>CM060395.1:25418049-26018049 GCA_030545235.1 Helianthus tuberosus
AGTTATAATCATGAATTGTTTATAATAACATATTCTAGTGATGTAACAACTATTTTAAAAGATGATTAAAATATGATTCATGATAGGGCCGATAATCCACTTACCTAATATAAATGAGGATTTATTTTTAAAATCAATATCTAACAGAGGGAGTAACGGGGCAATGAGGCTCTCCAATTTGGGGCCTAATACATGAAAGTCGTTCCAAAAAATAAAATAAAAAATAGAGGGTGTAACATATAGACTTGCATATGTATTTTTTTTTCTTATTAATTCGACATGAAAGTGACTTTATACTCAGTTCTCTTCTCCTTCAACCTAAGTTGATCGGGCAACACGTTGCATGAATGGGTCATACATAAGGAACTAAGGAAGACATTCTATACAAGGCAACTAGATCAAATTCTTATACGGTTCCACCTTTTTTGGACGAAAGAAAGAGTCAAGGATTATGAATTATGATCCACTGTCCCTCATTGAACTCAAGACCAAACTAGGGTTCTGCCACTTGCAATGTCCACACTATTGAAGTCTATGGGGTTCCACTCTAAAACCAATTGGTGATAGAGGGAGTAACCCAAGATCTTATTAATACAACCGGAAGGTCTTATTCTATCGATGTGGGATAGGGCTCCTCCAATACCCTCCCGCACGTGTAACCCGGTCTATCAAGAGGTGTACATGTGGCCTTAACCGGAGCAGACATAGAGCCGTGGCTCTGATACCATGTTATTCTATGAATTGTGATTGATCCGAATACAACCAGAGAATGGGTGAGCAGGGTATTGCGGAGGGGCGGTTTGGGCTGTACGGTTCCAGTTAGAGGTCCAAGGTGATTGGGCTGGATGTGGGCAAGGTGGTGGAGAGGCCCACCAAGGATAGGGTGAGTAAGATGGGCTGTAAGAGGAAGGTTGTTGTTGGGCCGAATGGTTAGTGGGTTGGTGGGTTTGATAGTAGGAGTAGCGACCACGACCTCGACCCCGATAAGAGTGTCGGCCGCGGCCCCTGCCCCGGGTAGGATATTGGGCTCTTTGGTCAAAGGTTTGGGCTGGATGATAAGGTTGGGGAGGGTGTGGGTTCAGGTTATGAGTTGGATTTGCGGGTGGGTTGGGTTGTGGGTTTGGGTTACTCGGTGCACTAGTAGCCTGAAAAGCCGCCTGAACAGATTGTCTTGTCGCTTGACGACGTTGCTCGCGTTCAATCATGTCGCGAGCATCGTCCCAAGACGTTTCGGCTTGAGTGATAAACGAGGCCACGGTGTCATATTCTTGTGGGAGACCCGAGACCATTTGAAGAACAAGACGAGATTCACTCACCGGGTGATCGACATCACTGAGTTGATCGGCAATATCTTTCATGCGCTGAAAGTAGTCATTCAGAGATGAGCAGGACGCCATAGTGGTATTGGTAAAGGCGTGTTCCAAGGTGGCAGCACGAGCATTCTTGTTATTGAGGAACACGGTATAAAGGCGATCCCAAGCTTGTTGGGCGGTGCATCCGGGTTTGGACAGGATATCAATGATACGTTTGACATACGAATCGGACAACGTGTTATAGATCCAATGGAGTACAATGGAATCTATTTTCGACCATGACTCTTACTCCGGATCGGTTTTACCCGGGGGCTCAGTTCCATCTATATGAGATAACACGTCATACCCGTGGGCATGTAGCCGAAATAGTTTCACCCAATCGGAGTAGGTGACCTTCTCGCCATCAAGAGTGCGGACCTTAGTGTTGATATTTGTGACTGAGTATACGGGATGGAGGGATTTAGGCGAGGTGGCTGCAGGAGGAGGTGGTTGTGTGTCAGTCATGATGATGAAGGTGATAGTGTTTCGAAAAACACAGATGCAAAAACTCGAAGGAAAAAAATGCGAGATGGTTTCAGAGTTTGTTAGGCTCTGATACCATATTGAAGTCTATGGGGTTCCACTCTAAAACCAATTGGTGATAGAGGGAGTAACCCAAGATCTTATTAATACAACCGGAAGGTCTTATTCTATCGATGTGGGATAGGGCTCCTCCAATACACACATGAGCTAAATCATAACTCTAATTCCACTTGAAATGAATGATTACTAAGAAGTCTAATATAAAACTACATGAGACTTGCAATAGATAATTGACGGATATATATTAGATATGGAATAAATAAGTAATTAGTTGTATCAAGTGTCACAATTCTGTAAACCTATATTTCTTTTTCCTGTTTCTTTTATTTAAGCCTCTGTATTCTATTTTTTTAATTTTAAAAAAGTTAATTTCAATCATGTGATATCTTAAAATATCGTTTCATAATTCTTAAATCCTATTGTTAACTGTTTCATATTTCATTTCTAGCCTAGTAAGCTTATATATTAACATTCACTTTGTTCTTAAACCAGTGTGATATTAATATATTACCTAACAATTCAATGTGCATTTACAAAATCTAAAATACATGTGAAACATTGTTCTTATAGAGGAAATATAGGTTCATAGGGAATGAGAATAGAACAACACAGGATAGAACAAAACCATTGGTACTTTTATTTTATTTTCTTAAGTTGGTTAATTTGTTAGTTTGTGAGTTCGTTCTTCAACAAAACCACACGAAATGAAGTTGGAAACCCGCTTGTTTACTCAAATTAAAGTTAATAACACTATTTATTCTCGTTCATCCCTTCAGTTGGAAACCCGCTTGTTTACTCAAATTAAAGTTAATAACACTATTTATTCTCGTTCATCCCTTCATACATATGCACATACTCTCTCTCTCTCTCTCACTCAAATTAAACCTAGCAAAACAACTTTTTCTCTCTTCCCTCCCACACCCTAAAACTAAATTTGTGATAACGATATGTAACTGAAATTATAAAACATCCTAAAATCAATTGACAATATGAGTAGCTCGCAAGATCTATTATTTTTTCAACACGAGACTTGGGTTTACACCCACTGAGTGAGTACGAAGTCATATCGATGTAGAGTTACGAGTTGATATCAATTTTCAACGGAATTTTCAAGTCTATGATCTTATTATCAAGCTCAATTTCTTCAAACTTAATTCTAAAATCAATTGGCAATAAAATAAGCAACTCAAATATATTTAAGTGGACACAAAGATCTAACATGTTTCATTGTTAAAAATTGAATTTGCACCTAACACAAGGAAAAAAGATGGATTTATCTAGCAACTAGGGTGAGTAGGATGATCCATTTTGATATGTCGTGACACAATAGGTTAAGTAGTCGCTATCATATGAACCATTGTCAAAGGGATGAATATCAACCACTTATCAAACCAATGGGTCCATCCACCATTCAATAAAGATAGAACAAATATGTGCCATCAAATTTAAACCCACTCTTGCTCACCAACAACCTCTATTTGAAGAGAAAATGCCAATTTGATCTCTAATGTAAATGGTCCTAAATTCAGTTTTTTAATATTGATTTAAATAATGTTTTCTAAAAAATTGAACACACCAATCAATAATACAAAATCACATCTCGAATAGTTAAACTGTCTCCAACGCGGGAGTTTATACCCCGTCCGCTCCGACGTGCCGGAGGAGGTGGAGGAAAGAGAACAGAGGCAGGGGGACGTGGCGGAGAGAGGTTGTTGGGGCTGCCCTTGCACAAGGGCGTGCCCGTAGTATTGCTGTGAGAGGGTGAGGAGAGAGAAGAGGAGGAGGCCCGTGGAAGAGGAGAGAGTGGTTGGTTGGGCAGGGGACGTGACAACAGGCAGGAGAAAGAAGGGCGGAGTAGCGATGGAGTTAGTCTTACACTAACATAAAACTTGAATCAATCGTGTGTTACAAACAGGCAAACCTCTACAATTCAAATAAAATTGAGTTCAATGAATCTTTGTATAAATCAAAGTTTTACTCACCCATCATGTACTTAATGTTATAACGAAACCTAAAGTAATAGTACTAGTGTTAGAATTATAATAGAAACTATAAAATAAAGTTGAAAGTTAGTGGATGTATGAGGAAAGTTTAGGATTTAGATAAGTGAGTTGTACACCTTAAATTATAAAATAACTATTGATACAACATTGTTAATATTATTTTTCAAATTATTTTCATATATCTCTCTACAATAATAGTTGATATGATGTTGTCTTCTAGACAATAATAATCACTTGAAGAAAAAACATGTGACTGGTGATATTATGGCACTACTTTATAAATTTGTTATTATTGCCAAATTCAATAATTTTCTGCTAAGCATACTTAAAATAATAAAATGCGGAAAAAATGACAAAAATTGAGTGGAGTCGCATGTGACTTCAAATTTAAAATAACCAAAAGTTTAATAACACTATAAAATTACTTTTTTTTTTAATTTTCATAAGTTGATTCGTTTATACGTGAAAATAATTACATGTGTTTGAACCATTCATGTATTGATTTATGATTTTTGTATTTTTATGATTTTCATTTGTATTTTCGTTAATATTCATATATGAATTCTATAATTTTATATCTATATCTATATTTATTTATATTTATACTATATAATAAATGAAAATGTTGGCGGACATTTGTCACCGTTCTAGACCGTTTATTTTTTTGGTTTTCCGCCTCTCTCTTCTAATTAATTATGAATAATTATTATTTAGTTATTTTTTTGAACGAGCAGAAAGACTTTATTATTTAGTTATTATATTCATTAATAAGTGAATTTAATATGAAATTATTTAAATTTTTTTTCTAAATAAACTTATTATTTTTTTACCTAAGAAGTTATATTTCAGTTTCCAAGTATCACCAAATTAAAAAAAAAAATGTTTATAAAAGTATCTCAAATAATAAAAAAAGATGGCATTATAAAAACTCTAAATTTTAGTCCTTAATTTTTTATATATATTAATATTTCTATAATATATAACTATAATATGAGTTAACTAAATTGTGTTAAATTAATATTTAATGAAGTACAATTTAGTTGAATTAACAATAATTATCAATTACATAAAAAAAAGTAAATAGACAAGTTAAAAAAATAATTTAAAAATTAACTTAACACAATTTATAAGTGTTATGTCAAAGTTTATTTTAAAAAAAAAACATATCTTGACGTTTGTATGTGTAAACAAATGACATCATATTCTATACAACCCGTTCAATACACGTGTTTTTAAAGACATTTTTTATTACTAAATATATAACATTATATTCATTCAGCTCGTGTAATATACAGAATTTTAACCTAGTTATTTATATATTATCAATTAGCAACATCTTTACGCTATGTTGACTTGAAACTTTCTCATTGATGGTATTCTATGTTTATATGTGGTTGTATTGTGGGTTATTTTGGTTGTACCCTCTTTGGGTATTTAAAGGGGTTTTTGGTTGTTTCCATCCTCATTTGATCCCGGACCCTACCGTCACACCTCTTCCCACCGCCCCTCCTCACCGCGGTCTCTGCCGCTTCTGGCTGCCAACGAACCTAAATTTCTTCTTCATTGTTTTTTTTCCGGCCAACCTTTTATCTGCTGAAGGTTATAACATAGTTTGTTTAATTAAAACCTGGAAGGATTAGGGTTTTTATCTTTGTTTTTGTTCGTCTTTAACCCGTTAAATGACCGAGTTTTGAGGTTGCATGTTGGTTTTATACCGTCCAAGCCTTTAAGGCCTTTTTTTGGTTGGAATTTTTGGGTAATTTGCTTTTTTTAGCTTAAATGTGATGTATTTTCGGTATTTTTTTACTGTGATTTTAGGGGTCTTTGATTTCTTGAAAAATGGGCATCTTCCCACCACGCGACAAAACATTTTTCCGCGTCGTGTGGCGCGACAGGAACTTTTTCTAATTTTGAGTTTTGTTCAATTTCAGCCCCTGACTTTGTTTTTAGGTTATTTTATGCCGTTTTCTTGTATTTTAACTTGTTTTTAGGTATCCAAAGTGTATCAAAGTATTGTATGAGTGTGATGTATGTATGATTGATAATTCCAAGTATTTCGTGTCTCGGTTTTGCGTATAAACTTGTAATCGATGATTGGTTGCGTATAACACAAGTATGTAAATGGTAGATGTATAAAAATGAATTTTCATTATGATCAAAGTCTCGAATTACAAGATTGGAAATGAAATACGAATACATCATTATTACAAGTTTCTTAAAATAGAAATACGAGTATAGCTTCCTAAATAAGGAAAGTACATAATGCGAAGCGTTACATGATGAACGAAGATGATGATGATAAAACATGAACGAAGATGATGATGAAGAAAGGTGGGTGATGATGAAGAAAAGTGGGTAGGAGGTTTGTTTTTTCGTGGATCCCAATAATGAACGTGTTGGTATTGTTTTGACAATTTTTAAACTAATAGACCGTAATAGTTATTTTCAGCAAACCACATGGACGAAAAAAATAATTATCTCCAATGAATACCTTAATGAAAGTGACACTTGCCTTCTTTAATTTTTTATAAGTATTGAAGCATTTTTAGAAAAAAAAAAAAAAAAAAAACGTTGTATGGTTTTATTTTTCTTAAAGAACAAAACAACAACAAAATTGAAACAACTATGAGAATGCTATCTAGAATTACAAAACATGGCTAAACTAGCACAAACATAAATCTAAAAAATACAAATCGTATATAAAAGTTAAATATAGAACAATGTGTCTTTGTTTCCAACCTAGAATGAAGTTGTAACGCCTCGCCTTTTGTAACTTTCCTTATTTAGAAACTTTGTTTGTATTTGTATTTATGGAAACTTGTATCATCTTTGTATTCGTCTTTCATTTCCAATCATTGAAATCCGAGACTTGAATCATAATGAAAGCTTGATCTCTTTATACATCTTGTTATACATGGTTCTTAAATACTTGTTATACATGCCAAATTTCATCTATACATTCATTTATTCATACATTACACTTATGCATTGCACTTACACCTTTAAAAAGCTTAAAACCGTCGAAACGCACAAAATCGACAAACTTGAATTTCGTGCAAAAGGGAAAGACCCTTTCGTGCGAAAGGCCCCCTTTCGCACGAGAGGCCCTGTCGCCGAAAATCCCAGTCGTTCCAGCCTTCACCTAACCCTATAAATACGAACCCACAACTTCATTTCTCACATTCCGACTCTGAAATTCTCTCTCACTTACTGAAATCGCACATTTGAGCTGAGATACTTCCAGAACTATTCTAAGTGAGTTTGCAACTCACAAACACCTTGATTTCACCTAATTTCTTCTACTTTCTCTAAGTTTTATACGATTCATCATCTCTCTTCACTTGGTTATACAGATTTGCCTTGGCAATCTGATTACAACTCTCAATAACGAGGACCAAGCTGAATAAGTGGAGTTAATCTTTCAAACTTTTTATAAATAAATATTCTGACTTCGAACTTGGTAGAATCATGGATTCACCAAGCTCACAAGCTAAATTCATAGTTGTGGGTTAGTGTTAGGGTTGATTCCAGCCAAAAAGGTGAACAGTTCAAACAAAACCGAATTGTTTTCGCCTCGAAACAGAGCCTCTCGCACGAAAGGTGCTGTTTCACCTTGTTGTGACATTTTCCAAGAATTAAATGTTAATCAGATCTTCATTTCTCAATATGAATGATTCTGAGAAAACAACGTGTGAGCCGTGGAAGCCTTGCCTTCCAATCTAATTCCACCACCTCACTTGAACTTGTAAAACGAACACCTAAACAATCTCCTAGACCTAGAATAAGTTAACCCCGTCCAGCCTCCAACACTTGGATTCACTTCCTTCCATGTTGAGACGACACACCCGAGTTGATCTTGTTCGGTTGTTTGGTTATTTAATTCCGGTTATTACATTTTGTTATTCATGACCAACCGGTTAGTTAACTTTGTTAACTAACTTGTGCTTTGGTGAACTATAACGAGGATATTACCTTCATGTGTAACACCCCGAAAACGGATTTAGTAATCAAACTCCGTTAATACTAAAAGACGGGTAAATACCGTTAGCAGTAAAAATAACCCGGTAAATATTTGGATTTAAATAAGAAATCCTAATAATTTAAATACAAGCGAATCAAAGAATTAAGGAAATTAAGTTTATACGAGCCCGAGACAACGGGACTTAAAATAAAACGGGTTTTCTAACTCCCGGAACCCACTAAGTTAACTAGGTAAAATTAACCTAGTTAGTAATGGGTAATCAAATAATAAACTATGAGTTATAGTTTCATTTATGAATCTCTAAACATGGGGGACTAATATGGACAAGTGGGAAACTTGTTTTATTAAAACAAAAAAAAATACACACACACGCATTTTGTGTGCGTGTTCTGATCGACCAGGAGAAGCTCCATGGGAGCTCAAACACTAACTTCAACAAATCAACAAAATTGAAGGTCAAATCTAGCCCGAATCGGATGCATGAACACGTATTAATGATCACCTAGTCGTGGGGATCACAAGGTATGTTGAAATTTATGATTTAGTAATACTTTGAGATTATGATGAACAATCATAATCGAAATTCTGGAATGAATGTTGAATCTATGAGTGTTATTGTGATTATATCTTGGTTTAGAAACAAACCCTAGTAAAAAATTTGATGAATTGTTGTCAAAACTAGGGATTTGGTAATTACCCTATTATGTGCTAAGTGGGTTTTATGTTAATATGATGAACACTCAGATTAGAATGTAAGATTGATGAATATTGAGGTTATGATATAAGTTCTTGATGTAGTTCATGAACACTAGACTTAGAGGTTTGAATGTGTTGATGTAAATCTTGGTAAAGATAACTAGTTATGAACTAGTTAGTAAATAAGTAATATTATGCACATTAGGTGTTTGTTAAAATGCCCGAATGAATGTTGACATAATGAAATTATGAAAGAAACGCGTAATTGGCTAACTCGACTAACTACGTGTAATACGGAATAATATGGGTTCTAAACGTGATGTTGATTGAACTTATTGTGCGTATAATATGATTGAAGTTAGTTGACTATCGAAAGTCAAATAAACCAACATTGAAGTCGAATAGTAGTTCCGACATAGAGTTCGTAAGATGGAATAGTCGTATGTGATAATGACTAAACTAACCGTCTTACGAATTATGATGATAGTTTGACGCTTGACAAGCTAGGTGGAGGCTTGGAAAGGAAGCGGGTCAAACGAAGCAAATAAGAAGGAAAAGCGTACTTCGGATGCGAAGTAAGTAAAACTTACACCCACTTGTAGTATATGTGTTTATTTTATAAGCGATGAATACAATAAAGGATTAGGTTCGAATCATGGGTTCCGACACGAAACGAAATAAGTCGGAACCAATAAAAATGTTTTAAACTATGATTAATGGTGAAAGAGGCAAAATGGTAAATTAGTCACGAATTGGTTAAGAATTAGTGAGTTTTTCTTAAAGTTACCTTATAGCGTAACTAGTAGTGGGAAAATGGGTAAAAATGGAAATTTAGTCAAGTATCGACTAAAGTAAAATAAGTTTCAAAGGACACCCATAGCGTAAGCTGAATGGGTTAAAAATAAAAGAAATTGACTTTAGAAAAAAAAAGGGATCTAGTGAGAAAATCCGAAATGGGTCGGATGTGTGATTGGTAATTAAAACCCATGTTTTGTTACATATGAAAATGTTGGGTTATGTAGGTCGAACGGGCCAAGTGGTGGGAATAACGTCAATTGACAAAATCAACTAATGTGGTTGTCAAGTCATGTGTTTACAGGGGCGAATAGTAGTTTGGGTAATTGCGTCGCCATAAGAATATCGGTAATAAAAGAAAGGTGTCGAAACGGGTCACTAGGTTGACTCGAGCCAGGTACGTATAAATAAGATTGTGGTTAAACATACATTTTTGGGTCAAATTAGTAGCAAATGCCCTTCATCGTAAATGAGGGGCTAAAGTTGACTAAAATGCCCTTGATGGGTAAATCGGGCAAACGACCTTTAAAGGTTGTTGGAAATAAGTGTTTTGATAGATTAAATCCTTTAGATGAGTATAAAAGGGATGATATGGGACCTTAGTGCATAAATACCCTTAACGGGTCAAAATAGAAGTAATAGCGAAACGGGTTAAAAATGTGTAATAACTCATGAATTGAACCTTGTACAATAGGAAATAATCATAATAATATGTTTGCAAAAGAAACAAGGGCCACAAACAAGTTTTTTAGATGAAACCGCGAACGGGTCAAAAAGTGACATAATTGAACTTCAAGCCGAGAGCTTGAAGTCTAAAATTTTGTGAAGTTAGATGTTGTATTTTAACTCCATAATATGGAGAATTTAATTACAGACGCGTAGGAAAAAGAATCGGGTAAAACGGAGCAATAACGAAGAAGTTATGGCCGTTTCCGTGAAATCAGGTCGTGATGAGAATGTATAGCAACTGTTAAGCAACAGTCTGTGAAAACAGGGGCTAGGCGTCACGCGACGCCCCCTGTTCCGGAAAAACTTTATTTTGATGTTGTTTGACCCATGTAACTTGTTTAAACTATTTAATTAACTATCAAAACTAACTTTTAAGTTGGTTTTTATTATAGGTGATCGCCAAGAGTGCCCGGATGAAGATCAAACTCGATGAGGAACCGAACACGATAAAATTAAACACTCGAGATTAAAGCTTCCGCACGGCGTTACGTCATAACTTTTAAACGACGAACTTGTTTATATTATGTTGAAAACTTTTAAGTTGTAAAAGTTTTAGATTACTCGTTTTTTCTAAGGATACTTAATTGTAATTACATGTTTATTTTCGTTAATTATACGAAAATCTTTAAAATAATAACAAGGGTGTTACAAGTTGGTATCAGAGCTTAAGGTTGTTGACAAAATGTGTTCGGTTCGTGGCTTGATCGCAAATCCGGTAAGTACGTGTATTTTAATGGTTTAGCATGTTAAAGTGTTGTAAACAACATGTAGGGTTATCGTGTAATATACGATACCTCAATTAAATAATAGATATAGTTAACAAAATTACGTGCGTTAACACATATAGTAGAAAAGCCTTGTATTATGATACGGGCATTTAGTAAAGTTGACATTACTAACTTTTATGAATGTTTTAATTGGAGCAAACTCGCATTTGAAGATGACGAGGGTTGAACAAATTACGGATATGATAGAGGAACGGTCCGAAGTATGACAAGAGGAGCATGCTCACCGAGGACTAAATTGTGTAACGACCGCGAACAAGGTTAATGGCAAGGAACGCCCGTCGGGGCAAACATTACCAGGTGCACATTTTAAATATAATCGCACAAATAGTAATATGCAACAAATAAGTAGAAATTGAAAGTTGCATTTGTAGATTAAAAACTTGGAAAAACCCGAATAGAAAATGTATCCGGGATATTATTTCCAAGAGAAACAAATAGAGGCATTACTTACATAGGGCGTGATGTGAAAACTATAAAAAGGTCATCTGTGTCATGTGTTAATCGCTTACTCTGGCCAAGTAAGAAGTGGCATATGATACCATGAACTTCTTATAGCGGACACATTTACATCCGATGTAGTAAGGACGGGGTGAATGGGACAAATTAAAAAGTACCCAAATGAAACAAATGAACAAAATAGTTGATAATAATGTAAACGCATAGCTGGGTGACGGAAGCGTATTACATTAGGATAATAAGCCCGAGAGAAGGGACAAGGATTAATGTAAATGATGATATAAATGAATGATCAAAAGAAAAATTCACGAAAATAAGTCATCTTGGACGAAAGGGCCATGGTGAACAAAATGAGCAAGTAAAACCAAAGTATAGACGATCCGCCGGGTCATAAAAACAAAGGTGTTGCCCACACGAAAAGAATAATCAAGATTGTTAACTTTAGTCGTAGTAAAGCAAGGATAATGATGATAATCGTCACTCATAATTAATGAGGCCGCCAATGGCGGTCACGTAAAGAATAAAAGACATGGTCGAATAAAAGCGACGGATTTCGCTAAGATGACCAAGTAAATCGAAACAAAGTCTTAATGCATACCGGAAGGGGTGCAATGATAACGATTTCGGTAAAACACCCGGTTGATGGGTAAGGAATTAAACGCATGCGTAGACTGAGAAACAGGAACGCGAAATGGAAAGTCAAAAGACTCAGAATATGAGTCATGACTAAAAGATGACAAGAATTTTCGCAAACATAAATTTTGGTAATTACGTTCAACCATTTCAAAGTTGGACGGGTCAAATAAAGAATGAAGTTTGACATTCATAAGTGATGAAAATTCGCCCAAAATGAGTCAAACGAGTCAATTAAGGAATAACGCTTAATATAATAGGAAAACGCAAATCGGTGAAACTGGAAAGCTAAAAACAATAAGATAGAAGGACCCGGGTAATTGGTTGTAAAGGGGTATAAGTATGAACCGGATAACGGTAAGCGTAGGACAAACCGACGTGTAAATGACGTTAGAAGTTGTAAAATCAGAAAGATAGTCCGAAAGTAAACAAATGAAACCTTAGACTACGATCAAGGTCAACTAAAGTTCAAAAGCAAAATTAAATGATTCCAAACATAACAAAGGATGCTTTAAAGCTATATATGTATAAATAGACAATTGAATAAAGACTAGAATAAAAAAAAATGATCTATGGGATCATCATAACCTACGAGATACTAATTAGTGTAAAGGTCTACGGGGCCAAAATGACCCACGGGTCATGAATTGAAGCAAAGGGATCATAAGGGCCTCGTCTTAAAGAGATGAAAGCTTAAGGAAATAGCCTACGAGGTTAAGTGAAGGAACCTACGGGTCAATAGTGTAAGGTGAGGGAACTTGTTACGATTCCCCGCGTAAAACGAGAACGGAAAACAATAAATTATGGGTTGTCAATTTCCTTGATATGAGTAATTGACATAGTTAAAGAGAAAAACGTTAGACTAAAATTCAGTTTTAGTAGGAAATAACATTTTTACAAATATAAATTCTGATAGGAAATTGAATAGTAAGCATGAAAGATTCAAGTCTTGACGCTGATAGGCGCAAGACGATATATTCAAAAAAGTGATCTTTTCGAAAATGAAAGGTAGATATATAAATTAAATATGATGCGACACGATCACGGTTAAGAAATGTAATGTAAAGTAGAATCGCATTATAACCAAGCGAGCGGTAAAAAGTAACTGGACTAATAAGTCTAGTTAGTGAGACCGGTGAAGGTCAGCAATTCAAATCGAGAAATTTGGTTTGCTCGAAAGTGGAGGATTCGGAGTAACTGAACCGAATAAATGAATTTGAAAACAAAAGAAATAGTTGCTAAAAGTGAAAAATTTCACTAAAAACCTTTAAATGGGTCAAGGTAACGGATTCACCAAGAGTTCGATAATATATAAAAGCGATGGATATCGCTAAGTTAACTAAACTAGTAGAAATAACGAAATTACGTTATTTCAAGTTACATTATGTCGTATGAGGTACGTAGCTGTTCTGTAACCAAAAAGATATTACGATAATTTTTCTGGTAATACTAACAATTGGTTAAAGTATGAGTAATGCTTAAAAGATTACTCAGGTCAAACGCATTGAGTTTAGAACTCGATGAACTATGTAAGAAAGGTTTCGAGGACGAAACCTCTTTAAGGGGGGGTAGACTTGTAACACCCAGAAAATGGATTTGGTAATCAAACTCCGTTAATACTAAAAGACGGGTAAATACCGTTAGCAGTAAAAATAACCCGGTAAATATTTGGATTTAAATAAGAAATCCTAATAATTTAAATACAAACGAATCAAAGAATTAAGGAAATTAAGTTTATAAGAGCCCGAGTCAACGGGACTTAAAATAAAACGGGTTTTTAACTCCCGGAACCCACTAAGTTAACTAGGTAAAATTAACCTAGTTAGTAATGGGTAATCAAATAATAAACTATGAGTTATAGTTTCATTTATGAATCTCTAAACATGGGGGACTAATATGGACAAATGGGAAACTTGTTTTATTAAAACAAAAAAAATACACACACACGCATTTTGTGTGCGTGTTCTGATCGACCTGGAGAAGCTCCATGGGAGCTCAAACCCTAACTTCAACAAATCAACAAAATTGAAGGTCAAATCTAGCACGAATCGGATGCATGAACACGTATTAATGATCACCTAGTCGTGGGGATCACAAGGTATGTTGAAATTTATGATTTAGTAATACTTCGAGATTATGATGAACAATCATAATCGAAATTCTGGAATGAATGTTGAATCTATGAGTGTTATTGTGATTATATCTTGGTTTAGAAACAAACCCTAGTAGAAAATTTGATGAATTGTTGTCAAAACTAGGGATTTGGTAATTACCCTATTATGTGCTAAGTGGGTTTTATGTTAATATGATGAACACTCAGATTAGAATGTAAGATTGATGAATATTGAGGTTATGATATAAGTTCTTGATGTAGTTCATGAACACTAGACTTAGAGGTTTGAATGTGTTGATGTAAATCTTGGTAAAGATAACTAGTTATGAACTAGTTAGTAAATAAGTAATATTATGCACATTAGGTGTTTGTTAAAATGCCCGAATGAATGTTGACATAATGAAATTATGAAAGAAACGCGTAATTGGCTAACTCGACTAACTACGTGTAATACGGAATAATATGGGTTCTAAACGTGATGTTGATTGAACTTATTGTGCGTATAATATGATTGAAGTTAGTTGACTATCGAAAGTCAAATAAACCAACATTGAAGTCGAATAATAGTTCCGACATAGAGTTCGTAAGATGAAATAGTCGTATGTGATAATGACTAAACTAATCGTCTTACGAATTATGATGATAGTTTGACGCTTGATAAGCTAGGTGGAGTCTTGGAAAGGAAGCTGGTCAAACGAAGCAAATAAGAAGGGAAAGCGTACTTCGGATGCGAAGTAAGTAAAACTTACACCCACTTGTAGTATATGTGTTTATTTTATAAGCGATGAATACAATAAAGGATTAGGTTCGAATCATGGGTTCCGACACGAAACGAAATGAGTCGGAACCAATAAAAATGTTTTAAACTATGATTAATGGTGAGAGAGGCAAAATGGTAAATTAGTCACGAATTGGTTAAGAATTAGTGAGTTTTTCTTAAAGTTACCTTATAGCGTAACTAGTAGTGGGAAAAATGGGTAAAAATGGAAATTTAGTCAAATATCGACTAAAGTAAAATAAGTTTCAAAGGACACCTATAGCTTAAGCCGAATGGGTTAAAAATATAAGAAATTGACTTTAGAAAAAAAAAAAAGGGATCTAGTGAGAAAATCCGAAATGGGTCGGATGTGTGATTGGTAATTAAAACCCATGTTTTGTTACATATGAATATGTTGGGTTATGTAGGTCGAACGGGCCAAATGGTGGGAATAACGTCAATTGACAAAATCAACTAATGTGGTTGTCAAGTCATGTGTTTACAGGGGCGAATAGTAGTTTGGGTAATTGCGTCGCCATAAGAATATCGGTAATAAAAGCAAGGTGTCGAAACGGGTCACTAGGTTGACTCGAGCCAGGTACGTATAAATAAGATTGTGGTTAAACATACATTTTTGGGTCAAATTAGTAGCAAATGCCCTTCGTCGTAAACTAACATAACTTTTGAATCGAGCGTCCGTTTTAGCCGATTCTTTTTCCTATGCGTCCGTAATTCGATTACCGACGCATCTATGATATACATTGTATCAAAGGTGGAATATACGATCTGCAAATTTACAATTCCATAATGTAAAATTTTGACCCATACAAGTTTTTGTGCTAATTTACTTATTAACAAGTTTTACGACTACTAGGCGTATTCGCCTACCTAAAATCCAATCGGTTTTCGTCTTTTGTCGGCATAAGACTTTTGTCTATCCTGGGCCGCTTTCAAGTGAGCTCGTACTACCTCAATTTTCTCGTTAGTGGCTTGAACAACTTCTTTGTGGGCTAGTTCACGTGGACCCACTTCACCCCAACACACCGGGGTTCTACATTTCCTACCATACAACATCTCATACGGGGCCATGCTGATGCTGGCATGGTAACTGTTATTATATGAAAACTCTGCTAATGGCAGATACACATCCCAACTGCCCCCAAAATCGATAATACACGCTCTCAGCATATCCTCCAGGGACTGTATCGTTCTTTCACTCTGTCCATCCATCTGAGGATGGTATGCGGTGCTGATAAGTAACTTTGTTCCCATATGTTCTTGAAAATCTCTCCAGAAGTTTGAAGTAAACCGAGTATCTATGTCTGACACAATGGATACCAGTACTTCGTGACGTGCCACTATCTCGTTTGTATATAGTGAGCATTCTTCGTCAGTCTATCCACGACCACCCATATTGCATCGAATCCTCAGCTCGTCTTAGGCAGTTTGGTCAACATGTCCATAGTAATATGCTCCCATTTCCAAACCGGGATTTCGAACGGTTGCAATTTCCCATATGGTTTTTGGTGTTCCGCCTTGACTTGTAAACAAGTCAAGCACTTCTCTACATACTTCACTACATCCATCTTCATTCCGGTCCACCAATATTTTTGTTTCAGATCGTTGTACATCTTGGTTGCACCCGGATGAATAGAATAACGGGATTTATGAGCTTCATCCAGTAGAAGCGTCTTAACTCCACAGGAATTTGGGACCCATATTCTTCCAGATCTAGTCTTCAACCCGTTGTTACCGTCCACCAAATCTTTCAGCTGACCTATTATCCTTTCCCTTTTCAAGTTTTCCTCTTTTACTGCTTCTACTTGTGCTTCTCCGATACGTTCAAGTATGCCCGAGGTTACAACAAGCTGCATCGACCTTACTCGTATTGGGACATAATTCGATTTTCTGCTCAAGGCATCCGCCACAACATTTGCTTTTCCGGGGTGGTAATGTATTTCGCAGTCGAAATCTTTCACCGTTTCTAACCATCGCCTTTGTCGCATATTTAACTCCTTCTGATCGAATAAGTATTTTAAACTCTTGTGGTCGGTGAATATGGTGCACTTTACCCCATATAAATAGTGCCTCCATATTTTTAATGCAAACACCACCACCGCCAATTCGAGATCATGAGTGGGATATTTCTTTTCATGCATCTTTAATTGTCTCGAGGCGTAAGCTATAACTTTTCCCCGTTTCATTAAAACACATCCGAGCCCCGAAAGTGAACCATCCGAATAAACTTCCAAGTCTTCGACTCCGTCCGGCAACGTTAATACCGGAGCTTGGGTTAACTTCTCTTTTAGCGTTTGGAACGCTCTTTCTTGTTCGACACCCCAATAAATTTCTCATCTTTCCGAGTTAACTTAGTTAGAAGCGACGCAATCTTGGAGAAATCTTGAATGAATCTCCTGTAGTATCCCGCAAGCCCTAAAAAGCTTCTAATTTCTGAAGGATTCTTCGGAGGGCTCCATTCCGACACGGCTTCTATCTTTGACGGATACACCAATATTCCATCGGCACTTATGATATGGCCGAGGAATTGTACCTCTCGTAACCAGAAGGCGCACTTTGAGAATTTCGCATATAACTTTTCTCGCCTGAGTGTCTCTAACACCTCTTGTAAATGACGTGCATGGTCTGCTTCACTTTTCGAGTATACCAGAATGGCGTCGATAAACACGATTACCGACTTATCTAACATTGGCTTGCAAACCCGGTTCATGAGGTCCATGAAAGCCGCGGGTGCATTCGTCAGCCCGAATGACATCATGAGGAACTCGTAATGTCCGTATCGCGTGTGGAAAGTCGTCTTCGATACATCCTCTTCCTTGACCTTTAATTGGTGATATCCCGGTCTAAGGTCAATTTTTGAAAACCAATTTGCCCCTTGTAATTGGTCAAATAGATCGTCTATTCTCGGAAGCGGGTATCGATTCTTTACCGTGAGTTTGTTTAACTCCCGGTAATCGATACACATTCGCAAGCTTCCGTCTTTCTTTTTCACAAATAGCACGGGTGCGCCCCAAGGAGACACACTCAGCCTTATAAATCCTTTATCGAGCAAGTCTTGAATCTGCGACATTAATTCTTGTAACTCCGATGGCGCGAGTCGGTACGACGCTTTTTCTACGGGTTTCACACCCAGAACCAATTCGATTCCGAACTCTACCTCCCGTTCGGGCGGTATCCCCGGTAAATCTTCCGGAAACACATCTTCAAAATCACGTACCACCGGTACGTCTCCAATCTTTGGTAATTCTTTCTTGGGCTCATTCGCATATATCATAAATGCTTTACATCCATGCCTCATGAGCTTGTGAGCCTTCAACATCAAACATATCATAGGATTACTTCCCTTTTCTCCAAAGATAGTAACGTGTTTTCCGCTCGGAGATGTTAGCTTTATTTCTTTACGGAAACACACGACTTTGGCGTGGTGCCGAGATAACCAATCCATCCCGACCACTACTTGAAATTCTCCCATCGACATCAGGATTAAATCTATTGAGTACTCCTCGTCATCAATGCTCAATTTACAATCTTGACAAACATCACACACTATGAAACTTCTGTTATCTCCTATCTCAACCTCTAAAGGCATAGATAATTTTGTCAATACAATTGAAGGATGTTGAATAAGTCCATATGAAATAAAGGACTTATTCACACCCGTATCAAATAATACATGTGCAGCGATCGAGTTTATTGCGAATATACATGAGACCACATCGGATTCTGTTTTCGCTTCAGCCGCTGTTAGCTGGAAGGACCTGGGCTTCGCCTTTGGAGCTTCTATTGGAGATTCTTTAGTGTCTTTCTTTCCAAATAAGTCTGGGCATTCAGACTTTTTGTGGCCGGGCTGATAGCATTTGTAACAAACTGAGACTTTACCCGGACATAGAGATGCCGTGTGCCCTGTTTTCCCGCATATAGGGCACGGTTTATCTTTGAAACGGCACTCGCCCTTGTGCCCTTTTCCACAAACTTTGTAACTTGGCGACCCACCCTTTGCATCTGTTTTCCTTGCCGATTCAGTTGTTCGAGCCTTCTTTGTAAGGCTTGGATTTACATCCTGTTCCCTTCGCTCGCCCCTCTCGATTTGTTTCTTCAACTCGATTTCCCGCTCCCGGGTGGTGTTGATAATTTCCGTTAGGGTTTCATACTTTGAGGGAGTTATAAACTCCCGGTATTCAGCGCTCAACATGTTGTAATAGTAATATATCTTCTGCTCTTCAGTGGTGACTAACTCGTCACAAAATCTCAGCTTATCCATAAAGATGCCCGTGATTTTATCAATTGTTTCACCCTTCTGTCTTAACTGAATGAACTATTCCTTAATCCTGTTGATGACTACATTGGGACTATGATGTTTAAGGAATGGCACCTTAAACTCGTCCCATGTCGTGACCCTTGCCGCTTCGGCTCCTATCTCCTTCTTTTTGTTATCCCACCAATCCTTGGCTTGACCCCTCAACTGACCCATTCCGTAAGCCACAAAATCGCTTACGTCACCGTGGGTCCTTTCAAACACCCCTTTGACGTCACTTAACCATCTCTGGTATATTATCGGGTCGACCTCCAAGTTGTAGATTGGCGGTTTACACGCCATAAACTCTTTGTATGAACATCCTTTACGTTCTCCCGACTTCTCTTTCATAAGGTTGACACTATCTTCCAACCTTTTGACTCGTTCTTCGACTAATGATAACACCGTGTTTTGAATTTTGTCCATGAACCCAGATAGACTACCCTCAATTGCCTTTCCCACTTCTTCAGCAATTATTTCCTTCATTTGTTCGGTGCTTGTCGGCATCGGATCATCGTCATTCCTTTCTGTCATCTCGACACTGAAATGTTTACTTCAATTATTAAACATTTCATTTATAACCTAACTTTATTTACTTTGGTTTAGCCAAGTTCGTAACTTGCTTTGACCGTTCTTATTTAGTGCACCTTCCAAGTTTGAGTGTGTTAACACACCCTTCCCGTGCACTTACATTCTCATTTCTTTTACTTACATAAGATAAGATTTACTAAAACAAAAAATTAATTCTTACCGGACGATCGATCAAGCTTGAACCGAACACTTTGTTGACAAACTTGAGCTCTGATTACCAACTTGTAACACACCAATTGTTTTTATAAGAATTTAATATAAACTAAGCATTTTAACACCAACAGCTTTGATTTACATGACAAACGTAGGAAGATTTTTCATAGAGTTAAGATTTTAGATGACTACTACTAGTTTAACAACCCCAAAACAAGTATTTAAGTGTTAACAACATTAACATTGTTTTAAACATATTTAACTAATCGCGGAAGCTTCAAAAGTTCATGTTCGGTTCTTGCAATCGTGCTTGATCGCCATCCGGATTTAAGTCCATCTTCACCTATGGTCAAAACCACGTAAATGGTTAGTTTTGACACTTTAAAATCAAGTATAAACAAGCCCTATGGTTAAACAAAGAAAAACAAACACAAATTCTGGAAATTGAGGCTGTCGCGCCCCGCGACCGAGATGGGGTCAGCCTTCGCGGGCCGCCACCGCCGTTACGTCGCGCGACGGTTAGGTCGTTTCGCCGTAGCGTAGCGCGAGGCCATGTTTTTGACAATAGGGTCGTTAGCTGGAGCTGCATATCAGCCCAGCATCACTATTTTTTTCATTTACAAACTTTAAACTAACATAACTTTTGACTCGAGTGTTCCTTTTAGCCGATTCTTTTTCCTATGCTCCCGTAATTCGATTACTAACGCATCTATGATATACATTGTATCAAAGGTGGAATGTACGATCTGCAAATTTACAATTCCATAATGTAAAATTTTGACCCATACAAGTTGTTGCGCTAATTTACTTATTAACAAGTTTTACGACTACTAGGCGTATTTGCCCCACACCCGGGGTTCACAATCACTTGCATTTTATTACCAATTCCTTGGTTTCACGCTCTTGTGATCGTCTTACATCAAATGACATTCAAAACACTATTTTACTATTATTAACCAAGTATTCGACCCGTTTGGCTCATTTACGAAATCCTTCGTTTCTAATGACTACCAAACACTTTCTAGTCCATTTACGACTCATTAAACCAAATAGTGAACAATGTCACTGCAACTAATATCATCCTTTATACTAGAACACGATTTTGAACAATTAACATATCTAATTTACATATTGTAACATAACAAGTTACATACCTTCAAAGTACGCCCTTCAAACGCAAGTCGCCACCGGCTTGTCCACTTGACGCTCCGATATCTTTTCCTATAGATTTCAATCACAACCCGTTTAGAACTCTTTTCTTAACATGTAACGCATAACTTGCCGAAGTTTACAAATACGCGTTTTTAACCCAATTTTCCAGTTTTAAGCCTTCTTTGAGGCATTTTTACAAACACTTTAAAGGCAGAATTTTATACACTTTATTATCATGTTCATAACTTGTTACATAGCCGAAATTAACATCAATCAGAAAATTTTATATCAATTTCCAACATCAATAATCAGAGATTACTTAATAAAATCAAATAACACTAGCATATCAACCAAAAATCCTAATGTTTATTAAACTCTCACAAACCCACTAATCACCTTTAATGGTGTTCATGGGGTTCTCTACAATTAGGCATGAATTTCATCATGAACTTGTCTAGGGTTTACTTCTAGACCTTACAACGTTCCTATTTCATCATATAACAAGCATGCAATCATCTAATTCGAATTCTCTAGGTTTGCTCAGAAATTCAACTAGAGATTTCTTATGAAATTTACATACCTCGTGACTCCTTTTTCAGTGGAGATCACTAATTCGTACACGGATTTTGATCTAGACTTGATTTGGACCTTCAATTTGAGAAATTTGTGAGGAGCTAGGGTTTGAAGGGGAGCTCTATGTCGCCCCCTGTGTTTCAGTCGAACTCAGCACACACAAGTGTGTGTGTTTGAGTTTTAAATTTTATGTTTTATTGTAATTAGTTTTGTTTTAAACGCTTTTGGCCCCTCCATTATTATTTAGTTCTTATTTTTAGTGTGGCAACCCACTTTTAAGTCACTACAAGACTTTTTATTTAACTAGGTTATTTTTAGTCCTAGTTAGTTCACTTGTTTATTTACCGATATTATATTTAAATAATTGATTTAAAATTTTTGGGGTGTTACAAGTAGTATTATCTAAAATAGCAATGTGAGTACATCTTATTTTTGTAAACCTTTTTGTGAGTACATTCACTTTTTGTAAATTGTTTTTACAAAACCTCAATTGTTTTAAAGTATATTTAACAGTAATTGAGTCTATGTATTCTACAATTACTGTCGGTATGTTGGGGTTTTGTATACATTACTTGTTACTACACTGTGAGTAGTAGCAAGACCACAAGTCAGGATTGACAGTACCGTGGGTGGTAATTGGGTAGATAAAAACATTGTAATCGCTCTCAATACTGTAAAGATATAAAATCCTATTTTGATTAAACTGGGATGCACTCGCCAGTATTTCTTGCTGATAAAACTTTTTAAACGCGTTTCAGGTAACAAAATGTGAAAGCCAAATAGAAGCCAGCTGGAGAGCACTGAAGGCTTGGAAAAGTGGCTATAAAAGTTACCTAAACTAGAAAGAAGTTTTATTTCAATAAATTAGGGTTTATCCCTATAAACAAATTTTTAATAGAAACTTGAGTTTTCCCATGTATTTATTATTTATAAAAGTGTTGTGTTTTACTCTGATAAACTATTTCCTAACTACGGTCCTGATGTATTTTCCGCTGCCAAATTAATAAACACCGATACCATTATACTGTCCTCGCGGCCGCCCGCTCCCGGGGTAGGGGTTGGGGGTTGCGACATCTATGAACTATATGAACATTCTGGACTGTTAGACTATATATATTTATAACTAAACAATTTAACTGGACTCACAAACATAGCTGATTGATGGTAAAACGTTCGAACGAAGTTCGGTTCACACCAAACAGATCCCTGTAGCACGAAAGGATACCCATTTCGCGCTACAAGCTTCCAGTCGTGCGAACTGTCCAGTCGCCTGAACAGTTTGTGTTGTTTTCAGTATCCGTTTATGTTGTTTCCACATTCCTCATTATTGATTCTGACGAGCAAATAAGGACCCGTGAAATCACAGAAACTCAGTGTCTTAACGAGTGTCTGGACATAATAAACTTTCTATTTTAATCATACCTTTATACTATCTACTTACATACTTTAATTCCGACTCCAAATCCACTCCATAAACTCCGAATGACCTTACACCTTCGATTCCCGATTCTCAACAACTCGTAAATCACGGATAATCGGCAAGCTTTGCAAAATTGCGAGTATACATGACCCTTTTTACTTTTTACACTTTTGGGTGCAATACGTTTTATACTATTAAACACACGCAATCACATACTTTATGCTTAAATCACAAACACAAATAATCCAATCATACAGGCTTAAATACGTGATACTTGATTTGTATTCTTGGAACATTCTATGTGATTTACTTGTCATTAATTTTGTTTAAAGCCTCCCCTTAACATGTATAGCGCTATAGGGGTAACGCATCGCCCGTATTATTGAGGTCATGTTAAGTTAAGTCATACAAAAACGGTCTTATCGTTTCTACGATAAGATTACGCTAGCAGTAATCAGATGATTGACTTGTAAGATTGCATGTCATGTTTACATTAATCTGGTTAACTATTTTTGTCATGTGGATTGTTCAAACATAAACATAGAGTTCACAACTTTACCTTGGTTGAGTCATATAGATCACACAACTGAAAAGATCCCAGACAGCTTTACACAGTTTATTAAAAAACATCAGGAAACTCCAGAAATTCCTGACTATTTTCCATGGAGAAACTATCAACTAATAGGCGAAGGACACTGCATAAAAGTCTATACAAAAACAAATTGGAGAATGCTTCTACCTTTTGCAGGGGAAGGAGACACTCTACAGCTACAACATATCATAAACCTAGAAGACGAAGATGATGAACACGAAGACTGTTCGAGTCCACAGTCAATAGACAGCACACACAGGGATTTCTAAAATATGACGTAAGAAATGACGACAGAAGACAAAAGATAAAAAACATGACGAAAGCAATGACGTTCTATGGCTCAATTATTTAGCCACTGAAGTCTTTGAAAGATGGCAATGCAACTTTTGATTTTTATAATGTTTATAATCGTTCATTATCTTCTAGGCTAGACTAGG
Source organism: Helianthus tuberosus (assembly GCA_030545235.1). Classification (NCBI taxonomy): domain Eukaryota; kingdom Viridiplantae; phylum Streptophyta; class Magnoliopsida; order Asterales; family Asteraceae; genus Helianthus; species Helianthus tuberosus. The sequence goes on from CM060395.1 coordinate 25,442,127, forward strand.
CTTTTTAATTTTGTAAATTGTTTATTTTCTCTAATTAGACTAGGAAGATTAGAATAAAGACTTTGCTACTTTATTTTTGCCTATATATAGAGGCATTGTAAATCATTGTAAAATACGAAGAACCATTACAAGTAATAAAATTACTACTTCAATGGCACACTAAAACTCTCTCCACATCTCTTTAGCTCCATTCCCTTACCATACCAAGTTTTCTCCAGTTCTTCATATTATATTCCAACACACATAAAAAAAACCATCTTCTGCAACCTTCTACTCCGCTGTGCATACTCTCATCCATCATCATCCGCTGTGCATATCTCCATCAAAGTAAGTTTTATCGTTCTTTTATTTTCGTTCTTTTATTTTCATCATCACCATTAACACCTACCACCCTCTCTGTTATATTGCTAGCTGTGCATATCTCCATCAAAGTAAGTTTTATCGTTCTTTTATTTTCATCATCACCATTAACACCTACCACCCTCTCTGATATATTGGTATCAGAGCAAAGGTTTTCTTAAAATCTAATAGACTAAGACAAGTTCCTTTTATGGCGTGTTATGCCAATATTTTTGGAAAACTCTCTTAGGTGAAGATTGTGGGAAAGATAGTTGCTTTGATAACATCATAAACGAAAGGGATAACTATTATGACTAGTTTTTATATTAGACAACTTTTAAATAGATTAAAAATCTATGATAGAATAATTCTTTCTTTACAATCAGCAGATTTGTTAGATTATATAGATGAATATTGTTTAAAGTATTGTCTATACCAACGAGCTAATTTAAAAGAAAGAATATAGAGAAAAAATCGTTTAATCGATTAGTTTGTATATTATTATTGTTCTTTAAATAGTTGGAATATGAGAAAATGTTTAAGAGAAACTTGGAATAAGGGATAAAAGCTAAAGAGAGTTGGAATTCATTAATCATTGGTACTTCTCAAACAATCAAGCGTTTAGAATTTTTAAATTTAGAACTTTCTGAAAAAGCTCACGGAAAACCTTTTATAACAGATAATTTTACTGTAGTTTGTAATATTAAAGACCTTTGTGAACATACTTTACATACAAATAACTCACAGTTAAACACTTTAGTAGATTTATTTATAAATCTGAGTATTAGTCTACAACAAGAAGCTATAAATAATAAACAAACAATAGAAAATTTAACAGCAGAAATTAAAAAATTATCACAAAACCTAGACTATATAAAAAATCAGTCTAATATATTAATTAACGAAATAGGAAGAAATAAAATAATACTGAAAATAATATACCCCTAGAAGTTGAAAAAAACCACAGAAGCCCTACAAAAATTAAAAACAGACAAAAAACCTACCCCATATACACACTGGCAGCCAAGAAAATGAATAATAACAATAATTTTTTAGGAAGAAGTAGAACTCTACAGGAAGCTAGAAATTCTACAAGTAATATAAATGATAGTATAACATCAGACAATTTTTTAAATAGAATAATTAGAAGAGGATCAGGATCTAATAGTAATAGACAAATAATACAATTAGAAGAAGAAATAGATTTAGACAGAAACTTGGAATTATATAACCAACATCAATTAGACATATTAAATCCAAGAATATTATATCAAACATGATGATTAAACATACACACAACTCTAATAAGAAGTAGTAGAGAAGAAAGTTTAAGGGTAATAGATAATACAGTAACCCTATATCTTTTGTCACCAGAAACTACTGAAAAAAATTAAAAAACAAAACAAAAACTTTGTACACATAGGATTAATAGTAATAGGAGTTAAAGCTTTAGGAAGAAAAAAACTTAGGAACAAAACTATTAGCTCTAATACTTGATAAAAGTTGGAAATCAGATATGAAAAAAACTATAATCTCAGGTATGGAGGTATATTTAAGTCTAAATATAGCAATATTTTACTGTACACCAGATATTTTAAAAGATGTTAAAGATTTACAAAATATTAAAATAGCCCTACAAACAAAAGGATATGAAGAATATGAAGGAAATAACCTAGTAGTAAGTATAGGAGTACTAGGAAAAGCTAGTAATAGCTCAGGAATGAAATACAAAGTAAACATAGAACGAATAGTAAAAACAATTGCATCAAAATCTATACAAATGATAGAACCAATAAAAATAGATCCATAACAGTTAACAGGATTAGAATGGGATTTAGAAGATTTACTAGAAAAGGAAGAACATAAAGTTTTAATACCTAAGAAAAGTTATATATATGAAGAAATTGATGGAAAACAAAAGTTAAGATATATCGATTTTAAAGAAAAACAAACAGAGAAAAATAATGATGAAGAATATCATTTTATGAATATAGAGGAAGAAAATAAAGATGAAACATTTCCTATATATGATACAGACAATGAGGAAGATGAAATAGATATAAATTTCTTAAAATTTGAACAAGAAGAAACAATGGATTATACACTATTAGATTATGAAGAAGAATCAATAAATTGTTTTAAAGTAGAGGAAACAAATAAAACAATAGAACAAATTATAGATCAAAAATTTACAGAAATAAATATACAAGAAGAGGTAGATGACATGATTATAGAATGTATAACAGACTTAGGGATGAACTATGAAGAAAGTTATAAAAAATTACAAGAATATTATAACTTACCATTAGTAGAAGATATTATTAATGGAAAAGTAATGATATCAGATTTTTACAAACAAGAACAAAACTTTATGGACACACAAATGTATAATCCCTTAAAAAGACCAAAAATAGAATGGGGAGGAGAATATAGTGGTACACACGAAAGTCATGGTAGATAACCATGGACACAACCAACAATTAATTACCAACAAGAGTCTAATTCTATAGGAAAAGGAAGAAGATTGCCTATATGACAAATATACAGTGGAAATATGTTATTGTTAGAACAACAAAAACCCCAGTTATGGATAGATGAAGTTTTAACATGGGAACAAAATGTAGTAAGATTATGGGAAACAAATAAAAAAGACAGCATGGATATGTTTTCATATTTAGAAACTACATTAGGACCAATAGCATTAGGTATATGGCAAAGTAAGAAAACAAAAAATCCAGAAGAAATAAATAATCTTAAAGCATTAGGGGATAATCCTTATAATTTTACATCACAAATTAGAACACTCATATTAGGAGTAGATCCAGCAAAATATAACTCTCTAATACAGGATACAACTATCAGAAATCTAGAACAATTAAGTATAGCAGATATAAAATGCATAAATGAATTCACATTAGATTTTACAAGATTATTATCACAAACAGGAAAAGCAATGGATGATAATCTATGTGATAAATACTTTATAAAACTACCAGGTGATTTAGGAAAATCTATACATGAAGCATGGAAAACAAATTATGGTTCACAACAGAATCTAGGAATAGGACCAAGAATAACTTATACATTCGGTATACTGGAAGAAAAATGCAAAGAAGTAGCATTACAAGAACAATTAAAAAGAAATGCTTATGCATTCTGTAAAACATCAATTTATACACTACAAGCATATGGAGTTTATGATAAAAAGAAAAAGATACGAAAAAACACAACATATAATAGAAATTATAGAAAAAATTACAATATAAATAAATATGTTAAAAAACCTCAAACACGAAAATGCAGATGCTATACTTCTGGAGAAACAACACACTTAGCTAATAAGTGTCCGAATAAAAGAAAAAATATGGAAAGAGCTAATTTAATAGAGCAATTACAAGACTATGAAATAGAAGCTCTAGAAACAGATGATGAATCTGATAATGAATCAATATATAGTATTTACAGTGAAGAAGAAAATCCAACACCAAAAGTAACATATACATATATGAATACAGAAGAAAATTGTGAACATGATTGGAGACAAAATAAAGGAAATAATCACATAAGGTGTTACAATTGTGGATATTACCCTAGTATAGAAAAAAGGTCACAATGCAATAAATGTTTTAAAGAAATTTGTTTTAAATGTCTTAAGGAGATTTATGATAAAGACATAGTTACAACATCTAAAGTTAAAACAATTTCCAAAAATAACGAGAATGAAAGAATAGATAAATTAGAATTAACAATGGAGTTACATAGTTTAAAAATAAAAAAACTTAGAAAATAAAGTAGAAGAACTTGAGAGATTAATTAAAACAGAAGAAATAAGTAAAATGGCTCTACAAAAACCAGATGATCAAACTTACATACAAACACAAGGATCAAGAAACATGATAAATATACAATGTCGTTTATGGTTAGATAATAATAAATACCTAGATTTAACAGCATTAGTTGATACAGGAGCTACAAAAAGCTTAATCTCATACAGTTTGGAACCTATAGAATATCATAAAAATTATCGTATGAATTAAGTACAAGAACAGTAGAAGACATATTAATAAATATTACACATTGCTTAGAACTAATAGGAATACAATTCTTAAACTTTGCAAACAATTACAGTATAAAATATGATATGCCACAAATAAATATTAATCCACCAAATATAAAATCAAAAGATTTTGTAATAGGATTAAATTTCATATTAGGATTAAATGGTGCATTAACAATTACAAGAAATTTTATAACATTAAGTATACAATTATATACAATACCAACCCTTAGATATATGAATACAACACAAATTGTTCAAAAAAGAGGGGATAAAGGGAATCTAGATTTCTTAAAAACACAGAACAGAAAAAAGTTTATAGAAAATGAGTCATTAAAACTTTTAACAATTTTTTTAAGTCATGAAATAGAAAAGGGGCAGGATATTACAAAAAGTGTGAATCATCCAATGATACTACATTTGGAAAAAATAGGATATATTGGAGAAGATATAACAAAATCAAATGTAAGTTATATTTGTAAATTCAAATTAAAAAATCCTGACATAATAATCATAACAGCTAATATAGAATACAGCCCATTAGATAAAGAAGAGTTCAAAAAACAAATCCCTGAAATGGTAAATCAAGGATTAATTAGAAAATCAGAAAGTTCTCATACATCTACAACTTTTTTAGTAAGAAATCACAGTGAGATAAAAAGAGAAAAAGCCAGGATAGTCTATAATTATAAAAGATTAAATGATAATACATTAGATGATGGGTATAATATTCCTAACAAAGATAGTTTGCTAAATGTTATACAAAATAAAAAAGTATTTTCAAAATTTGATTTAAAATCAGGATATAACCAGTTAAAATTAGAAAAAAGCTTTAAACCATGGACAGCTTATACATGTTCTGAAGGGCAATATGAATGTAATGTCCTTAGTTTTGGAGTAAAGAATGCACCTTCAATTTTTCAAGGATTTATGGACAGTATATTTTTAAAATTTGATTTTTGCTTAGTATATATTGATGAAATTTTAGTTGCAAGCAATACAGTGCAGGAACATGAGAAACACCTACAACAGGTCTTTGGAGAAATAAAGAAAAATGGTATAGTTGTTTCAAAAAGAAAAATGGAACTTTTTAAAAGAAAATTTTCCTTTTTAGGATTAGAAATTGGAAATGGAAAAATAGAATTGCAATCACATATTTCTACAAAAATTCTAAGTTTTCCAGAAAAATTTGAAAACTTGAAACAGATACAAGCCTTTTTGGGTCTGGTAAACTATGCTAGAAAATTTATTCCAAATTTGTCAAAACTAGTTGGACCTTTATATGGTAAAACCACAAAAAATGGTCAAAGGTATTTTAATCAAGAAGATATTAAACTAGTCAAAGAAATTAAAAAAACAGTCAAAAATATTAAACCATTAGAGTTACCATTAGTTACAGATTATATAATTATTGAAATAGATGGATGCAAAGAAGGATGGGGAGCAGTCCTTCTATGTAAACCAAACAAATACAGTCTCAAGGAAGAAGAGAAAATTTGCGCTTATGCAAGTGGTAATTTTCAAAATAAAACAAATTGGACTACAATTGATTTTGAGATACAGGCACTAATATATGCATTAGAAAATTTTAAAATCTTTCTTAATAAAGAATTTACAGTAAGAATTGATTGTGAAGCAATAGTTAAATTTGTGAAAAATGACCAAAGTAAAAAAGTAAATAGAACCAGATGGGTTAATTTACAAAACATTATACAAGGAAATGGGTATTTTATAAACTTTGAACACATTAAAGGAAAAAATAATGGGATAGCTGATATGTTATCTCGAAATATAAACCAATGGTTTGTTTCAGATGGACAGGAAACAAGATAAGGAAAAATTAAAGCTTATACATCCAAAGCAGGGGAATTCTTCTTCAGATGAAGAAAAAATTCAACAGTCATATCTACATTCAACAGAAAGAATATATAGTTCTCCTCACACCTCATTACCATAAATAATGATGGGACAGTTTTATAAACAACAGCAACCAAAGGCAGCTGGCAAACGACCTTTGCCCACTAATTTTTCACCCAAGCCGGTGATTGAATTCGGAACATATGCCTTACAGATATGCAATGAAGTTGATAAAAAGTTTCGTCCTATTATGGGAATGAAACTTACAGATAAACAACAATGTTTACTAGATAACTTATGACATATTCAAACCATGCCACAAGCTTCAACATTCAAAATACAAGTTTTAAATGCTTTAAGCATTTACTTTCAGGAACAAAGTTCAAAAACACCTGAAAGACAGTTTAAAACAAAACCAAATTACACTCATTATGTTATATTTAGAGGTACAAAAATTGGTATTTTTAATAAATGGGAAACAGTGGTAAAACACATAAATTGTCAAGGTGGGTCATTTTGGAAAGGTTATACAAGTTTTGCTGAAGCTCTTCAAGTAGCAAGAGATAGTTTTGGTATAAATTTTTTTTACATAGAACCTAAAGAGGTTAAAAGTTTTTCTGATATAGCCAAAACAGATCCTGAACAGTATATAAAGTCTCAGCAAGAACTTATTTTAACATTAAAAACACAGTTTGAAGACAAGGCGAAAGATACACAGGGCATACAAATAAAAATTGAGAATAATCTACTAAAACAAAAAATAGCGACGCTCGAAGCAAAAAATACACAGCTATTACAGAGGCTCGAGAAAAATGAAGACAAAGCAGTTATACACAGAACTTTTGAATCCTTTAGAACAAGGATTTTAGACACACCCTGGTGGCAATGTTTAAGACCAGTTACAGAAAGGTTCCCAGAATTTGAGAATCTTGTTTCACAAAAAGTATGTGCAGAATTTTCTCTAATTATATATATATACAAAAACCAACTTGGGTTACATCTCCCTTCTTGAAAAGTCACGACCATTACTTCCGAAAAGAAACTGTTATGAATGCTAAAATTACAAGGGCAACAAAAAACAGTTATAAATATTACTCTTATGAAAAGGGCGGCACAAAAATAGTTACCACCAAACCCGCACCTTTCGAAAAAAAAAAAAAAAAAACCGTCGCGCCTACTCAACCATTAACCATTAACCGTCATAAAACCCACCATCACATCCCCTCCGATCAGACAACCGTCATATCCCTTCATATATACACATTTGAACAGACATGAGACAACGGTCGTATCCCGTCATATATTTATATATAAATAAACTTACATGCAAATTTATATACAAATAAAATAAGAGGGATACACATAACTTGCGGGGCAGACGAAACCAAACCGTCTTCTTAACGAAGGGTTGTCGGTGGTGCGCCGCATGTTCTAGCAGCGGTTTTCGACAACGACGAACGTAACGGAGTATAGCCGCACCAGTAATTGTTGATCTAGAGATGAAAACGGTTGGTATGAGGATGATTTTTCCCGTTCGCAGTTTGTTTTACGGTGGTGGCGGTGAACCGATGACAACTTTATAATTGGATGAGTCTTTTACGTAGCAGTTGCAACCCACAACTGAGAACACGGTTTTGTAAGATGGTTTTCTTTTTCTTATTTTTTAATTTCTTTGTACGTACTTTTAAAGTTTTATATCGTTTTACTTATCTTTATATTTATATTTTCAACTTAACCATTTGACTTATGTATTGTTTCGTCTGTAACAAAAGTTTATTTAGATTTTAGGGTTTGTTTCAGTAATTTTAAGGCTTAGTTCGGTGATTTCGATTTTACCATTTATCTATGCTTCATGTTTGATCTATTGTAACTATTACTATTTTAAAATTCATATATGATTGCTAAATCATATAATTTCACCCACAAAACATGCATTTGTGAGCAATGTGTTCATGTGGCGCAGTGCCAAATGTTATTATGTCACAAAAATAATAAACAAATTTATAATGCAAAGTGTTTGAGGAGAAGATGGTTGTGTTTCTTTTGGTTTAAGTTGTTATAACTATTTAAAGAATTTATTGATAAAGCAAGGGTACAATGAGCTTAAGTCATCATTTGATAATCCATTTTGTCGAGTGTGGCTTTATAATTTATAAATTAATCTTAATCAAAGTGTTGTATAAAATTTATTTATGGTTAATTACTCAGATTAGTTAATTTTGTTTACATTTATAAACTTAATATTTTAGTTAATTGTATTTAAACAATTTTACATGTTTTTATCTTTTGGTTATATGTATATACTATCGCTACATGGTTTTTTTATCTACATTTTGAACCAAGCATATACCGTTATTGTTGTGGTATCCACGTTACAACGATTACTTAATCCATATCAACTATCCATTCCATACCAAAACTTTAACATCAAATATTTTCCAAATCTCACACTTTAATTCCTATGACTCGAAAGTAGTAGTGACTCTAATTTGAACCATTAAACCTAACAATTTTAGCATCTCATATGGTGATACTAAAGCGTTCATAATCAACATCCCGCCGCAACGCGCGGGTTAACGTAACCTCGTTCTATACAATTTGCAACAACAGTTGGTAGACATGGCATTTAGATTTGACAGTGAACAACAAGGATTCACAGTGGTGGAAAGAGCAAATGAAGCAGGAGATGGAATTGGTCTTCTGTTGCTTCAAGTACACAATCCTACAAAATTGACAGATAAACAAATAATTCAATTCTATCATCATGGTATGATTGATTATTTGGAAATCAAGTTAAACAGAAGAACAGAAGATCTCCTCAACCAGCTTGGAGAAAAAATTATTCTAGTAGCAGGAAATATTGCAACAAGATCGATAACCTCGATTATTGGTTGCAAAATAATTTCCTCATTTCCTTACACAGATTCATACACGTACAGACCAGTTAGAAAGAGAATTTTCATTGAACACAATAAACACAAAAATACAAGCAATTATCTACAAACAACAATGACAAAAAACAACATAGAGTTCGCAACTTTACCTTGGTTGAGTCATATAGAAGTTATATATACACCACGTAGGCATGGGGTTTTATCAAATCAATCATTTAATTAAGGTATGGTGGTTTAAAGCCCCTTAATGATTTTCCAATCATTTTTTATTTAATTTCAATTTAATTTACTTCATTCTTTTACTTTAAAATATTTATTATAAATACAAAAATAAAAAACTACTCAGAATAAATTAAAAGAAACATACTAAAATTATTCATGCTAATTAAAAAAACATACTAAAAAAAACAAACTACCAAACAATACATTAAAACAAACATACTAAAAAAGCAAACTACACTCATCACCGATGACATCATAATGAGTGTCATCGTTTAAACGATTCAACCATAGTGTTCTATTAAATCCGCTCGAAGATTCAAATGTGTCTCCCTATGTCGTACTTTATATTGGATAACAAGTTTCTCATCAGAGCTTAGTAGTTAGGTCGGTGATGGCAGAATCGTCATAATCGACACCAATGTTTTAAAAACCGGTTTTTTGCAATGCTGTGTTAAGCTCATAAATGGTTCAATCGGTTGTATCGGGTTGTACCAGATGGTTGTACTGGGTTGACTAGTTAACCTTTCTCTTAAGAGATATCGCCATATATAATCAACTACAATACTACATCATAAATAATTGTCGATTGTATTGTAGATAAGCGCACAAAATATTCCCGTAATCATGAACTCTAAAAGTATATGCTTACTGGTTAAATGTATAGATTTGAATAATCCACTGGACAACCGATTTAAACTTGGAATGCATGGTGGAACTGGGAACGAAGCAACAACAACTTGGAGATTTTGCACTAAGAACGCAGGAACTGGGAATGCCGCAACAACAAGGTTTGTATGGAAGGCCACTAGGTTAATCGATCGTATATGGAAGTTCGGTATTTCCAAAAATCGATAGTAATATCTGATTTTAGACTTCCCCCAATGCGTATGTTGGGGGTGCATTTGATGAGTTGGTATGCTGCACTTGGGAAGGATGGAATGGAGTGAAGGATAAAGTGAAGGGCTTGTATGTGGGGAAGTGCAGCCAAGTGCAGAGAGAGGGTGGGCCCATTCATAAAAAACTAATTTTTAGCTAAAATGAAGATGAGAGAGAGTGCATGTAAGAAGGATGGGTTGGAGTTAAAAAGAGGAGAGATAGTGCATGTAAGAAGAATGGGTAAAAAGCTGATGTGGCAGTAATGACTAGGATGCATGTAGTAAATGCAGGATGTTGCATTGGAACCAGTATTATTACAATTTAGAAATCAAATTTGAAAGTTTTGTAAACTAGTACAACCGTGTAAACTGGTAGAACTCGATTTACCGACAATACATAAGTCATATCGTCTCCTATTATACCGGCCACTATCGTACATGAGATGTGTCTGGTAGCCGATAAAACCGGTATTTGAAATATTGGTCGGCACACATGGCTATTGCTAAGTCCTCTAAAATCATATTGTGTAAGATAGTGAACACATGAACACATGCATCATGTTCCTTAATTTTCTTTTATCTTGTACGTGTGTCGGATGGGCAATAATAGTCCATCGTTTCTTTAACACTACGAATGTCCTTTCGATACATTTTCTTGCTGACTCATGTTTTTTTCTTGTAATACATGCGTTTATCATCATCTGAGCATGTAAGAGTTTTCACCAACATGGCCCACTCCGGATAAATACCATCGACAAAATAATATACGTACTTGTACTTGAAATCAATTGTATCAAACGATGACACGGATGCAACCCCGTCATAGACGTCATCGAACACATTGATGATTGTAAAAGAATGATATCTTTCTTTGAGCCAGCCATATCAAAGAACACATGCCAAATCCAGAAATCATGTGACGCGACTGCTTGAAGTATTAGGGTTGGACCCGGGTGATCACCCCATTGATGTTGGCCTCTCCAAGCAGTTAGACAGGTTGCTCACTCCTAATGCGTGCAATCAAGGCTACCATGCATCTCGAGAAAATCGTGTATTTTTTCATGCATTTTGGGTTGGACCCATGTGATCACCCCATTGATGAAAAACAACTAAACTACTTGTAGAAATCCTACTTTCTCGTCTTCCATTCTCTTTTTTTGTAAAAAAAAAAACTAAACTCGCGTTCGACATTACCAACAATTCGCAAAAAAGAAAAATAATAAATATAAGTGGACGATTCATCTGAAAAAAGCGTCGAAATTGAGCATCATCATACAAAGGGTTTTCAAAAAAAATAATCATTCACAAAATACTCAAGAGCTTCCTCTTGACCCCGTTCAAGCGAATGTTGCCTAGTACGTGGTTGTGATGATTCAGATTGTTGGAGTAAAAGTTGGACCACCATTTGTGCCACAATAATTATCTTCTCATTAATCAAGCCTGGATCAGATAAAAAGTTAGAGTGTCAAGCCATTTTTATACGCACTTTTTTTTTAACTTTATATAAGTTTTTAAAATCTTAAAATATTTTTTTGTTTGGTTAACGGTCACAAGCCCCCCCCCCCCCCTCTTTCAATTTTCTCTTATCTTCGCGCCTGTGAATGGGCTAATGAGGTAGTGGGTATTGCCCCTGTTTGACACCCCCAACAGTTTTATGGGTGTTAACAGGGTGATGTGGAGGAGGACGCTAGCGGACACCGTTTAGCCATCTAATTGTGCATCATTGTGTTGAAATAATGCATAGTTTTTAAGGTTGTGTACTAGAGCGTTAACAATATGCATCAATATGCTGACGTGGATCACATTTGCATTAAATGTGTGTATTAACGTGTTAGATATGTATATCTTTTTTGAAGTTGTAATAAATGAGCCTTTACATTAACGTGTTATAGGTGCGCATCAATTTGTTAAAAGTTATACATCAATGTATTTATGAATCAAAGTGTTAAAACATATCGATGTCTAAATCTCACCCGTCCAAAATCTATTTGATGTAAAACATAATTTTAAGTTAAACAACATAAATTTTTAGGTCTTAGGTTTAGATATTTTAGTTAAAATATATGCATATAAAAATATTAAATTTATGATGAAGTGTGGAAAATAATTCTAAACATAAGATAATGCAATGGACAATTTCATATTTCCCCTTATCAATCATGGTAATTGCATATTTGCCTAACCTCGAATGAAAAATGTATATATCCCCATTCTTACTGATTTTTTTTCAAAATGAAAAAAATGTCCCTTTTAAATATACACTAGAAAACTATATGTTAAGTAGATTTGCGGACTGTTCATCCTCCTTCTCTCTAGAGTCTCGGTGCCGACGTTTCAATTCGTTTTCATTGTTGACTTTAGAAAAAGATCTAGAATCAGCTATTAATATCAATGTTTTTGAACTCATTGGGATGTTCCTAAGCTAGGAGCTTTCTGGGTTCTTTGAAATAGATAATGTATATGAGAAAAAAATGTGAGATTTACACCCATATATTCTCCACAAAAATTGCTCTAAATGATCAACGATATGGTATCATATATAGATGGGATTTTAGTTCAAAAGAAAAACAGGAAGTTCAAGGGGGAATTTCGTGTACACTACGACGTGAGTGACACCATTCTACAAATAGCTTATTCTTTTTCGGTACTGTAATGGAATACAACTTTGGCATTTGTGTTTCATTTTGATGATTGTCACTCGTATTTTGTATGAATGTTACTCTAAAAGCTTACCAACGAAAAAAAATAATGGAAAAATGTAAAAACAGGTAACTTAGCAAAAACGCGAGAAATGTAGAGAAAAAAAGATAATTAGCAAAATGTAAAAAAAAAATTTGTAAAAAGGACCCAAAAGAATTATGTAAAAACGGGTAAAATTGATTTTTACAGAAAAAGTTTGATTTTCGGATTGTGTTGGAAAATTGAAGATTCTTGCTTTTTTGAAGTCTTTGTGGTAATTATTGAAGTGTGATACTTGTGTCACTTCAACCATCATACAAATACCAAACCAATAAAATATTGTGTTTCATACCTGGGATCTGTATAAATATGTGTATCATTTACACATATCAATTCTTATTCGATTTCGAGCTTTAAATCGTTTTCTAGAGAGTTATACGCGCACTGGTGCGTAAACGTAATCATTTTAACGCGACAAACACTCCGGGATAGTGAAATAGGCTTAACGTACCTTAAATAACCTTTACATAACTTAGAAATAAGTTTTGGAAGGTTTGGTATGGCAAAAACAAGATTATTCGATCGCAGGGACTATATGCGTCAAACTGCGAAACTATACCGATTCGTAAGGTAACGTACAGTCCGGAACTTGATCATAAGCTAAACATACCATAAATAACCTAAACATAGCTTAGAAATAAGTTTTGAGTGGTTCGGTGTGCGAAAATATGCTTACAAGATCTTACAAGGACTAAAAGTGTCAAAAACAACGTAAGTTTGCATTTTCGCGCATATCTTACGTTCTGACCACATCTGGATATCCAAAATTTTTGTACACACTAAAATATTTTTTTATTTTAGTGATCGGCATGCAAAAATACCATTCGTCGCTTAATTTGGATTGTTTTCGCGTCCGTTTGAGTTTCGTCGTAATTTAACGAACAACGCGACCGTACGACCAAACGAGCCAACATCCGAGAGTTTTCCGAGCATATTTTGAGTCCTCTAAACTTTAATGACCTTGTAGAGCCTTGAAAATGGCTTAACGGGTGTCAAAAGTGCCAAAAATGGGCTCAAAACACATGCAGGGACCTAAACTGTCCATATGGAAACTTATGCTGATCTGGGAGGGCCAGGCGGGCCGCGTAAGGGTCTCCCCATACCTTACGCGGGCCGTGAGAGCATGCCAGTGACAGAAAACCATTTTCAGCAAACTGTTTGATCTTTGGGGGCTGTTTGTGCAAATTTCTGGTGTGTTGAGCAAGTTTAAGTGTTCTCCAAGGTCTCTAATCAGTCCCTAACACATGTGTGGCTGTGATTTAATCCTTGTTGGCCACACAAACACTTGTAATGATCTTGTTCATCATGCCTTACTATAAATAGCCCAACCCTTTCATTCATTCCTTGCTCATTTCTTCTCATTCCTTCTCTACATCTGCTTTGGGAGCTCTCTCATCTGATTTGGGAAACTTATTCTTTGTAGAAAAGATAGCAAGGACCCTTAGGTGTTGTTTGTTTTTTCAGATGTAAAATGTCTGTAGTCTGCGAACCACATCTGCAGGCGTCTGCAAGAGAAGATGTGGCCCAAATGTCTGCAGTCTGCAAGGAGAAGAGGGTTTGGTTTTTTTCTTCAAAAACAACTTCAACCACACATTACACACAAGCTCTCTATCTCTGCTCTCTCTCTCTAGAAACTCTCTCTCTCTCTCTACAACCACCACCACCACCGCACCACCTCTGCCACCACCACCGCACCACCTCCGCCATCACACCACCGCCTCTCTCTCTCTCTCTCTCTCTCTCTCTACGGTCTCTCTCCCTCACAGAACACTCTCTCTCTACAACCACCACCACCACCACCACCACCGCACCACCTCCGCCACCACCACCGCAGGTTTCTCTCTCTCTCTTACAGGTCTCTCTCTCTCTCACAGGTCTCTCTCTCTCACAGGTCTCTCTCTCTCACAGATCTCTCTCTCTCTCTCTCTACGGTCTCCCTAAATTGATGGGTTTGGTGGTGGTGGGTTTTGACGATGGTGGTGGTGGAGGTGGTGGCGGAGGTGGTGGCGGAGGTGGTGGTGGCAGGAAGAAGAAGAAGGGTGGGTGGTGTGTGAAGATGGTGTGTGAAGATCTTGAAGCTATAATTCATAGCTTTTTTTTTAAGCTATTAAAAGCTATTTTAAGATCTTCTTTTTTTTTTAAACAAACAATCTTCAAGGGCTTATGTCTGCCCGCCCGCAGACATAAGCTCTTTACAGACAATATAAGCAAAAACAAACAGCACCTTAGTGAGCATTCCTTCATTCTTTTATTGCTTACTAGTTTAAAAAGTCAAACAGTGTTTGACTTTCGGTTTTGACCATCAATTGGTCAAGTCAAAGTTCAATTGAACTTTGTAACGTGATTGTAATCACGATGGTTATAATCCTTAGTGATTATGCCTACTGATTACCACATTAACTAGGTGTAGTGACGAGTCAAAGTTTCGGTCAAAATGCGTTTAAGCACGCATTTTGCAACGGAACTATTTTTAGGTATCAAAACCCATTGTTTTGATACCAAATCAGTTTTCTAAGTAGGTTAAACATGTTTTGACATGTTTAACTCGTCACTATTAGTTTAGTGCTTGTTTAGGGTCGTAAGTTAAGCGGTCTAGACAACCGCTTAGACTTTCGAACCCGACCCGTTGGGTCGATCATTAGGATCCGACCAAGCTTGCTTAGTGATCATAGTTGCATAGGGAATAACCCCTGAGGTTATACCTTATGATCACATAGGATTGGTTAGCTATTCGTTAATTGGTTTACATGCCCATAGGAAATGACCAAAATGCCCTTTTGAAGCATAAATCCATATTGTGCATATGTGAACATATTTTTGACATCTAATCTGATTTAGTAACATGTTTAGGTATAATTGGGCATGTAAGACTTAACATAGCACATAGTTAACCATCCGAACATAGTTTTGCGCAAACGACGCATTATAGTAGCTTATACTACCATAATGGGTCGAAACGGGTCAAAAGCACTTAGGTAGACTTTCAAATCAGAATGTTAGCTCTATTAAATCATACCATATGAGTTCAATTACTCATTTGATTTATAGAACATCATTCTATCCTATCTTCCGATTTAGGATCCGTTTAATAACATAGTTACCTATATTAGGTGTCGTTTGATTCCGTACTCCCTCTAGCTTCGCTTGGTTGTTATTCAAGACATCTAAGCACTCTCAAGTGAGTACATAGTTCCCCTCTTTTACTGTTTTAAATGTTTTGGGGTGAAATATGTGTACCTATCTGTTATGTTCACGATTTCTAAGTATAATTGATTATACATATTAGTACTTATCTTTTGGACAAACCGAATGATTATTTATGGTTTAAACACTGATTTTTCAAAGATGATAAAATTAATTGTTGAATTGTACTTATTTATTGTTCACCAGACCGATTGGTAGTATGATATAGCGCTATAGGATTTGACACCCCATTCCTGTTGTCATGGAATGTCTGAAACCAATTTGTTTCTCCATCCAAATAGGGATTGCCTTTGTGGTATCCCTATAGTCTCAAAGGTGTATTTTGATGCACTAGGTCTGATTGAATTCTTAAATCACATTATTGTTGTATATTTTATTATACTCCCAAAAGTATAATTTGATACACTCTCATGTGTGATATTGTACAAAACGACATATATTTTATTAACTACCAAAACATATTTTAAATATGTTATTTATTCAACCAAAACATAGTCTAATATGTTATACATAAATCCAAAGTATACTTTTGATATACTATCGAAAACGATTATTTTGACAACTAAAGTATATTTAATATACTATCTGTTTAACGATTTTGGAACCGAAATATAATTTGATATATATTACCTAATTGACTCTCTTAAAACCAAAGTATATTTTTATATATACTACAAACATTTTTTTTAAACTCATTTTACTTGATTATTTATTTATGCATCATTCTTTTATATCATCAAATTTCTCATAAATTTTCACATGATTTTATAAAGAAAACATTTTTAGGTGCATGACTACTTTTTGTTTAAAACATTCTTTTAAACTTATAAGTCATGAATCATGCATAAACAAAACCTATGTATCTCACAGGCATTTTTATGCTGACATACCTATTTTTACACATGTTTTAGGTACTGCTTGTGATGATTGTTGATACATGCTATATATAGGATGGACTCGTGCCTTAGTGATTTTAAAACTTGAAAGATAATATTTGTAGTTATCTGATTTGTACTAAAACAATGAGTTCAGTAATTCAATAAAACGAAATTATTTAATCCATGGTTGTGAAACAATGATTCTGTTACAACACTCCCCGACGTTTCCGCCACGTTCTGTTGTTTTACATGGTTGGGGTGTGACATGAAGGTTGTTCGGAAATTTTAGATCCAAACCAGCATTTTGTGCTTAAACTAGGGTTTGAGATTGTGTTTTTAGATGTTTAAAGGTGTTTTGTGTTTAACGTTTTTTATTTTGCAGGTTTTGGGATAAAAACGCTAGGAAATGGGGACCAAATTGTTCATTAGCACTGCGTACCATCCTCAAACTGATGGACAAAGTGAAAGAACGATACAAATATTGGGAGACATGCTACGAGCGTGCATAATTGACTTTGGAGGCAGTTGGGATGTTCACCTACCGTTAGTCGAGTTTTCGTATAACAACAGTTACCAATCTAGCATTAAAATGGCACCATACGAAATGCTTTACGGTAGGAAGTGTCGAACCCCGGTATGTTGGGGTGAAGTGGGTCCACGTGAACTCGCCCACCAAGATATAGTACGAGCCACGAATGAAAAGATCGATAAAGTTCGGGCACATTTGAAAGCGGCTCAAGACAGGCAAAAGGCGTATGTTGATAAAAGGAAAAGGCCGATTGAATTCCAAGTTGGTGACAAGGTCATGCTAAAAGTCTCCCCATGGAAAGGCGTTATTAGATTCAGAAAAAGGGGGAAGCTAAGCCCAAGGTTTATTGGACCATTTAAAATTATCGGGAAAGTTGGCAAGGTAGCTTACCGCCTTGAATTACCGGAGGAGTTAAGTGGAATCCATGGCACGTTCCACGTGTCGCAATTAAGAAAGTGCCTAGCAGACGAAACGACCTATATCCATTACGATGATATCGAAGTGGATAATAGTCTGAATTATGCTGTAAGACCGTTGGAGATTTTAGATCGAAAAGTCAAACACTTAAGAAATAGACAAATTGATCAAGTCAAAGTCAAATGGGAGCATAGAAAAGGTTCGGACACTACGTGGGAGTCCGAAGAGGAGATGCGACGTCTCCACCCTACATTATTCGGTACGTATAACGGTTTCGGGGACGAAATCCTTTTAAGGGGGGTGGACTTGTAACACCCCGAAAATATAAAACCTAATATTAAATTTATAAAGTATAAATTTAACGAGAATTTACTAATTAGGAATTTGTACCTAGTTAGTTATTTTCTTGTTAATGGTTCATTACATGGTTAAAGGTTAACCAACTATATGTTGAACAAAGTAGAGGGACCTTAGTTGTTAATTCTGAAACTTAATTAAATGGAACAAATAAAAAAAATAAACCAAACACCCCAAATCTGGGTGTTGGTCGATCAAGGAGAAGCAGGGGGCGACACCCCCTTTCCAAAAACCATAATCTCACAAAAACAATCAAATTGAGGGCTCAAATCTAATCAAAAACGAAATCTGAACATAGAACAGTGATCCTCATCACAAGAGGATTACAAGGTATGTAAAAATTCGTGTTAATCCTTTGTTTGAAATTCTCATGATTTTGGAAAATCTAAGATTAGATGTTGCATGTGTGTTGTTTGATCTGATTAGAGATGATGTAGTGTCTAGAAGTGAAACCTAGACAACTACATATGAAATCATGTCCAATTTCAGGAAATTCCATGAACACCTTGAAGGTGGGTTATGGGTTTTACAAGATGAAGATGAACACTAGGGTTTAGGATGATTATTCTAGTGTAATTTGATTGTTGAAAATGATTCCAGAAAGATATGATGCTTAAAACACTATAGGAGGGCTTTATTGTTGTCAAGTTAGCTAATTAGCAAGCTAAGAAGTTGATTTCTAAAGGTATAAAAATTCTGCATATGAAGTGTTTGTTGAAATGCCTCAAAGAAGACTTAAAAATTAGAATTTTGTAGTTAAGACGCCTAATCGTGATGTTTTAACTATTATGTGAAATATGGTTTACAAAGAGTTCTAAACAAGATAACATTGAACTCTATAGGACAAGATACCGGAACGTCGAGTGGACAAGCCGGTGGTGACTCACGGTTGAAGGGCGTGCGCTAAGGTATGTAACTTGGTTTGTTACATTTGAGTTAAATTTGGTTGTCTAGTACATTGTAATTCTTTGTTGTACAAAAGTCGAGTTGGAATTAAGCGATGAACGTCGCTATATCTAAAGATAGGTTAAATACTGGTTGGAACCTGTTAGTAGTTGTCTTAAAGGAGGATTTCCTTAGACAAGCCAAACGGGTCGATTAATCAAGTGAAGCATGATTATTACTTTGAAATAGGTCGGATTATTCTTTGATATTGATTAACGTATTGATATATATTCGAAATAAGAAAATTTGATGTATTGGTTTCTTATAAAAACGAAATCCGTGAATTTGGATTGAGTAAAATGAACAAACCAAACAAGATCATGAATTCCAGTATCCACCGTAAATTACGGTAGTACCGTAATTTACGGTAGAAGTCATGAGCATTACGGTAGTTCGCTACTGGTTTACGGTGACCAGACAGTTCCAGGTCTCACCGTAAATTACGGTGATACCGTAATTTACGGTGAACCCAGAAAAGCTCTAATATGTTTGATATTTCATATGTGTTGTTAATCATTGATGTCATATTATATAACAACGTCAAAACTAATGATTTAATGGTTTTGAATCATAGGTAAATTTGGTAGATCTTACGGGTGGCGATCAAGTGATTTTTGAAGAACCGAACACAACATGTCTAAGCTTCCGCTACGTTTTGAATCTTTAAAACTTTTGTGTATGGGTTGTATATAAGTTCTCAAACAACTTTGAATGTTCTAATTTAGTCAAGTGTTGACTATGTTTTTGATACTACTAAAGATTTATGTAAATCTAGTATCTTTTGGTATAAAAATGTATAAATCTAGTAATTAATTCTAGTAAAAAAAATTTAGGGTGTTACAAGTTGGTAATCAGAGCTCAAGGTTGTCAATAAGTGTTCGGTTCAAGCTTGATCGGTCGTCCGGTAAGAATTAACTTGTTTTGTTAATAAATTATGTACTATGTATAGCATGAGAAATGAACAAATATGCATGAAAAGAGTGTGTAAGCTCACTCAAAAACAAGAAATGCATGAAACAAGAATAATTAAATCAAGTTACGAACTTGATTGAATGGAAACAAGAATAATTAAATCAAGTTACGAACTTGATTGAATTGAAACAAGAATGATTAAATCAAGTTACGAACTTGATTGAATTGAAGCAAGAATGATTAGAGCAAGTTATGAACTTGATTAAAGCAAAACAAGTAAATCATGTGTTATAAATGGAATGTTTAACAATCTATGTAAACATTTCAGAAATAGAGATGGCTGATGGAGGTAATGATAATGCGGTGCCAAGAGTCACCGAGCAAATGAAGGAAGTGATTGCCGAAGAGGTTGGAAAGGCGATCGAAAACAGCTTGTCGGGTTTTATTGATAAAATTCAAAACACAGTTTTATCAATAGTAGAAGAGAGAATCAAGAAACTGGAAGATGATTCCAATTCAGCAAAGGAAAAGCATGGTGGACGAAAGCCTTGTTCATACAAGGAATTCATGGCTTGTAAACCACCAATATATAATGGGGAGGTTGATCCAATCGTGTGCCAACGATGGCTAAGTGACATTGAAGGAGTATTCGAGAGAACTCATTGTGATGAAAATGACTACGTAGCTTATGGTACGGGTCAATTAAGAGGCCAAGCGAAAGACTGGTGGGATAACAAAAAGAAGGAGATTGGAAGTGAAGTAGCTAAGGCCATGACTTGGGAGGAGTTTAAGACGCCGTTTCTTAAACACCATAGTCCCAAGGCGGTCATAAATAAAATCAAGGAAGAGTTCATGCAACTCAGACACAAAGGTGAATCCATAGACAAGATCACGGGGATGTTTATGGACAAGATGAAGTTCTGTGATGATTTGATAACGAATGAAGAGCAAAAGGTCTATTATTATCATAACATGCTAAGCGCGGAATATAGAGAGTTCATAACCCCTTCAAAGTACGAGACCCTTACCGAGATTGTCAATGCTGCTCGGGAAAGGGAGATTGAATTGAAGAAGAGTATAGAACGGGGTGAACGAAGGGCACAAGATGTAAATCCAAGCCCTGCCAAGAAAGCAAGAACGAATGAATCAGCAAAGAAATCAGATGCTAAAGGTAGTACATCAGGTTGCAAAATTTGTGGGAAGAATCATAAGGGCGAATGTCGTTACAAGGATAAGCCTTGTCCCATATGCAAGAAAACGGGACATATGGCTATGTCATGCCCGGAGAAAGTGACGGTTTGTTACAACTGTTATCGAACGGGTCACAAGAAGTCGGAATGCCCGGAACTGGTTGGAAAGAAGGATGGGCAAGAACCGAAAGGTGAAGCCCCGAAAGCAAAGGCAAGATCTTTCCAACTAACTGCCGTAGAAGCAAAGGTTGAACCTGACGTGGTCTCAGGTATATTTGTTGTAAATTCAATTCCCGCACACGTGTTATTTGATACGGGTGCGAATAAATCCTTTGTTTCATATGGGTTTATTCAACATCCTTCATTTGTTCTAACCAAATTACCTGTGCCTTTAGAAGTAGAGATAGGTAATAACAAAAGCTTTATTGTTTGTGATGTATGTGAAAATTGTAAATTGAGCATCGATGATGAAGAATATTTGATAAATCTAATCCCGATGTCGATGGGAGAATTCCAAGTAGTCGTGGGGATGGATTGACTATCTCAATACCATGCAAAGGTCGTGTGTTTTCGCAAAGAGATAAAACTAACATCTCCAAGTGGAAAACACGTCACCATTTATGGCGAAAAACGAGGCAACCCCATAGTATGTTCGATGTTGAAAGCTCACAAGCTCATGAAGCGAGGATGCAAGGCATTCTTAATTTATGCAAATGAGACCGAGAAAGAATCACGAAAGATTGGAGATGTACCGGTAGTACGAGATTATGAAGATGTTTTTCCGGAAGATTTACCGGGGATACCGCCTGAACGGGAAGTAGAGTTCGGGATCGAATTGATTCCGGGCGCGAAACCTGTAGCAAAAGCCCCGTACCGACTTGCACCGTCGGAACTACAAGAGTTGATGTCCCAAATCCAAGACCTCCTTGACAAGGGATTCATAAGGCCGAGTGTGTCTCCTTGGGGCGCACCGGTATTGTTCGTGAGGAAGAAGGACGGGAGCATGCGTATGTGTATTGATTACCGGGAGTTAAACAAACTCACGGTAAAGAACCGATACCCGCTCCCGAGGATAGATGATTTATTCGACCAACTACAAGGTGCAAATTGGTTTTCCAAAATTGACCTTAGATCGGGGTATCATCAACTAAAGGTCAAAGAAGAAGATGTGCCGAAGACGGCTTTCCGCACAAGATACGGACATTACGAATTTCTCGTGATGTCATTTGGGCTAACAAATGCGCCCGCGGCTTTCATGGACCTCATGAACCGGGTTTGCAAGCCAATGTTGGATAAGTCGGTCATCGTGTTTATCGATGATATCTTGGTGTATTCGAAAAGTGAAGCCGAACACGCACGCCACTTACAAGAAGTGTTAGAGACACTTAGACGAGAGAAGCTTTATGCAAAATTTTCTAAATGTGCCTTTTGGTTACGAGAGGTACAATTTCTCGGTCATGTCATAAGTGCCGATGGAGTTTTGGTGGATCCGTCAAAGATAGAGGCGGTGTCAAAATGGAACCCCCCGAAGAACCCTTCTGAAATTAGAAGCTTTTTGGGGCTTGTTGGATATTATAGGAGATTCATTCAAGATTTCTCCAAGATTGCATCGCCGCTAACAAAGCTAACCCAAAAGAAAGCAAAGTTTGTTTGGGGAGTCGATCAAGAAAAAGCGTTTCGGACGCTAAAAGAAAGGCTAACTCAAGCTCCGGTACTGACATTGCCGGACGGAGTCGAAGACATGGTGGTTTATTCGGATGCTTCATTATCGGGGCTCGGTTGCGTGTTGATGCAACGGGGCAAGGTAATAGCCTATGCCTCGAGACAATTGAAGATACACGAGAAGAAATACCCCACGCACGATCTCGAGCTGGCAGCGGTGGTATTTGCATTAAAAATATGGAGGCATTACTTGTATGGGGTAAAATGCACCATATTCACCGACCACAAGAGCTTGAAATACTTCTTCAATCAGAAGGAGTTAAATATGCGACAAAGGCGGTGGTTGGAAACGGTGAAAGACTATGATTGTGAGATACATTATCACCCCGGAAAAGCAAATGTGGTAGCGGACGCTCTGAGTAGAAAAGCGGATTATGTCCCGATACGAGTACGATCGTTGCAACTCGTGGTAACCTCGGGTATACTTGAACGTATTCGAGAGGCGCAATTAGACGCAGTGAAAGAAGAGAATTGGAAGAAAGAAAGAATAATTGGTCAACTGAAAGATTTGTCGGATGGGAATCACGGATTAAAGACTCGATCCGGAAGGATATGGGTCCCGCATACCTGTGGAGTGAAGGCGCTTCTACTTAACGAAGCTCATAAATCCCGTTATTCGATTCATCCGGGTGCAACCAAGATGTACAATGATTTGAAACAAAATTATTGGTGGCCTGGAATGAAGAGGGACGTGGCGAAATATGTGGAAAAATGCTTGACATGTTTACAAGTCAAGGCGGAGCACCAGAAACCATACGGCAAACTCCAACCGTTAGAAATTCCGGTTTGGAAATGGGAACATATTACAATGGACCTGTTAACCAAGCTGCCTAAGACGAATCGTGGTTTTGATGCCATATGGGTAGTGGTGGATAGATTGACGAAAAGTGCTCACTTCATTCCGATTCGTGAGACTTATACGTCAGAAAAGATGTCGGAAGTTTATACCAATGAAATCATAGCACGTCATGGGGTGCCGGTGTCCATCGTGTCTGATAGGGATACCCGGTTTACTTCGAATTTCTGGCGTGATTTCCAAGAGCAAATGGGGACCAAATTGTTCATTAGCACTGCGTACCATCCTCAAACTGATGGACAAAGTGAAAGAACGATACAAATATTGGGAGACATGCTACGAGCGTGCATAATCGACTTTGGAGGCAGTTGGGATGTTCACCTACCGTTAGTCGAGTTTTCGTATAACAACAATTACCAATCTAGCATTAAAATGGCACCATACGAAATGCTTTACGGTAGGAAGTGTCGAACCCCGGTATGTTGGGGTGAAGTGGGTCCACGTGAACTCGCCCACCAAGATATAGTACGAGCCACGAATGAAAAGATCGATAAAGTTCGGGCACATTTGAAAGCGGCTCAAGACAGGCAAAAGGTGTATGTTGATAAAAGGAAAAGGCCGATTGAATTCCAAGTTGGTGACAAGGTCATGCTAAAAGTCTCCCCATGGAAAGGCGTTATTAGATTCAGAAAAAGGGGGAAGCTAAGCCCAAGGTTTATTGGACCATTTAAAATTATCGGGAAAGTTGGCAAGGTAGCTTACCGCCTTGAATTACCGGAGGAGTTAAGTGGAATCCATGGCACGTTCCACGTGTCGCAATTAAGAAAGTGCCTAGCAGACGAAACGACCTATATCCATTACGATGATATCGAAGTGGATAATAGTCTGAATTATGCTGTAAGACCGTTGGAGATTTTAGATCGAAAAGTCAAACACTTAAGAAATAGACAAATTGATCAAGTCAAAGTCAAATGGGAGCATAGAAAAGGTTCGGACACTACGTGGGAGTCCGAAGAGGAGATGCGACGTCTCCACCCTACATTATTCGGTACGTATAACGGTTTCGGGGACGAAACCCTTTTAAGGGGGGTGGACTTGTAACACCCCGAAAATATAAAACCTAATATTAAATTTATAAAGTATAAATTTAACGAGAATTTACTAATTAGGAATTTGTACCTAGTTAGTTATTTTCTTGTTAATGGTTCATTACATGGTTAAAGGTTAACCAACTATATGTTGAACAAAGTAGAGGGACCTTAGTTGTTAATTCTGAAACTTAATTAAATGGAACAAATAAAAAAAATAAACCAAACACCCCAAATCTGGGTGTTGGTCGATCAAGGAGAAGCAGGGGGCGACACCCCCTTTCCAAAAACCATAATCTCACCAAAACAATCAAATTGAGGGCTCAAATCTGATCAAAAACGAAATCTGAACATAGAACAGTGATCCTCATCACAAGAGGATTACAAGGTATGTAAAAAATCGTGTTAATCCTTTGTTTGAAATTCTCATGATTTTGGAAAATCTAAGATTAGATGTTGCATGTGTGTTGTTTGATCTGATTAGAGATGATGTAGTGTCTAGAAGTGAAACCTAGACAACTACATATGAAATCATGTCCAATTTCAGGAAATTCCATGAACACCTTGAAGGTGGGTTATGGGTTTTACAAGATGAAGATGAACACTAGGGTTTAGGATGATTATTCTAGTGTAATTTGATTGTTGAAAATGATTCCAGAAAGATATGATGCTTAAAACACTATAGGAGGGCTTTATTGTTGTCAAGTTAGCTAATTAGCAAGCTAAGAAGTTGATTTCTAAAGGTATAAAAATTCTGCATATGAAGTGTTTGTTGAAATGCCTCAAAGAAGACTTAAAAATTAGAATTTTGTAGTTAAGACGCCTAATCGTGATGTTTTAACTATTATGTGAAATATGGTTTACAAAGAGTTCTAAACAAGATAACATTGAACTCTATAGGACAAGATACCGGAACGTCGAGTGGACAAGCCGGTGGTGACTCACGGTTGAAGGGCGTGCGCTAAGGTATGTAACTTGGTTTGTTACATTTGAGTTAAATTTGGTTGTCTAGTACATTGTAATTCTTTGTTGTACAAAAGTCGAGTTGGAATTAAGCGATGAACGTCGCTATATCTAAAGATAGGTTAAATACTGGTTGGAACCCGTTAGTAGTTGTCTTAGAGGAGGATTTCCTTAGACAAGCCAAACGGGTCGATTAATCAAATGAAGCATGATTATTACTTTGAAATAGGTCGGATTATTCCTTGATATTGATTAACGTATTGATATATATTCGAAATAAGAAAATTTGATGTATTGGTTTCTTATAAAAACGAAATCCGTGAATTTGGATTGAGTAAAATGAACAAACCAAACAAGATCATGAATTTCCAGTATCCACCGTAAATTACGGTAGTACCGTAATTTACGGTAGAAGTCATGAGCATTACGGTAGTTCGCTACTGGTTTACGGTGACCAGACAGTTCCAGGTCTCACCGTAAATTACGGTGATACCGTAATTTACGGTGAACCCAGAAAAGCTCTAATATGTTTGATATTTCATATGTGTTGTTAATCATTGATGTCATATTATATAACAACGTCAAAACTAATGATTTAATGGTTTTGAATCATAGGTAAATTTGGTAGATCTTACTGGTGGCGATCAAGTGATTTTTGAAGAACCGAACACTACATGTCTAAGCTTCCGCTACGTTTTGAATCTTTAAAACTTTTGTGTATGGGTTGTATATAAGTTCTCAAACAACTTTGAATGTTCTAATTTAGTCAAGTGTTGACTATGTTTTTTATACTACTAAAGATTTATGTAAATCTAGTATCTTTTGGTATAAAAATGTATAAATCTAGTAATTAATTCTAGTAAAAAAAAATTTAGGGTGTTACAACGGGTCATCAACATTTTTATTAAAAGCACATGATTTATTAGTGTTTTTATTAAAAGCGCAAGATACCCAACGTTTTTGTTGACATCAGTGGTTTTGCTGCGTCTTTTATCCAAAGGTGACTTTGGGAACAATGATAAATGTCTTTTGCGACTTTATCACGGTGATCATCATTATTGCAAGGCGTCGTAATCTTAGATTGGTAATTTCTAGCGTTTTTAACCTCAGTAAATTGGAGTTAGTGTTTTTAATCTCAGGAGCATTGCTGACAGTGTTTTTGTTGACAACGATTTTAATCTCAGAAACTTTAATCTCGGTGCTTTTACGTTGGTGTCTTTGCTAATAGTGTTTTTGTCACCGTGCTTTTATAACCAGCGCTTTCAATCTTAACCGAATATGAAATAAACGTATTGGAACGTAGAAGATTAAGTGTGCATGAGTTTCAAAAACCAACTGTACGGTTTAACAGCCCTCCGTTGAAGGACAAAAAATGTGTTTGGACAAAAGACATTTTTGGGTTCGAGTCTATTGGTAAAATTTGAAAATTGTGTTTTTCGGAAGGTGCTAGAATGTGGACTTGTATCTTTGATGTGTACATTGCTCCTACACGTGAGGTTGATGTGAGAATTCTAATGACTTCGTATGAGAGGATGCAAGAATCTAATAAACGAATGTATGATGCTAAGAAGCAAGCTCTCTCTTTAAATACTTACTCGCCATTTTTAACATTTTTCTGAGATCTAGCGTGCAATTTCTTAAGATGAAGTCAAAGTAGAGAGTGTTATCGGATTATAAATATTAAAGACATGATTTTTTTTTTAATTTTTAAACCTAAGTCATCTAGGTTTCCATGGTTGTGGTGCAATGAATAAATAGAGTCCAATTCCAAGTGTAAATAGATCTTTCATGTAGAGGGAAAACATATTCGTTCCAAAAGGGTGAAGTGGGGGTCATTAATGTGGTTCATCTAGTGGCAAAGTATCAACAAACATGATTTTGTCTATCATAAGCTTTTAATATCTAGAATTTCACTAGAGTAGTCCCTTGAATATATTTGTATAACTTTTAGTAATGATGAATTTATTCAATGAATTCTTGTTTGCAACAACCCATCCTAATAACACCTCAATGTGATATTTAGGATTATATCGTTTTTAACAATAAATAAGATGTTCTCATTTGAGTGTGTTAGTGTACATTTAAATTCATTATTGTGAGTTGTTGGACTTAAAAGTCAATAAAAACTAAAATTTGTGTTTTTTTTTGAACGGCCAACAAAAACGCCAATTTTATTTATCCAAAGGTTAACAACAGTTAACCCACACCAGCTTACAAGATACACCAAATCAAAAGCAACAGTGAGTAAAAAGAAAGGAAAAAAACACTTAGGACATCTCATCCACCCCAATTGACTTACACACCTAAAGAAGCCAAATTAAATAACCTCCACACATCCCAGCTAAGGCCTGCAGCTTTGGCTCTACTTTTGACCCATAAAAAACTCATAGTTTTGACCTCTTCAACCACATTCCAGATCCGAGGCTGCTTGTTGTTAAAAACTGCATCATTACGACACCTCCATATACACCAAACAACCGTTTGCATTATCGCATAAACTATCTTCTTCCACTTAGCCGAACCCCGGGCGAATAGATGAAAGTTAATTATGTCCTTTCTTTCCAGCAAAAAAAGCCCCTGAATCCTCACCCACTAAAATTTGTGTTAAGTTTGAAAATTTCCAAATTTTATGTCAACTTAGATTGGTTTATCATCATTTTGGTTCTTTTAACCGAATCCGACACAAGGTGAAGTGATTGATGAGATTGTTGGCCAATAAACTTAGAAAGGTTATATGGAATATGATCATACTCATTTTGATGGATTTTGAATTACAAAACCATCACAAGTTAGGTTGAAAGTGAGCAAGTGAACTATAGGTCTGTGTTGGAGCAACGGCGGAGCTTAGTGTAAAGTGGGGGTGCACCCGTCCCCCGAATGTTTCGGTTAGAAGTGTAAAATTTCCTATTTTTAGTCCGAAAATTTTGAAATTATATAGGATCCCCCCCCCAAAAAAAAAAAAATTTATACAATATATAAATTGGGTCCCATGACTTTCCGCCCCTTCGTAACTTTTGGTCAAGCTCCGCCACTATGTTGGAGTATCATAGCCTTATGGTGAAAAGAAGTGTCACATACGACATAACTACCATAGTTTTGTGGCGCATCTCTATAGACTTGTGTCTCCTGTGCATCTTTATATACTTGTGTCTCTAGAAACATTTCTTTAAATGTTTTCGGAATGATAGGAGGGCTTACAAGATCTTTGTCTTAATTTAGCTTTGTTAATATGTATGTACGTAAAAACACTCATGAAGGTTCGTAAAAAGGTTAAGAACCTCTAGACGAATCAACAAGTATTTACTTTAAACAACAATTTTTAGTTTCTTGTAAACCGTGAATCTTTCTCTAAAAAAATCTTATGCTACGTAAACTCTTTTAAAATAATTGAGATCTTAATAGCCATTGGAATGATTTAAATATGTGTATAAAGTGATTTATTATACGAGCATTACGGTTAGTAAATCTTGGGTTTTTTTTTGTTTCAAGTTTGGTGTTTTTGTTTTGGTTAGGTATCTCGAATTTTCTCGTTAGGTACTTTTCTTTCTTTAAGTATTTGTGTGGGTTAGTTTAATCAGTGGGGTGGTTCAGTTGGAAATGATAGTTATAGTTTCAATCAAATGTTCATGTTGCTTAGGTATATATTCAGTTGAGATAATTACTGTTTTCGTCCCTGTGGTTTGTCAAAAATCACTATTTCAGTCCATTAGTTTAAAAATTGTGATTTCAGTCCCTGTGGTTTCACTTTCGTAACCATTTCAGTCCATGTGGTTTCACTTTCGTAACCATTTCAATCCATTTATTCTGTTAGTACAGGGACTGAAATGGTTACGAGCTGGACTGAAATGGTTACGAAAGTGAAACCAAAGGGACTGAAATCGCAATTTTTAAACTAATGGACTGAAATAGCGATTTTTGACAAACAACAAGGACGAAAACAGTAATTAACTCTATTCAGTTGAATATAATATTTTGCCATCTAAAAATTATAAACACATTAATGTTTGATCACTGGTAATCTTGTCCAAAACTCAAATCTTTTGAATCTGCCAAAATAGTCCCTGAGGTTTGGTCACTTTTGTCACTTTAGTCTAAAACTCAAACCTTTTGAATCTGGATCCCTTTAGTTTCAATTTTGTTGTCATTTTCATTCAAAATCAAAATCTGGTCAGATTTTTCAGTTAACATTCAGCTTTATTGTCTTTTTCCTCCATTTTAATGAAGGACAAAATGGTCTTTTAACGTTTTATTATAACAAATAAAAAAAATATGACAATTTTACCCTTCATTAAAATGGAGGGAAAACACAAAAAAGTTGGATGTTAACTGAAAAATCTGGTCAGATTTTGATTTTGGATGGAAATGACAATAAAATTGAAACCACAGGGACACATATTCAAAAGGTTTTGAGGTTTGGACTAAAGTGGCAAAAGTGACCAAATCTCGGGGACCATTTTGGCAGTTTACTCTAAAAAAATACAATGATAGTTATAAGAATGACATAGAGTAAACTGTCATTTTGGTCCCTGAGGTTTGGTCACTTTTGCCACTTTAGTTCAAAACTCAAAGCTTTTGAATCTGGGTCCCTGTGGTTTCACTTTTATTGCCATTTTAGTCCAAAAGTGAAATCAGTTCATATTTGTTTAATAAAATCCTGTTATTTTTTCATTTTCCTCGGTGGCAAAATGGTCAATACAATTTTATTATAACACATTATTAATTAAACTAATAAAATTAAATAACCATTTGACCCTATAAAAGCACAGACTTATCATATTCATCTTCCCCCAAACCCTAATCCATCATCTTCTCCAAACCCCATTCTCCTGCAACCGTGCTGACCAACAATGGTGGTAATCATATAAACCAACCAACCTACCTTGCGTTTCTGTTGGTGCATATTTCGTACGTCTGCCACTGTGCGAATAGTTAGATAGAGCGTGTGTTGAATATTGTATAGAATAGAGAAAGTTGGACAGGTTTTAGTATTGTCAAAGTCCATCCGGACGGATGGACAATAGAATAGTCCAAACCCCATACGGTAGATTAGGTATTGATCTTGTAAAGTCCATGCGGACGGATGAACACTAGCCCATTCGGACCGGATAGGCTGTTGCCTATAAATAGAGAGTTGGGGTTCCTATTTGGACAAGCTTTTGGATCCTAGAAGGGGCATGTTGTCCAACTGGTCTCATGGTGCTGTATCTTGTCAAGATATGAATAGAGACCAGATTATAAGTGACTGCTCGGTGTCGTATCTAACTTCTACTCCTTTCTTAGTAGTAATAACGAACCGAACACGTCGTTTCAGGACCGAGGCTTCGTCAAACTTGCCGGTTCCTGGAATAGCAGTTTCTCAGCTTGAATAAGTTTGTTTGCAAGAAACTGGGGATCTCCAAAATTTGCAAGAGTTGTTAGACGACGAACAGGTGTTACAACAACCCCCACATTGTTGCTTCCTTGAACCGGATCCTGGAAAAGCAATGTCGCCCCTGCTTTCTCCACCTTTGAAACAATAGTTATCAAACACAAACTCCAATCTCATTCAAGTTAATCTAGCTACAGACAGACATACCAACCTTTATCCATGATTTAGGTAGGAGGATATATCATGGTCGGTTAACATGTAAATCTGATGCATCATATCATGGTTATATTCTGAATCTCTGATAATCGTTATTAAATTGGTTTGAACCACATATTACAAACAAATGACAGGTAAACGGGCAACAAGTTGTACCGTAACCCCTTTATAAATTGCAAAACCGCTCCTACTAAAGACGAATCGACTCTTAAGAGTCAAGAAATTACTATTCACAACCCGTTGGACCCTATTTAGGAATTCCATAGCCACAGGGGCTAGGGAAATAAATGTATTAAAAGTAAATGGTATAAACACATGATTCTCTTAACAAGTTTTCTCGTGTTAAGCGACTTTGCCTGATTCTGCCTTTAGCGCTGTCTAACCAGAACAAACTTATTATCTCTGAGCCCAACAAAAGGGGACACTCTTATAAGATTCACACAGGCGTGTTTTATCTTTTTCCACCCAAACACAAGAATATTAGCTCGCCGAAGAGTAGACTTTCCATCATTGTTAAATTATAAATTTGTGTATCTCATGATATTAAAGTTCACACGTTGATGTATTAAGTTGTCTTATAACGTAAAGTGTAAAATAATAAAATAATGCACATGATAGTAGCTGGAGGATAATATTAATACAAGTACAAGGGGTTGAATAGCATGAAGTTGATATTAAGATGATGCACGAGAATAATATGCAATGCAGACGAATATGAAACACAATAATAAGATGCATGAAACTTGAAAGGATGTTTCAGAATGATAAAATGAGTTTACAAAGAAGAAAGTGATAAAAAAAACAAACAGATTAAAAAAAATCGGGATGACTTAAAAAGGTTAAAATACAAACTTATACGGGGAAGGTTCTATGCAGAACATAAAATATTGTGAGAACACATAAAACAAAATGAATCATCCATTTATTCAATCATAAAAACCTAAAACGTAAATGAAAATGTTACAAATGTAAGACTTGTTGTTTCTCACACTAGAATTCAAAACAAAATATGCAAAAAAATTCAATTTTTATATAACTTACACGTATGTAGGTTATGTGTTGGTTAAATTACCTACATGTGTAGTCTATGTGTAAGTAAAAATAAATGGTTTTCTTATGTATATATATCATACATATATGAATGTAAGAAATATAAAATTTAAAAAATATGAACATTAAATCCCAAAATTTAATGAGAACAGTATACAATGAGTAAAAAAAAAAATTAATGATCTAGAATTGTTCCATCTGTTATCACAATAATTAGTGTTCTGTAATAATTCTTATCCTAATACCCTATCAAAATGCGAATTTATTCCGCTCCTTACTTCTTTCTTGCCAATCCTTGATGTTTTTTATGTTTTTTTTTTGAACGGCAAATTTGGATCACTGACGACCACTAGAGTATCATCGTGCCACCAGTGGAACCACCCGATCATATCCATCTCCACTAGGCAATAATGCCTATACACCAATTCAGGAGGAAACCCAATAAATCTGGGAATGTATTATTCAAAATATATGCTTTGAGAAGTTAATTTGCATATTTTATCTTTATTAATTTATATTAAAAATTATGTTTCAATAACCGGTCTTAATACACAACACACACATCTTGGTTTAAAATCAAAACCGTATCTAATACATATATTTATGTTATTTACGAAAGCGTCACCGCGCCAACTAATACATAGATTGTTTTGATCCAACGGATGAGGGACGTTCTCAACGTTTTCACACTTATAGGCGTTTTCTCTAAATATCGCCTCTACATATATTCATTTATGTGAAGTTGTGAACAACCTAATCTACATATCGTTTGATGCAAGCAAGATAATAAATAGAAAATTTAACGACCTTACCATGAGTCTAAATTGCAATTTAAGATAAG
This sequence comes from Helianthus tuberosus, assembly GCA_030545235.1. Classification (NCBI taxonomy): domain Eukaryota; kingdom Viridiplantae; phylum Streptophyta; class Magnoliopsida; order Asterales; family Asteraceae; genus Helianthus; species Helianthus tuberosus. The sequence goes on from CM060395.1 coordinate 25,475,586, forward strand.
TAATTATAGATATTCATGTCTAGAGGAAGATGGCACATCACACTTTAATAACTAAGAAAAAACATGCAAAAAAATTACTAGCAAATAAATGTTTTATTAAGTTTTCAGAGTTTAATCATGCCAAAGTTATTTGTATTAGGGGTGTTCAAGAATAGATTATCCGGTTTTTGGATATCCGAAAATTTCAGATACTGATTCAGATATCCAAATGGATATCCGAATTTATAAAAAAAATCAAAAAATCCGTATCATCCATAGATTAAAACTAAACATATATTCGATTTTCCAAATTTCCAATATTGGAAACAAAAAACATTCATATATCCGTATACGAATCCGATTATTTAGTATTTTTTATTATATTTTAAAATAAACATAGTGCTCATATACTATATATTTAAAAAAATATTAGTTTTCGTATATCGAATAATCGGATAATCCAAAATTTTTTAAAGTCACATCCAAATTCAAAATTTCGGATACGGATTTTTGGATCTGGACTTTTTTGAACACTCCTAATTTGTATATGTATTAAGTTGAGGCAAACTTAGTTGTAGACTAGAAGGGATACATAGTCACTTAGGGGCTGTTTGTTTACCTTTTAATGAGGCTTTTAATGGTTCAGACCTCTTACTGATTCAGCACTTAATGGTTCACACTGTTTGTTTCACTAGTAGTACAAACATTTGCCTCTGAATGGTTAAGCATTATACAGAGTATGAATGGTTAAGACCTCTAATCTGAATTGGTCAGACATTTGCCTACGGTTAAGCATTATACAGGTTCTTAATGGTTCAGACCTCTTACTGGTTCAACACTTAATGGTTCAGACCTCTTACTGGTTTAACACTTAACAATTCAGATGTTGCCAAACAGCCCCTTAAACTAGTACTTTTTTTCATTTGTGTAACAAGAGTGGAAGTCGATTGAAATAGTAGGTTTTCAAAAAATAATATCTATAGAATAAAAACAAAGTTAATACATGATATAGTGGTTAACTTTTGTTTTTCCTCAATCGAAAGAAGAAGAGGGATTAAAATCCTAGTCAAAAGCAATCAATTGAAAGAAGAAGAAGAGGGATTAAAATCCTAGTCAAAAGCATTTTTTTTTTGTTTTGTTTTAGGTGGGATGTGCACTCGTTCCATGTATAAGGTTTTTCCTTCCTCTCTTTAACACCTAATTCTAATCTCTATTTTTAGAGTAAATTACGTTTTTGGCCCCTGTGGTTATGTCAGTTTTACTATATTGGCCTAAAATAAGATTTTTTAACAATTTTGCCCCCATGGTCCTTATAACTAACTGTTTTGGCCCCTAAATCTAACCAACCCCTAACTCTGGTTAACTTCTTGGTCACATGGGTTGCACATGATGGGTAAAATTGTAATTTCCCCTCCCCTTTACTTTTACTGATTTATAAAAAATAAAAGAAACAATAAAAAATAAAACACACTCTCTCTCATCTTTCTCTCTTTCCACCCCTCTCTAAACACAGACAATCACCAACGATGTGAAGCTCTTGAAGCAAGGCGACGGCCGGACTTCAGTCAGCGGCCGGAATTCAGACGACGTGAGCAAGTCCGGTTAGGTGAAAAAACAGTGACTGGTGTCGATGAAGGGCCAAGAAACAGAGTAACGGCTCTGAGGTGTTCGTCAGTTCGGAAATGAAAACAGCATCAAGAACAAAATCAGAAGCATGGATGACCAAGAAACACAAAAAAATCATTTGGAATTAAAAATCCGGTGATCTAGGGTTCAATTTGGGTGAAATTTGCTCTGATTGATTACAAATGACAGCCAATTCTCGATTGACAACCAACACAAATGAAGTACCTGACGAAATCGGTGAACGGTGAGCTTCGAAACGATGAATGAGAGGAAGATCGAGAATTGGAACCCCAAGCTATACCTAGTGTTTTTTTGTCCCTGTCACCGCCTCTCTTCTTCTTCTTCTTGTTCTTGTTAGAAGAGCCAGATTGATTACTATTTGTTGAATTGAAGCTTTTCTTTGAACTGGAACCTGATTTTGCAGAATGCAGACTCATTCTTTTTTTGTTAGGTGAAAAAACAGTGGGGGTGTGTTTTGCGGTGGAAAGAGGGGTGGAGGAGGTGGTGGTAGGTACGGTGGTGGAGGTGATGATACGGTGATGGTGGTGATGATACGGTGGTGGGGGTGTGTTTTGCGGTGGGGGGTGGTGGTGTGGTGGTGGTCGTAGTAGAGAGAGAACAGAGAGAAAGATGAGAGAGAGTATATGTGTTCTGAGAGAGAGAACAGGGATGAATTTTTGTTAAATCAGTTTATTTATTTAGAGTAAATTACATTTTGGTCCCTGTGTTATATCAATTTAGAGTAAATTACATTTTGGTCCCTGTGTTATACCAATTAATTAACCAGAGTTAGGGGTTGGTTAGATTTAGGGGCCAAAACAGTTAGTTATAAGGACCATGGGGGCAAAACTGTTAAAAAATCTTATTTTGGGCCAATATAGTAAAACTGACATAACCACAGGGGCCAAAAACGTAATTTACTCCTATTTTTAATATTATCTTGTTATGTTTTCATAGCTGTAATCAAATTTGATTTCTCAACATTCATGTTTATTAGATTTTATCTCCGAGCATGGAAACACTTTAATAATTTATAATTTTATCTTGTTACTTTTACAACGGTATCAAAGTTAATTATCTTGATTTAAAATAAACTTGAAAACTAGCAAGATACTAAGTTACTGATAACCAACCGAGACCTACAATTCACGTAATGTGAATTTTGTTGCAAACTAGTTTTTCTCCGTCCGTGTTGCGTGACATTAAGCAAATATTTCTCTCTCATAACATGTACGTTTGTGTTTCGGTTACTTGTATATACTACTCATAATACAATCTTAAAAAAAATTAAAGACAAAATTGCATAAATCAACTTTTATGTTATACCTAAAAGTGCACTTCATACCTTTCACTATGAAATTGACAAAACCCAACCTTTATGTTCATTTTTGTAGCATTCTATAACCTTTACAACTAACGTATTTCAAAAACTCAGCAAAGTTACCTCACATGCTTTGCATGTGATGGTACTATGGTCTTTTATAACATAAAAGTTGATTTGTGCATAAAGATTATTTATAACATAAATGTTGATTTGTGCAAAATGTTATTATATATATAGTAATTTTTTTTTTGCAAAAACATTATTATTTGTTAATAATTATATATTTATATATATAAAAATTAGTTTTAAATTTATTTTATAAAAAATCTGATTTTAATATTTTTATAAAGTAAAATATTTTTTTGCAAAATATTTTTTTTGGCAAAAACATTATTATTTGTTAATAATTATATATTCAATATATATATATATAATTAGTTTTAAATTTATTTTATAAAAATTCTGATTTTAATATTTTTATAAAGTAAATAATAATGACAAGATAAATTACTTTTTATATAAAGTAAAACTAAAACACAAATTCTTTTAAAATAAAGTTATTGTAATATCCGGAATATTTTTATAATTATATATTATAACGGACGTTTTAAAACTACTCAAACTAAAAGGCATTTTTTATGTATATGTAAGTGTGTTTGAAAAATAAAAATATTAGACAATTTATATCAATAAAAGAAACTAATAAATTAATTTGATGTTTAAAAAATCTTTAATATACTTCAGTAAACAAATTCTAAATATATAATATGTAAATAATACTAATACAAATGCAATAGGAAATAATAGAATGTCCTAAACTGCATATATATTTGCATTTATATTATTTACATATTAAATATAAATTTGTTTACTGGAGTTTATTAATGATTTTTTAAACGTCAAATTAATTTAGTAGTTTCTGTTATCGATATAAATTTGTCTAATATTTTGTTTTTATAAACACATACTTACATATACATAAAAAATACCTTTTAGTTTGAGTAGTTTTAAAACATCCGTTATAATTATAAAAATATTCCGGATATTACAATAACTTTATTTTAAAAGAATTTGTGGTTTATTTATACTTTAAATAAAAAGTAACTTACCTTGTCATTATTATTTACTTTATAAAAATACTAAAATCAATTTTTTATAAAATAAATTTAAAACTAATTTTTTTATATAATTATTAACAAATAATAATGTTTTTGCAGAAAAATTTTTACTATATATATATATATAATAACATTTTTTGCAAAACTCAACCTTTATGTTATGAATAATATTTTTGCACAAACCAACCTTTATGTAATCAAAGACCATAGTACCCTCACATGCTTTGCATGTGAGGTAACTTAACTGAGTTTTTGAACGACGTTAGTTGTAAAGGTTATAAAACATTACAAAACATGAACATAAAGGTTGGGTTTTGCCAATTTCATAGTGAAAGGTATAAAGTGCAGTGTAGGTATAACATAAAGATTGATTTTTGCAATTTAGTCAAAATTAAATAGAGTCAACAAATTAAAACAAACATTACCATACTTTTGCTAAAAATACTAAAACAATGGAAATACTATAATTTTAAACTGAGAGCAAAATTGTAATTTTTCAGGACAAATGAGCGTGTGTCAGGCAGTCGTCTGGCACGAATAAAAAGTATACCAACTTAACCAATTAAAATAAAACACTACCATAGTTTAAAAAAAAGACTAAAACGATGACATGACTATAAATTTACACTTGGGCAAAATCGTAATTTAACAAAAAAAAACAAAAACGATTGCAAAACTGTGAATTTAATGTGAGGGCATTATCGTAATTTTGCTGTGAGGGAAAAAACAAAAGCAATAACAAAATCATAAATTTAAACATGACAAAATTATAATTTGGTCTGATTCCCTCATAGTATTTGTATTTGTAGTATATATAAATATAAATATAAATTTCTTGCTAAAACAACTTTTGTTACGTTTTTAAGCCTACTCAATCCAAAAACCATGTAAGTTGAGTTATACCAACACTAGGTGACACCAGTGAAAATGATTCATTAGTCCACCATTGATTTCAATATATTTTTATAGTTTAAAAGAGAAAGTGTATTATCTATAATTGTTGTTCACACTCTTTTAAGTAAACTAGTATTTTTACCTTGTGTGTTGTGACGAGAACTTGGTTGGTATTGGTGTACTGTTGGAAAAATAGGTGAAAATAGCATTTTTCACAAATATAGGAAAATGAGTTTTTCCTATTTTGGACTATAAATAAATATAATAAAATGAGCGGGTTTTATATATTTATTTGTGGGTTTGTGTTCTATGTTGGAAGACCTTCGCAACGAACTAAACCACGTCCAAAACCGAGCTAAGATGAATGAGATATCGATGCTCAAAGTTGGGTGTTTAGAACATTCAATGCTGAAACAAAAGGGAAAGTAGCACCTTGTCCCACATCGGATGAGAGATGGAACTTAAAGGGGTATTTAAGTGGGCACTCTCCATCCTTATTGTTTCATGGAAGCACACACTAGTGTCCTCGCGAAGGGTGCGGAGCACCCTAACTCGCACTCGCACACGCGCGCGTGGCGTGGGCGATGAGGCGCTTTGATGGCGCACTTTGCACTTCGCATCGTCGCGAGCCGCCTTTGTATTTTTGACCACGTGCGCGTGGTTGAGCACAAGGGTTGCAAGGACCAAGTGGTAGGTGATGCGGCGCATGACGTGGCAGTCATGCGTATGCGCGGGTGCGCGCATGGTGCATGGGTCCTGCGGGTGCGCGCGGCGCACCAGAGTGAGCCAATACGGCGCGACTGTGTGGCGCGCTCGTATAGGCTCACAGGTGACGTGGCGCACGCGCGCATGGACTTGAGCCAAGAGGACGCACCGCATGGTGACGTGGCGCATGCGCGCATGGCTGTGAGCCAAGAGGCCGCACCGCGCATGGTGACGTGGCGCACGCGCGCATGGCTGTGAGCCTAGAGGCCGCACCGCGCATGGGCACGCGGCTGTGAGCCAAGAGGCCGCACCGCGCATGGGCGCGCGCGTGCGCGCAGAAAGCTTCCAGCATTGAATAACAGAACAGTTTCAGTCCAGCTTTGTAACTGACGAGTTAACTGGCTTTGACTGAGAATTAAATGACGTATTAAATTGCATTGAAGACGTTTAATGCAATTTAAACCTCTCTTTAATTCATTTTTGACTGTTTCGACTAAGGAGCTGTATATATACAGCTCCACACCCACTGCAGAAAGACACCAGCTACACAACAGCAATTCTACCTTTCTCTCCACAATTGTTCTGATCTTTCTCTTGCAAGTTCAAGGTAACCTTCGGGTTGTAGGCGAACTCCGGCAGTACTACTGCTCCGGCTGTTGTACCCTGGGAAACAAAACGAGTACTCTTGGGAGACTCGGAATTTGTTTTAAGGGAAGCGTGTGAACACGTGCCTCAGCCACTCTGCTTCTACCCCTTTCTTGTATTCGTTTATTTCAGTTGTAATAGTACTTTGTTTTTCCAGCTTTCTGTATTGTAATCATTTTAATAAAATTTGTTTATTTTATTTATAATTTATGCGAACGGTTCCTACAATCTTAAAACAAATTTTTAAAACCGTTCGTAAAATCAAAACCATTCTGTTTGTGATTCAAACCAGTTTTGTTTTCACTCAGTTTGTGTTTTAAAAACAGATTTTTTTTTTGGTTTTCACCTTCAAAGGAGCGACTTTGGTTGAAAACCATTCTGGTTACTTTCAGTTTTTGTCCTTAAAATTGCTGAACTTTCTGATTTGGTCTTCAAAGTTGGACTTAGAAGCCAATTAGTAAGTTCTAAAAAATTATATATTTTCTGTTTTGGTCTTCAAAGTTGGACTTAGAAGCCGAAACAGTAAATTGTGGTAATATTAAAATTTAGTAGTTTCCTTCTGGTTTGTGCGTAAATAAGAATTTTTTGACTAAAAAATTTTTAATTTTTAATTTTTTCAGAATGTCGACCTCAAACAACAACAATACGAATGTTGTCGTTGGAACCCCTGCCAACACTGTGGGAGCGTCCACAGTGGCAAATCATGCTGAAAGACCTGAGAAGTTCTCGGGTCTACACTTCAAGCGGTGGCAACAGAAGATGTTCTTCTACTTGACCACCATGAACCTTGCGAGGTTCTTGACGGAAACCGCTCCCCAACCTCCGGAAGGGGAGACCGACGCTCAGGCTCTGAGCGCGGTAGATGCGTGGAAGCATTCGGATTTCATATGTCGAGGCTATGTACTCAACGGTCTCTCGGATGCCCTGTATAATGTGTACTATAATATCAAGACTTCCAAAGAGTTATGGGAGTCCTTGGAGAAAAAGTACAAAACGGAGGATGCGGGAACAAAGAAATTTGTTGTCGCCCGTTTCTTGGACTTCAAAATGGTTGATAACAAGCCGGTTATGAACCAAGTCCAAGAGTTGCAAATTATACTAAATGACATCCATGCCGAGGGAATGGTACTTAGTGAGACATTTCAAGTGGCAGCCATGATTGAGAAATTACCTCCTGCTTGGTTGGATTTTAAGAATTATCTTAAACACAAGCGGAAGGAAATGTCGGTGGAGGACCTTGTTCTTCGTCTTCGTATAGAAGAGGAGAATAGGATCGCCCTAAAAAACAGCCTTGTGCAGCCTAGTGCTAGTGCAAACGTGGTTGAGCATGGGCAATCCTCTAAAGGCGCAAAGGGTAAGGGGAAAAAGGACAAAGGGAAAGCAAAGGCTAGCAAACTTGGACCAAAGAAAGGGGTTGTGAAAAAGAAACCTCAGACGTTCCAAGGGACTTGTTACAACTGTGACGAGCTGGGGCATCGGGCTAACCAATGCAAGAAACCAAAGCGTGAGCGTGCGCACATGGTGGATGAAGACGGAATGCCTTTGGTGGCAATGATTTCCAACAAAACCGCAATGTTGGATGAGGTCAATGTTGTGACCAACACTCCAAAAGGGTGGTGGATTGATACGGGAGCGACCCGTCATGTGTGCCCAGATAGGAGCCTCTTTACCACCTTCAAGGAGCTTGCGGGAGATGAGAAGCTGTACATGGGAAATGCAGCCACCGCGGACATCAAGGGTGAAGGAACGGTGATTTTGAAGTGGACTTCAGGGAAGGAGCTCACTTTAAGCAACGTGTTATATGTCCCAGACTTGCGCAAGAGCCTAGTCTCGGGTTGGTTGCTTAATAAGTTTGGATTTCGTTTAGTTTTTGAGAGCGATCAATTTGTACTAACTAAACGAGGAATGTATGTAGGCAAGGGCTATGCCCAAAATGGTATGTTTAAATTGAATGTAATGGCAATCAAGAAAAACATGAATAAAATTGCTACTACTTCTACTTATATGCTTGAGTTTTCTGAATCGAATAAATGGCATGGTAGATTAGGTCACGTAAATTTTAATTCAATACGCCGTTTAATCAATTTAAATTGTATACCAACATTCCATATTGATTCACATTATAAATGTGAAACATGCGTTGAATCCAAACTTACAAGAACATCATCCAAACCGGTTGAAAGAATAACCGAACCCCTTGATTTAATTCACACCGATATATGTGATTTAAAAGCGGTACCCACAAGAGGTGGAAATAAGTACTTCATCACGTTTATTGACGATAGTACTAAATATTGCTATGTATATTTACTAAGAAGTAAAGATGAAGCAATAAGTAAATTTATCTTGTATAAAAATGAAGTTGAGAATCAACTTCAAAAGAAGATAAAAGCTTTGCGAAGCGACCGAGGAGGCGAATATGTTGCACCTTTTGCCGATTTATGTGCAAAAAGTGGCATTGTACATGAGTGTACACCTCCTTATTCTCCACAATCAAATGGCGTGGCGGAACGAAAGAACCGCACATTGAAAGAAATGATGAACGCCATGTTGATAAGTTCTGGGATGAGCCAGGAAATGTGGGGGGGAGGCCGTTCTCTCGGCCAATTATCTTTTGAACAAGATACCATTGAAAAAGAGAGACGAGACTCCATATGAGTTATGGAAAAAGAAAAAGCCTTCATATAAATACTTGAAAGTGTGGGGGTTCCTAGCAAAGGTGATTGTACCACCTCTTAAGGCTCTTAGGATAGGACCCAAAACTGTTGATTGCATATTTATTGGGTATGCGCATCAAAGTAGTGCACATCGCTTTCTTGTACATGAGTCCAAGAATCCTGATGTACACGTAAACACTATCATGGAGGTGAATCCTAACGTTGTTTCGTATTTTGAAAATGTGTTTCCTTTGAGAAGACAAACACATACAACTTCATCAACAGCACTTGATGAAGCGGGTCCAAGTTCATCTACATGGTTAGATGAAGCGGGTCCAAGTTCATCTACGCGGATAGATGAAACACACAATCAACCTGAGGTTGACGAGGGTCATCGTAGGCGAAGCAAAAGGCCAAGGGTTGAAAAATCCTTCGGTCCTGACTTCGTTAGCTATATGGTTGAGGGCGAGCCCAATACATATCGCGAAGCGGTTTCTTCTTCAGAAGGACCTCAATGGAAAGAAGCAATAAGAAATGAAATAGATTCTATATTGCAAAATCATACTTGGGAGTTAGTAGATCTTCCACCTGGTTGCAAACCACTTGGATATCGTTGGATATTCAAAAGGAAGATGAAAACTGATGGAAGTATTGATAAATACAAGGCTAGATTGGTGATTAAAGGATTTAGACAAAAGGAAGGTCTAGATTACTTTGATACCTACTCGCCTGTGACGCGCATAGCCTCGATTAGATTGGTTCTTGCTATAGCGGCGTTAAGAAATTTGGAAGTTCACCAAATGGATGTTAAAACCGCATTTCTAAATGGCGATTTAGAAGAAGAGATTTACATGGAGCAACCTGAAGGTTTCTCCGCCCCAGGTCAAGAGGGTAAAGTATGTAAACTCGTCAAGTCTTTGTATGGCTTGAAGCAAGCACCAAAACAATGGCACCAAAAGTTTGATCATGTCATGATTGACAATGGTTTCAAAATAAATGAGTGTGACAAATGTGTTTATTTCAAAGACACAAATGAAGGTTATGTGATATTATGCCTTTATGTAGACGATATGCTTATCATTGGGAGTAATGATAAAATTATCAAAGCTACTAAAAGCATGTTGAAAGCGAGATTTGACATGAAAGACATGGGTTTAGCTGATGTGATTCTTGGAGTAAAGATCATAAGAACCCAAGATGGTCTTGTGTTAAGTCAATCTCACTATGTGGATAAAATTCTTGAAAAATTCAACTCGGGAGATACGAGTGTAGCTCGAACTCCAGTTGATACCTCCCAACATCTTAAGAAGAATAAGGGAGATGGAGTTGCTCAGTTAGAGTATTCAAGAATTATTGGCAGTCTAATGTATCTAATGACATGTACTAGACCCGACTTGGCTTACGCAGTGAGTAGGCTAAGTAGATACACCAGCAATCCGTGCGCGGATCATTGGAAAGCTATCACGAGGGTGCTTAAATACATAAGATACACAAGAGATTATGGACTGCATTATACCCGACAACCAGCAGTGATCGAAGGATACACTGATGCAAACTGGATATCGGATAATAAAGATTCCAAATCAACAAGTGGTTACGTGTTTACACTTGGAGGAGCTGCTATTGCTTGGAAGTCTTCTAAGCAAACGGTCATAGCAAGATCCACAATGGAATCTGAATTCATCGCCTTGGATAAGTCAGGCGAGGAGGCGGAATGGCTACGTCAATTCGTGGAAGATATTCCAAGATGGCCAAAGCCTTTGCCAGCCATATGTGTACATTGTGATAGCCAATCAGCAATTGGTAGAGCTCAAAGCTTGATGTACAATGGCAGATCAAGGCATATGCGACGTAGACATAACACGATACGACAACTACTCTCAACGGGTGTTATCACAATTGATTATGTGAGATCAACGGATAACATTGCGGACCCGTTTACAAAAGGCTTAAGCAGAGAGTTAGTAGAAACGTCGTCAAGAGGAATGGGACTAAAGCCCGTGGTAAATGGGAATATGAGGGAAACCTAACTTAGCTGACTGGAGATCCCAAGAACTAAGTTCAATAGGCAAACTTAATCATATTACCAAAGCGGAGTCACTGTGGGGGAGTACCCCAAACTAAATAAACAGGGAGTTATATATTTCCTAGTCCATTCCAATCAGTGACATTGAAGTAAGGCTAAGCATATTAAGGTTAACGATTTCGGGAAATCAAATAACCATGATGCTTTTAATGATTCATGGGAATCACCTATGTTAGAGAGAAGTAGGGTCGCTTCAAATGGATTTGTGGGGTGCGCAAATCCTAGAGCTCTCGCAGAACCAGGCCAGTGTTCCAGGACCATAATAGGACACGACAATGAGGAGTTGGCCAAACCAGGGAGAGTATTGTGTGAAGTGTATTGTCGTTTACACAAATGGGGGTATGTTCAAGGACATCGCGTCTACACACCGCTAGTAAGCTAAGTGCGCTTCACAAAAGAAGGTTCAAAGGCTTTAACCTACCTATCTTGCAATACTCAACTGTCGAAGTTTATCGTTGAAAAGTGTAAGGAAAAGATCCATTTCCATACATGTGGGGGATTGTTGGAAATTTGATGAAAATAACATTTTTCATGTGGGGGATTGTTGGAAAAATAGGTGAAAATAGCATTTTTCACAAATATAGGAAAATGAGTTTTTCCTATTTTGGACTATAAATAAATATAATAAAATGAGCGGGTTTTATATATTTATTTGTGGGTTTGTGTTCTATGTTGGAAGACCTTCGCAACGAACTAAACCACGTCCAAAACCGAGCTAAGATGAATGAGATATCGATGCTCAAAGTTGGGTGTTTAGAACATTCAATGCTGAAACAAAAGGGAAAGTAGCACCTTGTCCCACATCGGATGAGAGATGGAACTTAAAGGGGTATTTAAGTGGGAACTCTCCATCCTTATTGTTTCATGGAAGCACACACTAGTGTCCTCGCGAAGGGTGCGGAGCACCCTAACTCGCACTCGCACTCGCACACGCGCGCGCGCGCGTGGCGTGGGCGATGAGGCGCTTTGATGGCGCACTTTGCACTTCGCATCGTTGCGCGGGTGCGCGCATGGTGCATGGGTCCTGCGGGTGCGCGCGGCGCACCAGAGGGAGCCAATACGGCGCGACTGTGTGGCGCGCTCGTATAGGCTCACAGGTGACGTGGCGCACGCGCGCATGGACTTGAGCCAAGAGGACGCACCGCATGGTGACGTGGCGCATGCGCGCATGGCTGTGAGCCAAGAGGCCGCACCGCGCATGGTGACGTGGCGCACGCGCGCATGGCTGTGAGCCTAGAGGCCGCACCGCGCATGGGCACGCGGCTGTGAGCCAAGAGGCCGCACCGCGCATGGGCGCGCGCGCGCGCGCAGAAAGCTTTCAGCATTGAATAACAGAACAGTTTCAGTCCAGCTTTGTAACTGACGAGTTAACTGGCTTTGACTGAGAATTAAATGACGTATTAAATTGCATTGAAGACGTTTAATGCAATTTAAACCTCTCTTTAATTCATTTTTGACTGTTTCGACTAAGGAGCTGTATATATACAGCTCCACACCCACTGCAGAAAGACACCAGCTACACAACAGCAATTCTACCTTTCTCTCCACAATTGTTCTGATCTTTCTCTTGCAAGTTCAAGGTAACCTTCGGGTTGTAGGCGAACTCCGGCAGTACTACTGCTCCGGCTGTTGTACCCTGGGAAACAAAACGAGTACTCTTGGGAGACTCGGAATTTGTTTTAAGGGAAGCGTGTGAACACGTGCCTCAGCCACTCTGCTTCTACCCCTTTCTTGTATTCGTTTATTTCAGTTGTAATAGTACTTTGTTTTTCCAGCTTTCTGTATTGTAATCATTTTAATAAAATTTGTTTATTTTATTTATAATTTATGCGAACGGTTCCTACATGTACTTCATTACAATATTAATACGGTACCGACACTCATTATAGTTGCGTAAAAGCATGAAAATAGCGTTGAAACGTCAAAATACGTAACTTTATATAAGAAAAGCATAACCTGGATGTCGTTGATAACCTTTGTAACTTTAGACGTTGTGCGCACGAAACGTCAAATACGTAGTTTTATATAAGAAAAATGAAACTTGGACGTCACTGATAACTTTCATAACTTTAGAAAAAATAAAACCGTCATACACATAATTTTTTTTAACGAAGGGTGTACATAACTTTATTAAAGTTTAAGTATTATAGTGTAAATTGGTAAAAAAAAAAATAACTTAGTTAAGTTGAGGAACCGTATGACAAACTTATTAAAAGTAAGATGGAGTAAACAAAAGTATTAACTAAAAGACAAAAATCACTAAAACTCAGATACGTAACCATAGCTAAGTGTTGTATTTTAAATAGTACTAGTGGGAAACCCGCGCGTTGCGGCGGGGTCGACAATACAATACAGGGCTATGAACAAAATTCAACCATTTGACGATAAGTTTTTAACGGCTTCATGAGACAGTTAAATAATAGACCTAGCATACCTTTGTCATTTTTTGTTTATGTTGCTTGCTGTTATATTGGGATAGAAAATTTTTTAGAGAATATTATCAAACTGTGTGAGCGTTATTTTCATAACAATGTGTCGGTTATACTTTAATAACATTAAAAGATATAGATACATACACCACGTAGTCAGCTTACTATGTTTATTTTCTAAGCTGTGGCTCTTCCAATATTTGCAACAAAAGTCATGTCAATTTTGTATCAGACAAAGTAGCACGACTAACATTAGAAACGAAATCATAGGCTGTTTTTAAAATAAATATTGCTGATCCTTGTAGTAAGCTAGAGTTTGTCTTATCAACATCAAACGCTAATACAAAATACCAATTTTAGTTGCAATATATGAATTCCAATAATTAACCTAAACAAACACTCACAAAACAAAAGTCACTAACAACAATACTCAAGTCGATTTTGAATCAGGCAAGGAACCAAGATTAACAATGGAAACGAAATCATAGCTATCACCAGAATAAATATTGTAAAACATTAAACAACCCGTTTTGACCCAAAACTGTTCTGACCCGTTACATTATGTGACACAACGAACCAGTTTTGCCTTGCTAAAAAATATACATATACAGATTTGTTACTATTTTTTGTTGTTTGATACCTTTACAAAAAAGATTACATGAACCATTTTTACCTAAACCTGTTATGATCAGCAGCGACATGATCGATGATCAATCTCAAAAGCCTGTCTTTAAAATCAAAAATGAAAAATTAACATATGAAGATGAAACACGGTGTTTAGCTAAATGCAATCTGTAAGAATGGAAACCTAGCAGAAGCAAAATCACAAATCAAATCAATGGAAACATATATCTAATAGAGTAAAAAAGTAGAACACCTTTAGGACGAAGAGAATGAATGAGTGATGCCGATGAAAACAAGAATCCGAGAATTAGATTTCTTCGCAGTGCAATGTACTACCCCTGCTGCCCCATTCCACGGTTTAGTTTACTGGTGGGCAAGGAAGACGCCGCCTCAGCCACTTGCATAAGGGGATGTTGTTAGACCATTGAAGATGTCCTTGTTAATGTAGTTGACCCGATGTTGCCTTCCAAATCTTCAACAATATTGTTTGAGCCTACAACTAAAAAAGTATCAAAATTACACATGCCTTACCAACAGCAACCACCTATATTATTAATTAAATTAAATAATAATGAGCATAAAGAGAGTTCAATACATATGGCATTACCGCTATCAAGACGATTGCATGTGCCAAGTGGAGTGGTGAGCTCAGTATCAACCGGTACCGGTACCTAAATACCTAAAAGTGGGTACCGATACCGAATATACCTGATATGGTATGGTTGGTAATGATATTTTAGGGTAAAAACCGTTACCGAAAATGTCAAAAGTCGGTACCAAATACGTATTGATATTGCACCCGGTTTCGGTAAATCCGGTTTCGGTAAATTCGGTACCGGTACCATTTGCTCATCCCTAGATAGAAATACTACATCAGAAAAACATACAAAAGAAAGGTAAAACTAAGTACCTGCCAGCATGAATTGTTACCAGCCACTGTATCCTCTGTTTTGCTAGTGCCACGTGAACTTATGGAAGCTGCTGAACCTTTTCTTCTTCGTCTGGTCCATAGTTAGAGCACTGAATTATTTGGTATACGAATAATATAAAAACATTACTAATTAGTAATTAGTTGTTAACTTATCCAAAATATATAAATCTCAACCTACCCCTTTAGTCAAAGCAGCTTTTGTACATCTTTTTCCTAAATGAGAGACACTAATCCAAAAATGAACAAATTACAATCCAAAGAAAAAATTATCAACCTACATAAAACAAAATGCATCCAAATATATTGATATATCACCTTTTGATACTCATCCAAATAGTATGTGACCAATCCCGGCAACTGTTTGCTGAGTCGAAACCATCACTCAGCCAAAACCCAAATCGATATAAAAATTGCAACAAGGCATCCACAACACTCAGCCAAAACCCAAACCGAAAATCTACACCGAGTCAATCCAGTTCGCTAATGCATATCGGAATCCTAATCATATCTTTCAAGGTTGAGCTCACGAACGGAAACCAAATGTCCCCTTCCCAAGCATATCTTTCACAATATATCTGAGATAATTGGGAAAGTAGAAAAAAATTTGGTTAGATACATCCAATTTACAGTACAGGTCGGAATTATTCTTTTGAATTACCCTATACTTTAAAAGCAAAGGCTATGAGAATGTTGAATAAGAGAGGTTACAAAAAATACCGATGAAAGGAGCCAGCTAGATGGGACATGTGGGCGTCTAAACTCTCGTTTCGTTACACCTCTCAAGTCCACCAAAGCATTATTTTCTGCAGTTGGACGGTTGTGTCGAAATCGTCTGATTCTATAAATTCATCCTCACTGGAAGCCAGCTTACACAGAAAAGATGGCCACCTAGTTAGCGCAAAGCTGTCTTCTAGAAGCTCAGTTTCATTCTAAGAATCCAAAACATGATTAAATAAAAAAAAATAGAAGAAAAATAAGGAAAGTGGAATTACTATGAATTACCCTGCATTTCAATTGGATCCATCATGATCTTTCGATGAAACCGAGGCAGGCCCATCGTCGGTAGCTGACTTTATTTTTTCCTGCAAGAAGAAGAAAACTGCGATACGTGTAAAAAGATGCAACAAGAAGAAATAACAAAGATATCATGATATAAACGCACGATATCATCTTTTAAGCTGGCCCCACCGGTGGTTACCATGACTTGAATGTTTAGATGGTTTCCAAGTTCTTCACAACAAATTTGTGTCGTGTCTTGTAGCCTAAGGCGTCTGGTGGAATATCTGTTCGTGGCTGAGAATTGATATGCCGAGAGACATGACTTCTGTAAAAAACAGTCGGGCTCAAAACTTGGATGTAGATGGTCAACATGGTTTACCTTAAAAGTATGTGGAGTATTTGGCTTAGCAGAAATGATAAGGTCTTCAACGAAAGGTGGATCCTGGTATAAAAAGTGGTGGATGGCATAAAGGAAGACTCGTACTTTTGGATAAATAATAGATCGAAATTAAGCAAGATCAATGTCAGTTCTAATAAGGTTTATGATGTCATAGACACATGTATGTTGATATGTATATAACAACTGTTCAGTTCCGAAATCCAACGACCATTAGGTACCATGTGCCTGCAAAATCAAGCAAGCTGTTCAAATTGAAGAATGATGCAAAATTGAACTTACCATCGGTTTTTGATGTGATCAGTTCTGATCCTATCATATCTGACACACCAACTCTTCCCTACAGTTCAAAATGAAGAGGCCCATTAAATCATATAGTCTAGAATATTAGATGTACAAAATGAACTTGTAAGGTGAAGAAATAAGAAGTAACTGACAGTTCCGCCATTAACAGCTCCGCCATTAACAAACTTCAGTGAAACCTGTAAACACAACTTAAGTTAAAAAAAAAAAATTCTAAATTACAATTTCTTCCTATAGTTCTAATAAATCACCTCAAACCCTAACTAACAAACAACAGTCAAGTAAAAAGAAAAAAAAATCAAACAAAAACAAACAAATAATCCAATTATAAACTCTTAACACATGAATCCATCCATCATATGAAACAATCAGATACATGTACAGAAATTAATAAACAAAAACAAAAACTTTTAAAACCTGTGAGTTTTTTAGAGGATCGTAACGAAGAAGAACAAATCGGATGCCATTGAATACTTGAGATGGCCAGTCAAACGGTGAATTTTGATGATTTTCCATCAAATATGGCACTGAAATTAGCGATCATTCAGTTGGAATCTTTGCTCATTAAGAATTTATGTCGGTGCCGGTTTCTTCACCACCGTAACGCCGCCGTCGGAATCGTCCGGCGAACTTACAATCTCCGACACCGATGAATCCGGACACCAATCGGAGTCAAAATTACCAGTTTGCCCTTCAATCGCCGGTGAAATCGCATCGGATACCATCACCGGCGGCCCCTTAACAATCATACATCTGAAGTTAACCTAAACAATAAAACATGAAATAATTAGGGTTTTGAAACCCTCAATCATACAACTGAACCATTCGATAAACCATTAATTCAACTAAAAGCATTTACCTCATCTGAAAGACGCTACGATAACAAATCAAATGAAAACAAAAGCATAACAGCTTACGGTATGAAGAGATTGGATGGCATCGGCCATGGCGACATTGGTGATATTAGCAGGGATCTTGTTCAGTTTCCAGATATATTGAAGCTCTCTTCTGGTAAGCTGTGGAAATTCATGAGATCTGAAAATTGGCTGGAATATCAAAGTTCGGGCAAGGGTGATGAAGGTGAAGAGACAAACGCATTCACTCAATGGGTGAAAACCCTAATTTGCCCCACCAGCGTCTTAAAATTTTGATCAAACCCCATCTAAAATGGCTTGTATACTATTGTACATCATGCTTTAAAATTTATACTTGTGGTAAAATTACAATTGTGTACATCACTTTTCCTTTTTAATATATTATAGATAAATTGCCTTTCGCGTTGCCCCTGCGTTCCAAACAAAATTACGTCAAAACGTGGACAACCAAAAACGTACATAATAATAAGCTTGAAAACATATTATATTTGAATCGACTCAATTTTTGGAAAAACACTACGTCAAAACATAGACCAACCGAAAACGTACATAATAATAAGCATAAATACATATTATATTTGACCTGACTCATTTCCGATAAATATTTACGTCGAAACGTATATCAGTTTAACTTTATATCCACAAATACATAAAAAATAAACACGTAAAACTCGATTTCACAGTCTTTAAAACTTAAGGGGTGTAAGTGTTTATGCTAAAAGTTGAGGGGTAAAATAAAAGTTTATAGAAAAATAAAACACAAAAAAAAAGATAAAAAGGACCAATCATTCAAATTTTACTGTTAACACAAGTTTCTAACCATACTATAGTATGGTATAATATAGTATGGTATAGTATAGTATAATATAATATAATGGGTGGGATTCAGCCACAAAGTTCAAGTTTCCTAACAAGTTTACAAAGTCATAAAACACTATAATTTCAGTGATAAAACACACCTGAAACCTACAAATAACTGAGTGAATATTACTAAAACACCATATTCAAACTCTAATCGTTCGTAAAACTTCAAACACACAATCGTAGAACTATAAATATAAAACACAACATACTAATCAACATAAAACACAATGATGTTTGTCATTCCATAATCGGAGCCTTATAATCCAAAATACAACATAAAACCCATATATATGATGTTTTAGTAATCTTCTTTATGTTACATGTGGGTTTTTTGGAAAATTGTGCACTTTTGGATTATTTTCTGAATTAACTTTTGGATTATTTTTTTTATTATAGAATCATGTATTTTGGATAATTTTTTGAATTGAAGTTGCATTTTATGGAATTATCGGGTTAGCTAGTCAATCCGGTTGAACTGCCTGACACAACTGGGTTCAACCGATTGAGTCATTTCTAAGCCCAAATATGTATACTTTAAAAATCGATTTCTAAAACATTGAGTGGAACTATTTGTAGGGTGTGGACTCAGAGAGTGGAATGATGTCAAACCTTACCCCTATTCAAGAATTAAACGATGGGCTCCCTCTAAAATCCCTTGCTCTAAAATCTAAATAATAAGGGGCTTAATACAAATACGCAACTATCCCAACCGTTATTCTTGTCCAATCCAAAACACCGCGGTCGGTTCTGAAAATTTAAGTGCCCAGTCGGAGCCTAGAAAAACGTGCTGCCTAACAAACGATGGTGATTACCATCGATCAATTTTCTTCACAGACAGACACTGGTTTTCATCTCTTCATTCCCCATCCTTTTCATTCCCCCAAACCTCCATCCATTCCATTCCCAAATCATATTCAATCCATCCTCTACCATCAATACCAACACACATAATCAAATCAAATCGATCTATTTCCCCCAATTTCTTAGGGTTTTTCGCACCAATCCATACATCCTCATTTTCTACCATAAACATCATCCGATTAACCGTTTTTGCTTTCTGTTAGGGTTCGGAATCAATCTCCGCATTCCAATTCGTCGAAATCTCCGCTTTTCTGATTCGGTTCGTGGTTTTTCACGCTTGATTTGAAGAAAACTTGCAAATTAGGGTTTTACGGAAGATGTTAGGCGCTGGATTGCAGTTTGGACGGAGTCGTGGCGGAGAAGATAGGTTTTATAATCCGGCTAAAGCGAGAATAAACCGTCAGAATCAGGAGAATCTCCGGCGAGCACAAAGTGACGTCACACCGAATCACAATACGACGTCGTCTGCTCCTGTTGAGGCTGAGAGTCGAGTTGTTGAGAACCGAGTCGTGAAACCGGTTGAACCGCCGGTGACGTCTCCGGTTTGTAATCTGGAACGGTTTTTGGAATCGGTTACACCTTCTGTCCCTGCTCAGTATCCCTCAAAGGTTTATTATTGTTTTTATTAATTATTATTATTATTATTATTTTTGTTTATATTTTTTATGTGGATTTATTGTTTGTTTACATGATAGATGTAAATTGTCTTGTGGTTTTGATACTTTATATGTTGACTTTTTGAAGGTCAACTCAATGGTTTGTAGATTAATTATCAATTCATATGCCTTCTAAGCAATCATACTTGCAAATCAAGGAATTTATGGAGTTGAGCATGTAATTAGTAAACTAAATTATAAGCATTAATGTTTTTCTGCTTGTTGCTATATGTATAGTTCACTAAAAGGTAATGAAGTCAATAATTGTGAAAGGTTTGATTGATAAATGGTATGCGTGTTACTCACCGAGTCACCGGTTTATAGGTTAATTGTTGATTTGTATTTTTATTTAAGGAATGCATAAATTAGGGAATTAATTAATGGTATTTATGATTGATTTTTGTGTTGCAGAGAGCTATGGGAGGGTGGAGAAATTGTGACGAATATCAACCGTACTTTGTGCTTGGTGATTTGTGGGAGTCGTTTAAAGAGTGGAGTGCTTATGGTGCTGGAGTTCCGTTGATATTGAATGATAGCGATAGTGTGGTTCAGTATTATGTGCCGTATCTGTCTGGAATTCAACTATACATGGACCCTTTGAAATCTTCAGCAAAATCAAGGTATACAGTTTTTGTGGTTGATTTTTGTTTTTTTACAACTATGTTGGCGGTACCTGGTTTTGTTCGACTCTATAAGTTGGCCTAGTTTGCTGATTATCGATTCGCAGTACACAAGTAATAAACCCAAACAGAAAATTGAACCAAAACAGGTTCAACACTTTTATTAATTGAAATCGGAAATCACTAGAACCACACATAAACCATCGATAATCAGCAAGCTGGGCCAACTCTAAACTTATGAAGGAGACTGAAAATGATCTTCTACGTGGCTGAATTATTTTAACATGCTCATTCTTGTTTTGTACAAATATAGTGGTTTGTTAAGTTTTTTAGTTTCATGAATGTTTCTTGATGGGAAACTTGATATACATTCTGTATGACACTAAGACTACTTAATGTTTTTGTCCAAAGATAATGGTTCGTTAAGCTGTTTAATTTCATGAATGTTTCTTGATGGGAAATATAAGATACGTTCAGTATGACACTAAGACCAGTATTGCACAACTGGGCAAGGATCAATGTGATGTTTACCAAATACGAATACTGTTTACTGATTAAAATAGAAGATGGTTGTGTTTCCTAAAACTTAAAAAACAAATATAGATTTATATATAATTAAGAAATAGTAACCAAATTATAATTTTCATAGTTGTCAAATGCGCAAGGCGCAAAGCTTTTCCTTAAACCTAGGCGCAAAAAAGCGCCCACCTGGGACAAAAAAGTGCATTGGTAATAAAAAATTGTTGACAATAACAAAGTCACTTTTTAACAAGAAAAACAACTCAAGATTTTAATTATAAATGCTATTTTTTTAAAAAGTTTAGTGTCCTAACTGGAAGATATTTCAACATTGGTTGCTATTTAGTGCTATTTTCTTTTCAAACTGACATTAATGGAACAACTATTCCCTATATATAATTGTATATATATGTCCTGTATAAAACCCTACTTTTTTGTGATTATTGCTTGTTATGTTTTTTATTCTGTTAACATACATACACTCGTCTGATGTTCTATCATTGAGTTGTTAGACCCATACATTGTTTAGATGAGTATTTTAAGTAAAAATTCGTTATCTGTTCAGTATTTTATTGCCCTTGTTTTGTTCTGTACTTTTTTGTGATTATCGCTTGTTATGTTTTTTATTCTGTTAACATACATACACTCGTCTGATGTTCTATCATTGAGTTGTTAGACCCATACATTGTTTAGATAAGTATTTTAAGTAAAAATTTTCTTTCTATTGCTCAATAGCGGTTGAGTGCGATTCAATTTTTTTTATTAGACATTAAAATTATTTCATGACGTGATAGGCATCATACCGAGGACAGTGATGTTGACTCGTTCAGGGACTCAAGCAGTGATGTAAGCAGTGATTATGACCTTCCAAAGAGTGAAATCACTCAGCGGTTGGATCAATTGTCATTAAATTACCACCATGCCCTTCAGGAAGGCTTCTCTAGTGACGAGGGTGAATCCGCAAGACCTCAAAGTTGTCTTATGTTTGAGTATTTGGAGCGCAATCAACCTTGGGGCCGGGAACCTTTAACTGATAAGGTTTGCTCTTAAAACGTGTAATGAAGTTATTAGATATGTTATGTGGTGTTTATAGTTTCAAGTTAACAACACGTTTATTCGTTGCGTAGATACTTGATCTTGCTCGCTGCTTCCCTGAGTTGAAAAGCGTGAAAAGTTGTGACTTGCTATCTTCTAGTTGGTTATCTGTAGCCTGGTACAATCTTTGTACCATTTGTTATTTTTTGTTACCTTTTTTATAATCATTATGAAGGTGTTTCTAACTTGATGGGCTATTTTGGTGCTTTTACTAGGTACCCGATTTATAGGATTCCAATGGGCCCCACATTGAAAGATCTTGATGCTTGTTTTTTGACCTTTCATTCTCTTCATACACCAATTACAGGTTTGTCATTTTCTATATATAATATTTGTGTTTTATCTTGAATCTGATAACTTGTCCTTATTTTATTTCTTCACAACAATATGTTTTGGCTGTTTTATTACTTGATTCTATGAATAATCAGAACTTTTCAAAACACACAAATAACTGATCATTTGATAGTTGCAACTTGCAACCTTAAATAGCATAAGCATGTCCGAACACGATCTGTCGATCTCCAACATCCTGTTTTATTACATTTGATTATTTTATTATGATTATTGATTAGTATCACACGATTCTTCTAGTTCACATCCATTTATCTGAAACCCGAAACTTGACCCGGATTCAAACACCCGAACCTGGATTAGAGAATACCTGAATAACCCGCACTCGACCAACCTGAACCCACCCTGGTCGGTTATTTGTTCACTTTTTCCAGTCAAAAACCCTAACAACCTGACCCGAAACCCCGAAACCCCGAAACACAACACCTGAAAAAATCCGAACATTTTCTCTTTTTTATAGATGTGTTTTGGTTTGGAGTCTCTACTCTCTATATTTGGAACACTAAGTTTTAGGACTTTTGAATATTATAATTATAATATCATATTGTCAAATGATGTTTGAATTTTGATGATTTTTTAGTAGCATTGTAGCAATATGAATTTTTCTAATTTTTTGTAAATTTTTTTTTTTCACTTTACATCTAACCCGAAAACCGAACTATGTGACTCGAACTAACCCGAACCCGAATAACCCAAACCCAACCAACCCGAACTGTAAATGGGTCGGTTATTGGGTACTTTTTTCCAGCCAAAAGCCTGAACATCCCGACCTAAAAAACTCGAAACCCAAAGAACACCCATAACTTCAGCAATGAAAGTGAAACAACCAATTAATATAGTTTTAGTTTTTTTGCCAATTAATTTAGATCAAATTGTTCACATGATTGGTCAATTTCAGCTCAATTTTAATAGGTTGTTTGTGTATTTGTTTACATTTTTTATTTTTTTTTTAATTGCAGGCAATCAATGTGAGCATCCGCCTGTTGTTATGCATCCTGGGGAGACGGGTGATTCAAAAATTTCATTACCGGTGTTCGGTCTTGCTTCATACAAGTTAAAAGCACCATTATGGATCAACAATGAAGGCGTGTTGCTAACTGATCTTTTGCAGGCTGCCGATAGTTGGCTTGCAAATCTTCAGGTCAATCACCCAGATTTTCTTTTCTTTTCTCGTAGATGATGACAACACGATGACGACCGATGATAATGGTTATATTTGGAAAATCAAAAAAAAAAAAGTCGAATGGTGTAATACAAAAAAGCCGAAAAAAAGATGGATAAAAAGAGAAAAATATAGAGATGCAATAGACGAAAGAGAGGCGAGACAAACCCTGGTTAAGTTAGGGTTTGGCTGCTTTATTTATAAAAAAAAGAGAAGAAAAGAAACAGAAGTATGATTCTATGTTGGATGTTTCTTTAACGTTTTGTTTTGTTTTTTTTAACTTATTAAAAAAGGTATGAATGTGAGTGTGATATAAGCAGCAGGCTGTATTTTTTCCGTCCTGGTGATGTGTTTGTAACGTTATGGATTAGTATTAGTATCAGTATTAGTATAATGATTTGTAGCATAATGTTGGGGTGTGTTTTTAGCCTTTATTGATCTTTTTGTATATTTGTGTATGAACACACGCACGTGAAACGATACGTAAACAGTAGTAAAAACACACAACAAATATATTAGAAATTTGTAAAAATCTTTTTCGTTACACTTAAAATCATGAACATTTTATAACTAGTAGTTACCACGCCCGCGTTGCGGGGCGATGACTGAATAATTCTCAATCAATTAGATAAACACTACGATAATTTTGCTAGGAAAAAAACTAAAACGATGATAAGACCGTAATTTTTTGCTCAGGGTAAAACTGTAATTTTTCAGGACTAATGAGCGAGTGTTAGGCAGCTCCTTGACACCGAAAAAAATTAAACGGAGTCAACCAATTACAAAAAAACTTTTATAGTTTTACTAAAAAAGTAAAACGATCGGGAAAACGTAATTTTGAACTGAGGGCGAAATCATATTTTTCATTCAGGGATAAAATCGTAAATTAAATGGACCAATGAGGGAGTCGCAGGCAGCAACCGGCATGACTGTAATTTTCACTGGGGGCAAAATTATAATTTAACCAGGAAAACAAACAAAAACGATGGAGAAAATGTAAATTTAAGTTAAGCGCAAAATCGTAACTTGGCTGTGAGAAAAAAAAACTAATGGCAAAACTGTAAATTTAAATGGGGCAAAATCGTAAATTTGAACCGATGGAAAATTCGAAATTTTTAGCTGGGAGCAAAAGCGTAAATTTATTTTTATGTGGGGGTAAAAACATAATTTTGAACTGATGGAAAAATCATAATTTTAAGGGGCATCATCGTAATTTTAAACTTAGGATACAATTGTAATTTGACAAGACCTATAAATTATTATCACTATTAGAGCATACGTAGTGGGGCGGTATAACCCCCCATAGCGCCGAGATGGCGCCTTGCACACCGAGGTACCGGATACGCAACCGGAGATGCAAAAAGGAAAAGAAAAAGCAAAACGGCCACATAAAAAGAAAGTGGAAACCACTACCCGAGCGAAAAAAACTGTAATAAACGTTTGGAGGAGAACCACGAAGTTACGGAGATTATGCGGGATAGACAATGGGAACGGGACTTTGAGTTCTACTCGAAACCGCACGACCACCTTACCGGAAAAGCTTTGAAGATGGCGTTGGCCCAAAAGGAAAGGATCGAAAAAATATATAATCTTTGAAGTGTTGTTTTTTTATTTTTTTAGTCAAACTTTTTTTTTAGTTGAACCGTTTTTTTTTTTAGGTGTAATGTTTTTATTTTTATTTTAGTGTAATGTTTTTTAATTTAATGAAATGAATTTTAATTTTATAAAGTTAGAAAATAATTATAAAAAATTAGAAATTAATAATTGAGTAATGATTAGACAGGGGCTTTATGACTACGGGCTTAAAATGCATAAGGCCCCATAACGCCCCACGCTGACGTGGCGCGCCACGTGTCGCATAACGCCCACAAAGGGGCGTTATGACTACACATGGCCTTATATTAAAAAAAATGGTGGCCGCGATTTTGGCCAACCACCAAACATCACTATTCCCGGCCATGAAATTTGTATTGTTGTAAAATAAGCTTTGTCTTTTATTATACGGTCAAAATAGTTAGAAACTCACCAAAGTAGCCATTTTTGTGAGTGTTTTATAATAACATGCTCGTGTTAGAAACAAATCATTATTTAGCAGTAAGATAGGTTAGTCAAAAATCAAACTTTTCCAATCAATAATTATTTGAACTAATATGACATTGTCTATGGCTTTGCATATGCATTATAAAACTTTTCCAATCAATTAGTATTCATGTATCGTATAGTTACATACTAGATTATAACCCCGTGTATTACACGGGTTGCATAAAACTAAATATAATTTTATATACTTAGTAATAAAAAAATATATCTTAAAAACTCGTGTTTACACGAGTTGAATAAATATAATGTCATCGGTAAACACATATAGTCATCAATATATGTATTTAAAAAATGAACTATGATATACTATTTACTTATTATATTTTTATTTATTATTAAAAACATGTGTATTACACGGGGTTAAACCAATAAAATATTATATGCTTATTAATAAGCAGAAAAATAAAAGAAACATTTGAGAAAATAAATTTAAATAAATAATAATGTTATTAAATAATAATTTAACTAAATTTAATAATAAAAACAAAATTTTACATACTTACCTTAATTATGGTTCTACGAAAAAATTTAAAAGAAAACTTCTATCTTCTACGAAGAAGAAGAAAATACAAAGAATATATATTATTATTAATATTAATTCAAAGTTGAAAAAAATCTTAATTTTTATCTGAATTAAATATAGTTAGATTATTTTTTAATAAAAGAGAGAAATTAAGATATTAGGTGAGAAAAAATAATTTAACTAAATTTAATTGAATAATAAAAATAAAATCTATATACTACGAACAAATTAAAAAAACTTTTGTCTTCTAATATTAATTCAAAGTTAAAAACCAATCTTTATTTTTATCTAAATTGGATTTCGTTTAATTAATAAATCTAATTTTATACATCAAATAATAAAAAGATTAAAATGCACGGATAGTCCCTGTGATTTGGTGAAATTTCATCTTTAGTCCCTAACTTTTCAAAATTACACTCTTAGTCCCTGTGATTTGACAAGTTGTTACTCGGATAGTCCCCAAAGCGGATGGAGGTTAGTTTTTCTGGTTAAGTGAGTGTGAAATAACAAGGACTATCCGAGTAACAACTTTTCAAACCACATGGACTATCCAAGTAACAACTTGTCAAACTACAGGAACTATCCGAGTAACCTTCATCCGCTTTAGGGACTATCTGAGTAACAACTTATGAAACCACAGGGAGTAAGATTTGGCCCCTAACATTTAATGGATGTGGTTAGTGTTAGGGGCCAAAAGGGTTAGAAAAGAAGACGTTAGGGGCTAAAATGTTAAAAAATTCTTTTTTGGGCTAAAAGGGTAAAAGTGATATAACCACAGGGGTCAAAATCGTAATTTACTCTAAATAATATTATAAATGAGAAGAATATTAAACTAAATAATAATTATCCATAAGATATTAAACTAAATAATATTTAGTAGGAGTTATCTATAATTAATTAGAAAAGATTAAATTAAAATAATAATTATCTAT
This sequence comes from Helianthus tuberosus, assembly GCA_030545235.1. Taxonomy (NCBI): domain Eukaryota; kingdom Viridiplantae; phylum Streptophyta; class Magnoliopsida; order Asterales; family Asteraceae; genus Helianthus; species Helianthus tuberosus. The sequence continues at coordinate 25,502,861 of CM060395.1, forward strand.
AAGAGATGCCCTAATATGATGACAAGTGTCCCGAAAGTGGTTTCTTTTATTATATAGTATAGATATATGTATATCATGATATTAAACTAAGGGGAAGGATCCACTAAAAAGTGGATTTTGCCTAAGTAGTCTAAGAAGGAATCTTAACCATTCATTTTTCAAATCAATGGTTAAGATGAAAGGGTAGGAGAAAGGAGGAGTGCAAGGGTATCTTGGGAAAATCCTATTTATGGACTTTCTCTCTCCACATGCAAGTCACATGCATATTTCACCCTCATTTTTTAAACGTTCATAACTTTTTTATACGACATTATTTTTTCATAAAAATTTCACCGTAAAATCGAGCGTCTTTTTATCTTTAATTTGAGTACCATATTGCTATATAAAATATGAAGACTAAAAAAACCCACTTAAATGTGTTGTATTTCTATGTTATATAACATTTTTTGTGCTGAATTTTTGTATTATATTTTTTGTGCTCAACTTTTTTGTCTTAAATTTTTTTTTCCTCAATTTTTTTTGCTAGATTTTTTTGTACTACATTTTTTGCTAAATTTTTTCGTGCTATATGTTTTTGTACTAGATTTTTTGCTAAATTTTTGTATTATATTTTTTTGTGCTCAACTGTTATGCTCTTTCGATGCGGATCAAAACATAAATATACCTATAATATGAAATATCAAGTATGATGAAAATATATTTGGAACAGAACTTTTGTGGCGCCACTTGAAAGACTAAAGCTGGAATATATGTTCCGTGGTGAACAGAAGAATTTATTTGAGTTAATTAAAGCCATTGCTTCTTCTCAAGGTTTAAGAGGCTTCTGGAAGGGAAATTTTGTTAATACACAATAATCCAATCAATGCCAAATTTTGTTAAAATGATGTGATAACAATAATCCAAATTTTAAGGGCCATTTTAGCTGACTCAGCAGCAGCTTCGGTTTGGCTGGAGGTGGCAGTGTGGTTGTGGTGGTGGCTGGAGGTGGCAGAGGTGGCAGTGGTGGCAGTCGTTGGAGAAGATGACCGGAGTTGCAGGTTTCCGGTGACGGAAGTAGTGGAGGTGTTATATATGAAAGGGATATTAAGTTGTGGTGGTGGCTGGAGGTGGCAGTAGTGGTTGTGGTGGTGAATGGCGGTGGCAGTGGTGGCAGGGGGTAATATCACAGAATGCACAAAACACAGGGGGTAATATGAAAGGGCATTATAGTCATTTCAAGTTATAGTCAACAGATTAGTCAACAAATTTGAGGCCGGGGGTAAGGTTGCAACATAACAGCAAACAGTGGGTGGTAAAATTGCAATTATTTCCTTAGGGGGGGGGGGGGGGGTAAGGGTGTCAATCACCCCTAACCACAGGGTGTAAAATTGCAATTTACTCTAAACTAATATAATCATTAATACTTCTAGAGAAGTGATTTTTCTTTAATAAATAAACTTCTTTTTAGATTATTTAATTTATGGGTGAGGCTAAACGTATCTTCTATTCACCTCGTCTATAAGACCATGTGTAGTGGTTAAACAAAATAATGCCCCCACCATGGGGCATTATTCGACACGTGGCAGTACAGTCAGCATGGGACGTTATTGCAAATGTGGCGTAGTGGAAATAATGCCTAATAATGCCATTCCAATCATTAAACAAAAAAAAAAAAAACAAACAGTTGCTCATTGGCTAGTCAAACCTTGGACCACTCCCATTGGCCACATTCAAATTCCATTTGACCCACTTCAGCGTTTTATTTAAAACGCCTACATGCAATTTTTTCAAAAATAATGCCAAATAACGCCTGCCGTAATAGAGGGGGGGGGGGGCGTTTCGGGGCGTTTTTTTAATTTTTTTTTTTTTTAAATGCCGCCTCACTACGGATGTTCTAAGTAAAAATAGAACATAATATGATTAATGTGCATATAATAAAAGCAATAAAGTAAGTTCAGCGCAATCCTATCTTAAATATTTGAATAATATTATATGAATCCATTTGGTGATGTGTCATGAAACGCCTATCATATGTATCCACAAGTGTCATGTTCTATTATAAATCAGTTAAAAGTCTACTCCACTATACCATGTAAAATCATTGAAGTTCAACAAGAAGCTCTCTTCAATACTAAAATCATACAACCATCGTGAAAGCAAACGAAAATCACGTATTCACTTTTACTCACGTATAAATTTTCCCCAATAATAATAACTTAAAACAAACCTGATACAGTCCTAAGAGTTTGATCTAGTGGTAAATTGGCCTGTCCTCTCTAGTGGAGACGCAGGTTCGCTTCTCGCTTGAGCCAAACAAAGTGTGTTTAAATGTGAGATTCTTTGCCTAAAAAAAAAACAAACAGACATGACACGATAACGCATCTCATAAAGTTTGCATAATTTAAAAGTGGAAATATTTAAGGTTTAGACGAATAAAGTAGATAGTTGGCTACGATCTATAAGTGTCAAATTATTCTAAAATAACACAAATATATAACTAGAAAAAAATTCCATTTTCATGACTTTCTACTTATTTTTAGATAATTTTGCTGATTTAAATCACATATTCAGAGTTAATTCATTATTATTATTATTCCTGTCATGAAACGTGTACGTAAATATCCACTCAATGCAATACAGCTTGTAATTAATATTCACCCAAACAAAAACAAAAAAGATAAAGTATAAAGAATCAAAAAGTAAAAGCAGCAAATTCAACAAAAAAGCCATTAAAACCTGCTTCCTGTTTCCATTGTTGTACTGCAAGTCTGCAACAACACCACTCACCGTCGTCGTCAATGGCGGTCTCAATCTCCGTTCTCGTCGCCGTCGTGTCTCTCCACCTCATGGCCTTCGTTCTCGCCATTGGCGCTGAACGACGTCGTAGCACGGTACTCACTTTTTCTCTCTAATTTGAAGCTGTACAAGTTTATTCATTCTATTTTTATAGATTATTCACTGAATTATTATTATTAGGCGAAAGTGAGGCCGGATCAGTATGACGATTACAGTTTCTGTGTGTACGCATCCGATGCATCGACGGTGTACGGTTTATCGGCGTTTGGATTGTTGCTGATTAGCCAGACGGTTGTTAACGGCGTTACCAAGTGTTTGTGTTTTGGTAAAGGTCTTGTTAGAGGCTTTTCCAAGACAATGGCGGTTTTTTTCTTCATTTTGTCATGGTGAGTTTTTTCTTTAATTAATTAATTGGTGAAATGTTTACATTATATTCTGAAAATTGCATATTTATGCCTTAATTATGTTAATTTAGCCACTATTGTTTTAAGTTGGAGTACGTGGTGTGGGCGTGGATTTGTGGCGTGGTTGTCAACGGCATTGATGTTGGGGCGGGACAATTTCCACCGGCGTGGAGGTATTGGTTCAGGAGACGTGGCGTTTGGCTATTGGTGTGGGTTATAGATGTTGGAGTGTCTCGTGTCAAATAACGCCACTCTTCCATGCCCCCTCTGCCCTCCCACACCGCCCATTTTTGCGCCACGCCCCATTTCTGACGTGTACTTACGTGTCGTCCACATGTCGCATAACGCCCCATTTTCAAGCCCCTCTATACCATATGGTCTTAGGCTGGATGGTGTGGTATGAAGCCCTCTAAAGCCCCTAGGGGCTTTATCACGCCACGTAGGCGACACATAAGCAAGGGGCGTTATTCTTAACTTGCACGGTGTGGAATAAAGCCCTTTAACGCCCCCATTTACTATAATAAAAAAAAGAAAAAAAATAAAAAAAAGAAGAAATCTGATTGGTTGTGGCTCACCGTCTCCTCTTTCACGCCCGCTAAGCCACTAGCGGAGGCATGCCATAGCGCCCCCTTTGGCTATGACGGGATGGGGAGGGGCGCCAAAATGGCTGAGGCGGCCGTGGGCGCTAGGCCACACCGGGTGGTCTTAGAGCAAAGTGCACTATTAATTAGGGATGAGCATTTTATATCGAGTGTACTGGTACCGTACCAATATACCGATATCTGTCTTGGGATGAGGATTCTTTGGATAAATGATTTACAATCTGTCTAAGGTATTTGTTGAATTTGAAGTTTTGTATTTTTTAAAAGATAGAAGTGATAATTAGGGTTGGATGTCTTTTGGCAGCTGGAATGATGAGTAGAACATGTGGTATTTCTTAGTTATTGTGGTAACAAGTCAGCATAATGTGGTTACACTAGATTATATCGTATCTATATCATTGGATAAATAGTTTACCTTCTATCTATAAGGTTTTATTTCTTACACTTGTTTGGTTTTAATGTTGGAAATTTATCTATTGATGGTCATTGAATTGCAACTTTTATTTTATCTTCTATATACAATCTGGTACTAAATGATTGATGATTTGATGAACATATTAATTTTTAATCTGAAATGCCACTTGAAAAGAGAAGGTTTGATGTGATAGATGTCTGTTTCGTGTGTAATTTGAATGTATCATAAATTCATAATGCATATTTGGATTATCCGATTCTTGACTTATTGGATATGTTATGTGAGAATGTAACATTTGCCCAAATTCTGTTTCTATAAGTTAGATATAAACCAAATATAGGTTTATAACATGTGCATGTGTTTGTAAGGTACTCTAAAAACCATCAGGCTATTGGATTAAGAAATAATGGTTATCGAATTAGCAATCACAGGTTTTGGACATATGAATATGATACCGTTCACTTGGAAAATATCCGTTTGGTGAGGCTGAGAATGTGTTCATATGGTGTAACACATTGCAACATTGCGCTAATAGTGCAAGAAATTTATAAGTTTGGACCTTAAATAATCAAACCACGTTGTTCTAATGGTAAAACGCAGTTCTTGAGCTAACTTTTCTGTTATACCATGTTTTTTACATGTATATGCCATACATTCAACAATTGTGCTATGTAAGTTTTTCAAGATTGTTTCATGCAGAATGTATTGTCTGATTAAAGTTTAGAGTAAAGTACACGGATAGTCCCTGTGGTTTACCAAAATTTTGGATTTGGTCCCTAGCTTTCCAAAAGTACACGGATGGTCCCTGTGGTTTGCACATTCTAACGAATTTAGTCCCCAGCCAACAAATCTAAAGGTTTTACCGTTTTAGCATGTCAAAGTTAGGGACTAAATGCATTACAAAGCGTAAAGCACAGGAACCATCCATGTACTTTTGGAAAAAGTTGAGGACTAAATGCGTTACAAAGTGCAAACCACATGGACCATCTGTGTACTTTTGAAAAGCTATGGACCATCCGTTTACTTTACTCTAAATTTTATCTTATATATATTGCAACTACCATACCGATTGACACTTGGTTAAATTGTTTCTTGATAAGGACTGAATTGATGAAGATGATGAAAACAAAAAACTGTAACTATATTTGATAACTGAAGAAGATAACAATACTGAATAATAACCACTGAAGTGGCCAGGGCTATGCCCTTCTCAATGCCATAAGCATGAGCCTAACACTTACTAATTTCTCCTTATCCTTCACTAATGACTAATGCCTTATTTATAGAAAAGTAATTACACTAATACCCCTTACACTATTACAATATACTAATACGTATGCGGTTTCTATCAATACTCCCCCCTTCAAAACAGTCTTGTCCTCAAGACTGGAATCCGACAACGACTTCCGGTGGCCGAGGCTGCCCATGCACGACCCATAGATGCGATGTAGCCGAAAACTTCAATCGCGTTCCAATGAGAGGACGGTGAGACAATGAACTCTTTCCCCTGTCAAATGGAGCATTTCCCTTCTCACACAAGTCCAAATCAGAAAAAATCAGGCCCACAACCATTTTTTGCTCCACACCTCGACCCAGATCAGTATAATCCAGATCCACAACTGAGTTCAGCCTCACATCGTGACCCATCATAGGTTCAGAGCCCAATTTCCATTGTACAATATCAGATATAGCCCAATTAGCCCTAATCGACATCAAACGTCCCTGACCAGACGGCTGTTCTTCAGATCCGGAGATGATCGCAATCACTGGAGCCACATGAGACAGCGATTGCGACTGAGAATCTGAAGAGCGATCCACCACACGTTCAATCAAACTGCCGTGGTCAATCGAATTGCCGTCAACCTGTGATTCAACTTCCGCAAATTGTACAAGGGAAGAAGGAGCTTGAGCAATTGAAGTTGGCGAAGTAGAATTCAAACCTGAAAAACGTGAAACCGTATGGCCACGCAAGCGTGCTTCAGATCTGGAGACGATTGCCTCCAATTGCTCGATTAGAGATGGAGGTGGAGAAATAGAACCTGAAGACGGATCTGAAAGATTTGAAATCGATCTGGAATTAGACCTCAAATCCTGCTGGTGCATCCAATCGAGAACGAACTTCTGGAATTCTCGTTGTTGCCTACAAGCCTCGTTCACAACCGTCAGAGATGCCTTGATATCAGCGAGGGAATCCTGAAGCATTTGTATCCTGATTTCGTGAATATCCAATTGTGAATCCAAAGCAGTGGCCATTGATTATCAGTAACGAATATGGAATTTCAAATAGAAATTGAACTGGAAAGAGCAGAGGATAGGCAAGTGAACAGATCAGAAATGAATTGGATCTGAGATCCGAATGTGACACAGATCCGAAAATAGAAGATAGATCTGGTTGAGTTTGTGATCGAGCAGTAGTGGTAGAGCAGAAGTAGCAATGAAAACAGAGGAAGAAGGGAAAGCTGAATTGAGACGCTAAAGTTGAAGAATCACCTGAAATTGAAGATGAATGGAGAGCAGAGTAGGCAGGTCGGACCAATAATAAGGACTGAATTGATGAAGATGATGAAAACAAAAAACTGTAACTATATTTGATAACTGAAGAAGATAACAATACTGAATAATAACCACTGAAGTGGCCAGGGCTATGCCCTTCTCAATGCCATAAGCATGAGCCTAACACTTACTAATTTCTCCTTATCCTTCACTAATGACTAATGCCTTATTTATAGAAAAGTAATTACACTAATACCCCTTACACTATTACAATATACTAATACGTATGCGGTTTCTATCATTTCTCTTTGAGCATGTGAACAACAGGGTTTCTTTTCTTGGGGCAGAAGCATGCTTGCTTGCAGGATCCGCAAAAAACGCTTACCACACTAAATATCGGGTCATCTACGGTGTGGGTGATCTGTCGTGTGAAACCCTACGCAAAGGCGTGTTTGCTGGTGGGGCCGCCTTGACATTCATCTCGATGGTGGCGTCAGTTGTTTATTATTTGATCCATTTGAAGGCGGATACGGGTGGATGGCAGAAACATCAGAATGAAGGACTGGGTATGGCTTCTTTAGAGAATCCGGATCGGGGAAGTGTTGGTCAGTTTGAAAAGCTTTAAGTAAGTTACAATGGTTATAGTTACGTTAATACGATCGTATTTTCGCAAAAAAGAAAAAAAGAATCATGATATTAAGATATGTTTATGCTTTATCAAGTTGAGATGCTAGTAATTACTCTTTCCATCTTTTATCTATGTTATATGTAAAGGTTTTCATATTCTGCTTTCAGAAGCTTATGGTGGGCTAAACATGAAACGGGCTGGGTTGGGTTGGGCTGGAACCATAACCTTGATAGGACCGGGGAGTCGGACTAGTCTTTTACAGATGGTTAGTTGAGTCAGTGTTACATGGTTGAGTAAATGTAAACAAGAAAAAATGGTTGTGTGGGCCGAAAGCAGAGGTGTTCATGGTCGATTTCAATCGTTTTGGTAAAGTCTTGCGGCTGAACCAGTAACCATGGTTTTCAGAAATGACAAACCAAGCCAGCCGGTTTCAACTGGTTGGTACGGTTTTGGCAGTTTAACCTTTTGAATTTGTTTTTTATTGTTATATAGTTTGTATTAAACTAGGTGAAACACCCGCGCTACGCGGCGGGGTTTCTAGTAAGAAAGGTGGTGAGTGCATTTTTGTACCAAACTATCACCTATACGACATTACGATAAACAAAGAAGTTAAATAGTTTGTTTTATTCTGGATAAAAAATATACTTCGAATACAATTCCATTTACAATAAAATTTACATCTGAACGTTCAGAAAAAATCTAACTGTGTATTTATTTATTTATGTTCTTTATAAAAAGATAACGAAAGCAAGTTGTTAGAGAAATATCAAAATTACAAAAAAAAAAAAAAAAGGTTAAAGAAGATATATGGTTTGTAGTAAAAGGATCGAAATCCATATAAACGAATATCGATCCCGATAATTCGATAGCAAAAATAACTCTATTTTTTTGAAATATTTATACCCAAGCATTGAGAAAAACATATTGATTACAACCATGTATTTAGTTTTTCTTTAAGCTCTTGTAAGTGTTTTGAAAAAAAAAATTAATAAACTTAAATGCGTTATCAATGTGTATTAGACATGTATTATTTATAGTCTAAGCCTCTAAAGAGTTAATTATTTATCCTCCTATTCCTTTTAAACTATTTGTTTTTTCCAAAGTTCCAGCTTATTTTTGTAACTTGCATTTTTTTTTGTCTTATCAAATAATAACTTTAAAATTATTTACATAGACACATTGTTAAAATAATACTAAATCTCTTGTATTGGAATATTATATTTTACTTAATTACTTATGGTTGGTTATGGTAGTAAATAAAAAAGTCAAAATTTTGCTCCATAAAAAAAGACAAATAAATGGAAGACAAAAAACCTGGACAAGGGATCGAACTCGGGCAACCATTGTACCAACCTTTGTTAATTACCACCAGAGTAGAAACTTATTTGATATGTCAACTTCAAAGTTAATTAATATAAATAGAAAAGGCGAGCAGTTAAATAAAAAAAGAAATACACTGATTGGCTCTATCATCCCACTACCCAATAAGAAAAGTTACTGTACAACCTCTTTGAAAATGTAAGGTTATAGAATTTTGAAAAAGCGTCATATAAATTTATAAGCATATTCTAAATCGAGAATTAAATATAAATAACAAATATTTAATTGTCGCTTCTAAATTTACACGGTGGTTTGGACTGTTAAAACTGTTGGACTATAAAAAAAAACTATTAGCGAACTGGTAGCCCAGATGGATCCATCACCATTGTTAAGACAATGAAACATGTTCCAATCCGGGTTCGAATGTCACCCAAACTTGGATGTAGTTAGTTTCTAATTGACTTGGTTTTGCTATTAAAAAGGGATAGCCGTGCAACTTGTTGCCCGTTACCTTCTATTTTGAGTAATTTCCATTTGGAGAGTAAATAACAACAATACTTATCTTTTGAAAAATCTATGTTACATAACTTTCAAATTTTAAACCACCCTGATTTGTTGAAAGTTGCTTGTATTGAAAATACATATAATAAAATTTGTTAACATAAAGAGAGAAAATAAAATGTTACATAGTAACTTGGGGACGTGTGATATTCTTTAGAAGAACCGAATCCTAAAAGCTAATACAAAGTCATCCCTTTCCTCCCTTTGCAAAACCTTTCTTATACACAAAGCTTGGAACTTTTTTGTGACTATATATTCGTCACTAAATATAGTTTTATAGTGCATTGGCGACCATGGCGATATCTTCTACCGATTCAGATTACGACACCAAAACGTACCAAAATATGGCAACCTTCAAAAGATATTTCCATTCATTCATTGGAAATGGGCAGGGTATTTATTCCTAAACCATCCGTATTTATTAATATTTATCGAATTTTTGTTTTTTATTTGACAAATTGGATTTTAATCCGTCTCTTTTTGGCCGATAATAATCCAAACGCAGTTAATTACCCACGATAATCCGAACTCTTCCATTTTATTTGTAATATAGTCCGCCATTAAAAATACATAACGGGGTTAATTTTTTTTTTCCAAATTACAAACCAGTGTTTTCAAGTTTTTGATCAGAACGAGGATACGAATCGATTGATATAAAACTTATTATTTATTTGTTATCCAGTGTTAATTGAAAACTAATAATAATATTGATTTGGATCGTTAAACCCATTTCTTTAATAACTTTTAACATACAATTTTCTATATAGACTCAAATTGGTGCTTATTTTTATTTCCATATTTTTCGAAAATTTATCTTGACAATTTTTTAATTTTCTAAAAACTTCAATCTTAAATAAGATTGATATCAACATATAGACAAAAATAAATATATATTATCTTGTAGTATTTTAATTTATTTAGAACATTATAAGTTATTATATGAAAACAAAGTTATTGAAATTAAAAATTTTAGTGACCCGTATGTAAAGAGTTTTGGGGAATTATGCAAACAAGTTACTAATTAAAAATGACAACTACCCCCCCCCCCCCCCCTTAACTTCTATAAAATCTCTGAAATTGCACTCAAGTTATCTTTATACCATTTTTCACCCCTAAATGTTTGGTGTCCCCTTGCAGTTTCAGACGTCCTTTTATGGAGGAACACAAGATTATCAGCGTCAATCTTGTTAGTAGTTACAGCAGTTTGGTCTCTTTTCGAGGTTTACGAATATAACTTCGTTTCACTTGTTTGTCACGTCGCGATTGGCGCCATGTTGATCATCTACATCACCTACACCATGGCAAAATATACTCAATGGTAACACCATGAACACATTTTTATATATTGAATTGATCTAAACTCAAAAGTTGTATAATTCATTAAGTGTTGTCTTGATTTATATCTCATCTAGGGATCTTCCTGATTTTGAAGAGATAACCATACCCGAATCGATGTTTAAATGGTTGTACAGAAAGACCAACAGATTGTTACTTAAGTTCTATTATACAGCCAGTGGAGAAGATCTCGTTCGGTTTCTCTCGGTACGTGTGAAACTTTTGTTAAACGAGAAAGTAGGCATGTAAATGAATCGAACAAACATGAACACATATACGTTTCTGTTCGTTCGTTTAACTTTAAGCGAACAAATGAACGGACACAAACACTTAAGCGGACATATTTTCATGTTTGTGATTGCTTGTTAAGAAAATAACATACTCGTGTTTGTTAACGTCCGTTCATTAATATTCTAAATGAACATTAACGAACACACACAACAATAGAAGAATTAAACAACAATATCCAAATTAAAGTTTAAATATCAATACTCATCGTTGGGGCTGTCTCCGAAAATCATAAAAAAAATTTGGCCCTGTGCGAGGTAAAAAAAATTGGGCCCTATTCATTAATCATTAATCCATTATGATTGTTTATATATTTGGGTTAAGTCATTAATCCGTTACACACTAAAACAGTTGAGCTTCTGAATTTGATAGGCAAAAACAGTTAGGCTTCTAAACAGTTGGCTTTAACGTTTTTGGTTCATAAATCTAGACCCTTTAAGGTTTTTTTTAAAACAAACATATTTCTTTAAATATATATACAAAAAAATTTATAAATTTTTTCGGGCCCTATTTCAATTTGAGCCCAGAGCGGTCTCCCAGCCCACACTTGCTTTGGGCCGGCCTCGTCGTCAGATGACATTTTATAATACAAGATGCACGAGGTAATGGTTCAAAAATGGGTTGGACTCAACTTCTTTGAATGAATATGTAAATGATCATAAACGGATGTACAAAACGGGACATTTGTCAATATTCGTTCATTTAATAAGCTAAACAAAAGTTTTTGTTCATATTCACTCGTTTATTAAATAAACAAACGTCACGTCAAAGGGTTCAGTAGTTTACAGTCCTACCGGCATGCATGAATATTGAGTATGCATCGTTTTATTTCTTGTAGACAATGGCAACACTATGGATGATATCGGTTATTGGAAGTCATTTCACTTCTTTAAATCTCATATATCTTTGTAAGTTTCAAAATCTAAGTATATATGTCTTTCGTTCGTTGTAGATGCTCTAATGGTATCCGCGACCATATACTTTTGGATCTGATGGATCAATCGTCAATTTGTTTGTAGGTTTTCTTTGTGTTGGAACCCTACCAGCTTTATATGTAAGACACGAGAGCGAAGTTGATTATCTTGTCCGCAAAGGAATCAGAGACATGAAAATATTGTTGGAGCAGTTAAATTCCAACATTCTTAGCAAGATCCCAAGAGGACAAGTCAAAGAACATAAGCATAACTAAATTGTAAAACAAGTATGTCATATGTTATATGAGAACTATGTATATGTGTGTCATTTTTATGTACAAGTTTATATAAGAAGTCTTCTTATAATAAGGCTAATCACCTCAAGGAAACTATGTTTAAGCCAAAAGAGTTGAAAGCAAAATATATGAAGACTATATCAAAGAACCAACAAATTACAAGTTATAGTCTTTGGAATCTTTCTCATAACTAAATGCAAGAAGGAAAATTTGCTGCGTGTACATTGCTGCAATGCCTAGTATTCTTGGCTGCCCGAAGTAAGCTACGCTTTATTAAACTGGTTAGCAGGGTATTCATGGACGCTGTAAATTTTCTTTACTGGTTCCCACGATTAAAAATTACTTGGATTTTGATGTTTAAAATTATGTAATGAGGGTCTTAATATGGTGTCAATTTTCACAACCAGTAAATGGCTATGAAACCAATGGGGTTGGTGGTCGGTTAGCAAAAGCAAAGCCTTTAGAAACACATAGGTTTGGAGGTCTTGGTTTCAAATCCCAAATACGATACGACGAGATTAAAAAAAAAGGATATTGGCCTGTAATAATCTCACCTAGACCTTATTGGCCATTAATAATCCCACCTCAGAATATTCCCCCCACCAGTCTCCCCTTTCACTTATTTTTCCTACAGTGGTCCCCTGCTAAAAAAACTTAACGGAGTTAGGCTTTTTTCCAAATTACAAACAGATTTTTTAGGGCTTTTGATCAGAAAGATGATACGAGTCCACTGATGTAAAACTTACTTCGAAATGGTGCTCCAAGTGACTTGATTTTGGTTAATTGGAAATTTAAACACCCGAATTGAAGCATCGTTTTCATCGTTTGGAGCACCGTTTCGAGGCAAGTTTTATATCAATGGACTCGTATCGTCGTTCTAATCAAAAGCCCTAAAAAATCTGTTTGTAATTTGGAAAAAAGCTTAACTCCGTTAAGTTTTTTTAACGGGGGACCATTGTAGGAAAAATAGGTGAAAGGTAGGACTGGTGGGGGAATATTCTGAGGTGTGATTATTAATGGCCAATAAGGTCTAGGTGAGATTATTACAGGCCAATTTCCCAAAAAAATTATCTTAAAAAAAAAAACTAAAAGAAAGTAAAAGGCAATGAATTCTTGTATTTAAAAAGAAACAAAAGAAAGTAAATGGCTATAAATTCTTGTGATAATTTTCAACTTCTCTGAATTTGACATCATGGAAATCCAGGAATCCTTCCAATGTATTAACTTTTAGTGTTTTGACCAATGACTAGTTATACAAAGTTGAAAGAATGGATAAGAAGTTAAGAAATAAATTATTGTGTCCACACATGGACTCAATCAAAGACAACAAAAATAGTCAAAGTCAAATAGTGAGGAGATGATAAGAACCAACATGGATCTATTCATTCCACACACACATAGTGAGGGGAAGATATGGGAAGACAATGGAAACCAGTGGTTGGAAGAATGGTGGGAGATGGTAGCATCCATGGAGGTTTTGAGGACCATGCAATTTTAGTCTTCTGGTGTGTCATTGTCACCTTCTCCATCTTCACAACTCTCATCTTCTCCTGTGCAGATGGTGCGTCTAAACGCGACTCGCATCCCCCCAACAATGCTGCCGCCTGTGGGGGTGGATGTGGTGGCGGATGCGGTGGTTAAGAACTCAATCCGATGCGGAAAATAGGTATATGAGGTTACAAGTTTTATTAAAAGATTGTTGTAATGTAGAATGCTTCAAGATGGGTTGACATTGGTATGAACAATGCAACATGCTTCATTGAGAAAAATTGGAAACTTTTTTATATTATATTATTGTACTTAGAATTGTAGATAATGTTCGAATTAATGATAATCTAGGGTATAAATGTTTATGATAATACACATTGAGTAAAATGAAAAGCAAATAGTAGTTTATAAGTGTGAATTCACATTAAGTTTCAACAATAAGCAAAATGATTGGAGGCTGTTCAAGGTGAATTTCCTTGTCTTATGTAACACAATATTCAAAGAGATAACAAAGTTCACAATTGTTAACTAGAGATTTATACTTGGTATTGAAAAAAAAAGGAAGAAATACCAAATATGGATTGGTGGTCCTATCTACTTGAGTGTCTTCAAAGAACAAAGAAGGGTTGGAAAGGGATTAATGACCTTGATCTCATTCTACGCCACGCTTACGGTATGCGCATATAATTTATATATGTGTGGGCCCTCCGCGCGCGCGCGCGATGGGGAGGGGAGTGAAAGTGCACTAATTTTAACGTTATTTTTACTAATTTCGTGAAAATAACGTTAAAAAGCGATGGATGGTTAATCATGCATCATGTGGTGGCGTTGATAGCCGAAAGACAAAAGGGTACATGCACTAATCGGCTTTTGTCCCAATTGTTGAGTGTTATGTGCCTTATGTCCAAGGCTTGATACAAAACTACTATCGAGCCGGGGGTCTCACTGGAAGCAACCTCTCTATTCCTATGGGATAGAGGTAAGGTTGTCTACATCTTACCATCCTCAGGCCCTACCTTAGTTTTGCTATTGGTGGGATTTACTAAGTATGATGATGATGATCTCATTCCATACATAAGACCAAACTCATTCATTACAGTTGTCCATTCTATCTTAAAGATTGAAGGCTCAATTGAGTCTGTCCATTAATACAATATCACATATCTGACGTTTGAAGTCTTCATTATTGCAAAGTTCATGCCCAACATAAAAAATATGAATTGTTTTCCAAATTACACATGTTTTAAATAATTAAGCATGGTATAAAAGAAACGACTTTTTATATGTATTAAATTACCCATAGTAAGCTAACCTTGTCAACAACTTTTTTTATGATACGCCACATGCATAATCTATGTCTGCTTTGATTAAAAACACATTTAATAGCTTATTTCATTGCAGGAACTTGATTAGTGACTACAACCTTTGGTTGATGTTCAAATGAATTAAAAAATGATTGAAGTAACTACTTATATGATTCAATAGTTTCGGATGCTAACAATCCCGCTCCAAATGTTACATTTCGACAATGATTATCGATGCCCGTGAAAGGGACAAAAACAATCTTGTATCTACACACAAATTAAAGCAAATAACCTACAGATCATATAAATAGATATAAAAGTTGTTGGTGCATATTTTGTATGTCTGCCACTGTACGAATAGGCTAGATAGAGCGTGTGTTGAATATTGTATAGATTAGTGTGAAAACGGACCGAGTTTGTAATGTCTGTACCCATTCGTACGAGTGGCACATTCGCACGAATGGGACATCAAGACGTCTGTGTCACATTCGCACGAGTGAGCACATCCGTCCCAGGGGCGCATTCGTTCGAAAGCCCATTCGCACCAGACAGTCTCATGCGAATGGGTGTTGCCTATAAATAGGGGATGGGGGCTCCCCATTTGGATATTTTTTGGTTCCCAGAGGGGAAACTCTGTCCAGTTGGTTTCGCGGTTTTTGTAACTTTAAACATTAAATAGAAACCAGTTTAAATTAACTTGTTTGGTGCTTCTACTCCTTTCTTATCAATAATATTCTACCGATTCGTTTCTATCGGGGCCAAAACTCCGTCAAACCCGACGGATCCTGGAATCTCAATTGGTATCAGAGCTACGATACCGATTCAATCGATCTAACAGTTGATTGAATCACCTACGCTCATGAATTTTGGATTTTTAGGAGGTTTTGACGTCAAACATCAAATTGAAGGTCAATTCACAGATGAAATTGAAGACATCTTCAGGTTCGTGGTTGATTTTCGCACAATCCTGTGAAGTTTCATCATGAAATTCGCAGAAATAAAGATTTTGGATCGAAAAATGTGATTGGGAATGTTCCTGAGAAGGTCCGATATTTTCGGACGGATGTGCACATTCAGACGAATGTGAATCTGTCAAGTTGTATGAATGTGGATGTACACATTCACGCGAATCGGCCTCTTGATTCGCATAAATCAGGCATTCGTTCTAAAATGTCATTTGATCCAAAATCAATCCATTCACACGAATGAGCAAATGCCTAAAAAAGGCATTTTTTGATCGCAATGACGAGATGAGTCTCCAGAAAAAAATTTGGTGATTGAATATTTTTTCGATTTTTTAACGACCAAGTTGGGTTGTTCGGGGACATCGTCCGGCGCTTCAGAGAACATATATGATGATGCGATCACAGATTTTGGAAACTAGTGGGATAGTCATGATACTGGTGCAGAATGTTTATCATCTATGTTATCTGACTATTAATGGGCCTTAAAGTAAAATCCACAATGATGAAAAACTGACGTTTGGGGGGTCAAAATGTCATATTTTCGGTATAGTCGAGTTTTTCAGAGATAAGAGAAGACTGAATTGCTTAATTTGAGGGGAAATTCAGTGATAAGACGTCAGAATTTGCAAAAATGAGGGGGAATAAAAATTTCACAAATATATATTGAAATTCCAACTTAAATTCGTGACAATGCAACAACATTCAGGTGGTTCTGACTTCAGATTGTCTGGGGATGCATAGGATCTGGATTCGTTATTTCGTGATCATAGGAAGTTCAGACTCTACAGATCAGGGTCAGATTGACGTCTTAGGGTTTGAGTCTCGGGTCTTCGTGAAGCCGGTCAGCAGGATTAGCGTCAGGAGATGCAATTGTATTGTGGATACTTATAAGATATCACAGTCTTGTGATAGTCTAAAGTGTCAGGATGGTTAATCTTCGAGCAGAGGAATTGTTTTTCGGACTAACCGCCGAGGAATGATGATGTTTGTTGATTAAGTTGCTGCCGGAACTAGCGGAGAAGACTATACATCTGTTATCATGACTGAAGAGGAAGAATGTGTATCTGATCGTGGATGGATGTTTCTGAGATCTGAATGCGTTACCAGATGATTTGTTATCCGATGAAGATTTGCTGATTGTGGAGATTACCGTTTATACTGATCAATCATTTAGAAAGGTGCTTAAAGTTGATAACGGGATTTCAGATTTTCGTATGTATTCATAAACTTGAGGTTTATCGGTGTAGTGTTCAAAGTTTCTATCAATTGACAATTAGGTTTTTGAAAATAAGATGATCGAGCAGGCGGGATGCACGATGAAGTTGAAATGTTAAATCAAAAAACCGAACACGGATGTCGTTAAAGTCGAAACAGAGATGCTGCATTGATTAATTTCAAGTTGGTGATTATTCGTGAAGATTGCAGTACAGTAAATCAGAGGAGGTAGGGAACCGTCCAAACAAAGACCTGAAGATTCATTTCACGGGGAAATTGTGCAAAATATAGAAAATGCAGCTTGGATCATCAATCAAGGGGGAATCTATTAAAGATTTCAAGATGCCTGATTGAAGTTGCAGAATATTCAAAACACGGCTCTTATTTTTGAAGTTCAAGATTTGACAGTGACGGCCAATGGGGAATCTATTGGTGCATATTTTGTATATCCGCCACTGTATGTATAGGTTGAGCGTGTGTTGAAAATTGTATAGATTAGTGTGAAAACGGACCGGGTTTGTAATGTCTGTACCCATTCATACGAACGACACATTTGCACGAATGGGACATCAAGACGTCTATGTCACATTCGCACGAGTGAGCACATCCGTCCCAGGGGCGCATTCGTTTAAAAGCCCATTCGCACCAGACAGTCTCATGCGAATGGGTGTTGGTTGTAAATAGGGGATGGGGGTTCCTCATTTGGATGGTTTTTGGTTCCCAGAGGGAAAACTCTGTCCAGTTGGTTTCGCGGTTTTGTAACTTTAAACATTGAATAGAAACCAATTTAAATTAACTTGTTCGATGCTTCTACTCCTTTCTTATCAATAATATTCTACCGAATCGGTTCTATCGGGGCCAAAACTCCGTCAAACCCACCGGATCCTGGAATCTCAAAAGTTAATAAAATATGAACAACAGTTAGTTATTAGTTTTGAATGTTGCATCAAAAGAGATAACATCTTCAAATTCTATATAATTCTGCTTGCAAAGTCCATCAGCCCAAAACAAACCAATTAACCGACGATTTTCATCAACCGAATGGTCAAAAGAATAACCAACCAAGAACTTTTTATCTGCCAAGCTGTAAACAATCATATTTGCATCATGTTCTCTTTTGTAACTATTTATATTCTTTTTAAAATTCTTGCAATCATCAGCTGTAGCACCTACGTTTCCAAACCCACCATATCTTTTCCTCATGATATGAAATGGAGAAAAATGCTCGGATAGTCCCTGTGGTTTGCACATTTTTCACTTTTAGTCCCTAACTTTCTAAAATTACACCTATAGTCCCCATTTTTTTGAATTTCATTCCCGGATAGTCCCTGGCGTGGATGGGGGTTAGTTTTTGGTGTTAGATGTGAATGAAATGACAAAATTTCCCTTACTATTAAATTAATAGCTAAAAAGTTAAAAGAAGTAATTAATACTTTAAAATTTATATGGGACCCACTATCCACCCTACCCACTTCATCTTCCCCACTCCACTCCACCACCACCACCACCATCTACCCCCACCACCCACCCCCACACTTCACCGTAACCACCACTGGCACACTATCCGAGATTTTTCTCTTTAATAAGCATGTGTTTGTATTTGATAATAAATTGGTGAGTCAGCTTAATTGTGACCTGCACTTGCTTCCACAAAACTTGAGTGATTCTCCGTTGATGGGCCTGACGAATATTTCACACCTCCGCTCCGGTGTTATATTCATATTCAAATTCAGTCTTATGATATTCAATTGGTAAGAAACAAAGATTTGGGTGAAAGCTGAAGAAAACATGGTTTGTTAATGTTGCGTTTTTGGTGATGACTTTATCTACACCGAACATTCACCGGAGGTAGTGGTAGCAGCCCCGTTCACCGCCATCATTCCGGCACCACCAGCCCCATTCCACCCTTCCATCATCACTATTACCGCCACTTCTGATAGTGATTTCCGGAGACATTGCAACGACTGTTCATGAGCCAAAAAACGATGTGACGGCAGATGACAACCGGATTATTTTTGCAGGTTGCAAGTTTAATGATGACAAGTTGTTGCAGTAACAAAGCATGTTAATCGTGAGTTATAGGTTTCTTATTCAGATTCCGACGAATCGTGTTTATAATCGGAATCAGTCACCGGAAATTTTGTAGGTTAGCGGGTGGTTCGACTTGGTGGCCAATGAAGATGGTGGGGTTTAATTTATGGTGGGATCTGGTCGGAGAATTTGACGAGCAATGTGTTTCTAATCGAGTAGTGGGATTTCGGGAACTCGTATGAAGAGCTGAGAAGAAACGAAGAAGATGATTAGGGGTGGGGCCACGCGTTCTTCCGGCGGGTGGAGGTGTTATGGTGGTGAAAGGTGGAGATGGTGGTGGTGGTGGTGGTGGAGAGTGGGGAAGATGAGGTGGGTGGGATTGATGGTGGGTCCTACATAAATTATTTAAATAATAATTATATTTCTTTTTAACTTTATAGGTATTAATTTAACAGTATGGGTATTTTGGTCATTTCACATCCATTTAACACCAAAAACTAACCCCCATCCACGCCAGGGACTATCCGGGAACGAAATTGCAAAAGTTGGGGACTATAGCTATAATTTTAGAAAGTTAGGGACTAAAGGTGAAAAATGGGCAAACCACAGGGACTATCCGGGCATTTAACTCATATGAAATGATTTAACAGGATCAAGATTTAGAGTAGACAACTCCCAAATCATCTCTTTTTGAACATGTGATAAATTCCTATAAGCAGATAATAAGTGAACATCTCTATCTGAAACAAATGTATGATTATGCCCATCTACAAACTTCTTAACTTTGTATGATATGCCACAGGACCAAGATTTAGAGTAGACAACTCCCAAATCATCTCTTCTTGAACATGTGACAAATTCCTATAAGCCATCTTAATAAGTGAACATCTCTATCTGAAACAAATGTATGATTATGCCCATCTACAAACCTTTTAACTTTGTATGATATGCCATTGTTGAACTTAGTGCAACTTGTGCTTTACACCTAGTACATATAGAGGGTCTCTTCCTAGTTTTACATGACTTATTTTCCTTCACGATATCCTGTAAAGAATCATATATCTTTTGTGGCTTATGACTCTCTTTATAACATACAAATAGCTTGACCTTTAACAAACCACCATGAACATGTTCACCCCTTTACGGACAGAAAATCCAGCATTTTTTTGCATATATGCAATAAATCACATATAGAATTAAATTCCAAGCCTTCGATAGGTGTACATGAAAATGCTACCTCTTGTATATACAAAGTGCCTCTGCACGTCATGAAATAATAATCAAGCATAAAACTTACGCGTGTTACAGAATAATAATCACGCACGTTAATACTGACGATGACTACTAACTACGCATATTACAGAATATTGAATCCGCATGTTATTTATCTATAATACAATGAGATATGTATGATTGAATACTTATTACGCATATTATCAGTGTACTATATACTAACTACGCATACAACTCGTTTATAACAGACAGTCATCTCTACGTTCGTCATTAAGGTAAAGGAAAATCAATAATCTACAGGTAATCGAGATCACCATTCACCATGTATAAATGTTCGCAGATGAATTGATCCGGTACGTCAAAAAAGCAAACAATACAACCTGAATTTCTTAATGTAAAACTTACTGCTTAGTTCCTCTATTTCGTCAGTTAACATGATCGGGTTTCCTGTATCTTCAATTAACACAAATTCATCACGCATTTCAACATTTGTACCTCCTCCAATGCTGCTATGTGGATCTACCATCATCAACACACTCAACGAAACCCTAATCGGTAAAAGTGAAGCCACTAAATGTGTTTTTGAAACTTCTGTAATATTTAAATGGATATGTTTCATACAATATCGGGATCCTTCATAACGAACTCATGATTTGATCTCAAATATGAAGTGCCTAATTTGTCCTTCACTCTGAAAATATAGAATGACACGCGGCGCAATTTGGTTGCTGCACACCTTCGCACAATGAAACTCATTTGTATTTAAAACATTTTCTCTCTCTCTCTCTCTCTATATATATATATATATATATATATATATATAGGGGGCCGCTAAAATGAAAACCACCCCCAGTTGTAAGAACCATGAGAACCACTCTCCACCAATCAGAACAAAGGGTATTTTGGTCATTTCCTTTAAAATGTCTAATCCCTATCTCTCTCTTCATTAATGTAACAGACTTTTACATTTAATCTTTCCTCTCTCTTCTATCTTCTCTTTCATATCTCCCATTTAAATTCTAATCTCTGTTCTCTTTCATCTCTCTCATATTGTTTCCTCCATGAGTGAACAATCTGAGCTCCGACTAGAACTTAATCTATCCACTCTATAAAACCTCCATACAAACCCATCTTTTGTACTTCAATGGCGTACTTGAAGAAGCTTTCTAGCTGCTAAAAAGGTTCTATGATTGTTCACTCAGGAGAACACTCATGGAGGAGCCGGAGCCTCCCCGACGGCGACGTTATTGGTGGTGATTTATGTTCAGGTTAGGGTTTTTACACACCGTATCAATACCTCAAGATCTGTTCAATCCTTTGCCCCCAATTTGGATCCTAGGGTTTCGGCCAATCCCGATCTGGTTCGTTTATTGCTGCCGTTTCTTTGTCTCTCCGGTTCTGTTTGGTTCAAACCGTTTATGGTTCAGGTTTGAGTTTTGGGTTTGGTGTTGATGGTGTTAGTGGTGTTTGGGTGTGTCGGCAATAATGGCGGTGGTGGTCATTCACGGTCATTGGTGGGTTCTAATTTGGTGGAAAAAGTAAGTTTTTTGGTTCAAAATTTTGGTTGAATGGGACAAGTTTCGATCGATTACATATTGAATTTTAGTTGATTTATAGTGTAATCGGATCGGATTTCGTTGATTCACAGTGAATCATTTTGTTTGGTGAATCAGTTGTTTGTCTTTATTGACTTAAAAGGTTTTGTATAACTTGAATAGGTGGTGCCAATGGTTACCGGTGGTGCCGATGGTACCCGTTTCAGACTGAATCGGTTGTTTTTTGGTTTTGATATGGTCCGATTGGGTGGCGATGATGATAAAAAAAACGTAGATTTAGATGACGATGGCGCGGCAAGGACGGCGGAGGGTAGGTTTTTTGAACCTGCAACCCCACTTTTGCAGCCTTTTGATTATCGGATAATCTGAGCCAAACCACATTTTTTTTCGAGACACGCTTTGTTTTGATGTTGTTTTTTTTATTTTCGCCCCCCTAGTCGATGATGATAACGATATATCTGAGACACCTCCCGAGTGCGATTTCTGGGTGCGTTCGTTTTTGCGTAAAAAAGTTTCTGTAAAAAGAAGTTAAACCGTAAACTTTTTAACGTAAAACGTAAAAAGTTTCACGTAAAACGTAAAAAGTTTCTCGTAAAGCGTAAAACGTAAAAAGTTTTACGTAAAACGTAAAAAGTTTTAGGTAAAACGTAAGAAGAAGGGGGGTGTGGTTGAGCGGCTGATGTGTAAAAAGTTTTGGTTCAACCCGGTTCGGAAGCTTCGGGTCGGCGGCTCAGTCAAACCGAGTCAGATTCAGAGTTGTTCGGGTCAAGCTTCGGCTCGGTCTCGGTTCGAGTCTTGCGGTTCGGTCTCGGTTTGAGTTGGTAGAATGTAGTGTAAAAACGTAAAACGTAAAAGGTAAAACGTAAAAGGTAAAACTTAAAACGTAAAACGTAAAACGTAAAACCTAAAAACGTAAAACGTAAAACGTAAAAACGTAAAACGTATGTTGGATCGTCGTATAACCCTAATGAGTCAATCTGAGTAGTTCATCATCAAATACAAAGGCGGAATCAATGTAAAAGATGTCAACACAGTTTGTTCCTTTCTAATTTTTCTCTATTACTGATTTCCTGAGCTTTTACAGATCTGGTTACAATTCGGCAGCACCTCGGCTCTCAAACAATATTCTCTAATTCCGCTCCAAATGACACAAGCACACACATATATATAGTAATTCTGATTTCGCTTGAACTTGTCACAGGTCATTTCAAGCGGAATCACATGTGTTGATTTCGCTTGAAACTGCCATATTCCATTTCAAGCGGAATCACCTACTTTAACATGAAAAACCCTAATTTCTAACCCAGTTGTGTGCTCGTTTATCCTATCTAGACATAAGACTCGATTAAGACGAAGTTAACAGACACTAGATGCACCAACAGACTCCCCCTTGGATGTTGACGAAGTCTTGGGCGTCGAGTCTTTAGTCTTTGTCTCTCTCCAAATTGTCTTGACATTGTAAAAGCTTCCTTCAATCTTCTCTTCTATTAACAGCTAACATGAGTCACAGAATCTGAATCTTTAACACCTTCAAGCTCCCTCTTGAATGTAGATCCAGAAACTGTATCTGACTTTAAGTCATCAGACTCCCCCTATCAGTATGCTGGGATTTTGCTTAGCTGCTTTCTCAAATTCATACCTGTTACCTGCACAACCTCTACCTAAATATAAGATATATGACAATAACAGTTTCAATTCAAACTTACCATTTAAACTTCTTGTCAGAATTTTAGAAATCCACTTAAGTATTCAGGTCCAAATTAATGACCCTGATTACTCAATTTGTCTACCAAGTCCAACTTAATGACCTTGGTTGATCTGAGATAAAGCACACTGACATTTGTTCAATATATTCAAACAATTTTCTGAAAATTTACAAGTTTCAAGTTAATGAACTTGTTTTAACTTTTCAATTTCTCAAGTATCATGATAAGCTCCAAACTCATCCTCCAGCCCAGAAACTTCCTGCATCTGCTTCAATTCGAATCTGAAGATCAACTCTCCACTTTGGTTTGTCGGAAAATAAAGCAGAAATGTAAAATCTTTTTGGATTTTTAATAAGAGTTAACTGCCATTTTCGTCCCTGTGGTTTGGTCACTTTGGCCATTTCAGTCCATTTTTCAAAAATGCGCCATTTTCCTCCCCGACGTTCTGGAAAGGTGCCATTTCAGTCCAAAAATCATAACCCAGTTAAGTCGGTTAGTAAATAAGGACTGATTGTGTAAATTTGTAACATAAAGGACTGATTGTGTAAATTTGTAACACCACCACCACTAGCCCTGCCACCACCACCACTCCGCTGCCACCACCACCACTCCGCTGCCACCGCCACCACCACCACTCCGCTGCCACCACCACCACCACCACCACCACCGCCACCACCACCACTCCGCTGCCACCGCCACCACCACCACTCCGCTGCCACCACCACCACCACCACTACGCTGCCACCGCCACCACCAATTTTGTTGATGATAATGTTGTTGCTGATAATGTTGTTGCTGCTGTTACTGTTGCTTCCTTCAAATATTAATAGAGGCGATGATGATGATGAATTTGTCGTCGTCTGAGTGGATCGAACAAAGCTTGAAACAAACGTGATGTTTGCAAACGTGATGTTTGCAAACGTGATGTTTGCCGCCGCCACCGCACATTCTCGTTCATTGTTCATCACCGCACCATCACATTCTCGTTCATCGTTCATCACCGTACCACCACAGCCCTGCCACCACCACTCTCACAGATGTCAACAGTGTCATCTCCCCCAAATCGGTCAACAGAAGGTCAAACAGGAAAGTCAACGGCTCAAATTAACGACCAAAATCAGGTTATATTCCAATTAACCTGGTGCAAACATTGTACAAGTATAAACGAATGAACCGGAATAAGAAAAACGAACCGTTAACGACTGGAACGACGTGTTGACTGATTCCGGCCACTGTGAAGATTCCGGCGAAGTTGCAGGTTCGGTTCCGGCTAAAATCGATGTGTTTGAGCATTGTGAGGGGTGTAAAATGTTTGTGGGGATCTAAGGAACTTCAGATATCCGTTCAATTCGACCCAGATCGACAGAAACAGAAGATTAACACGTGGGGGTGTGGGGTGTCGGAAAGATGGCCGGATTTACTCCGGTCACCGGAGTAGAGAGGTAAAGGTGATGGTGGTGGTGATTGCAGAGCATAGAGAGAGAGTGTGTGTGGTGGTGGTGATGGCAGTGGTGGTGGTGGCAGCGGAGTGGTGGTGGTGGCAGGGCTGTGGTGGCGGTGGCGGTGGTGGTGGTGGCAGCGGAGTGGTGGTGGTGGCAGGGCTGTGGTGGCGGTGGTGGTGGCGGCAGCGGAGTGGTGGTGGTGGCAGGGCTGTGGTGGCGGTGGTGGTGGTGGTGGTGGTGGCAGCGGAGTGGTGGTGGTGGCAGGGCTAGTGGTGGTGGTGTTTAATATTTACTTAAATGGTCCTTTATGTTACAAATTTACACAATCAGTCCTTATTTACTAACCGACTTAACTGGGTTATGATTTTTGGACTGAAATGGCACCTTTCCAGAACGTCGGGGAGGAAAATGGCGCATTTTTTAAAAATGGACTGAAATGGCCAAAGTGACCAAACCACAGGGACGAAAATGGCAGTTAACTCTTTTAATAAAGTTTCTAAACTAGAAAGGAAATACAGAAGTAAAATGCAGAATGTAAACTATTTACAAACATATTTTTGGCGAGCGTGTTAGGGAATCATATCAGCTATTCGACAAGTCACAAGTACCGTTAAGCTTTAATTACATACTCAGAATTAAACAATTCACTTAGATTGTCGATATGCTGGTCCACTTAAATTCTCACACAAATTTCAATCTGTCCAAGATACGGATTAAGTGTTTTAGAAACTTAAACTTATACATGTGTCCCACCTCTTGAATATACTCCCGTATCCAGATCCCAATATTTAGTCTTACAGGTGAGTATACCACAAATGATATCTGTAAGGGTTAAATTGCGAAACCGTGAGAGCTCAGGTCAGAACTTCCGTTCAGCAGAGAGATGACGGTTCGACTTTAGTGGGTCCCCTTTAGAGGATCTTTTTTACAACAACATTGATTAGCAATTTTATTGTCTCATCATTTATGCTGAGGGCGGCGCTATTTTCAAGCAAGCGGTAAAGTATTCTCCGGGGACTAGGCCATTGCTTCCGCATTATCAGAAGTCCCGGGATAATACCCCAGATATCACTGAGTATAAAGACCTAGTATCTCAGAAAGAGGGATCTTTCAAACAAGATTTCAGGGGTTACCTATATATCCAAGTAGTGTTCCCCACGAAATAAGTACGTAAAGATTTAGGTTTATATCCCGAATAAACCTACTAAATGTGTAAAAACCTATCGGCACATCATCAGCGAGACTGTTTAAGACTTTTTAAACATTACATTTCTTTAGCGTACTGTAACTGTCAAGCCAATGTACTATCATTTTCCCTTTTTACACAAGCTCTTTTCTGGTTTTCTATTGTTTTTGTATTTTTTAAAATATCTCATGTTTTTGTATTTTCTGAAAATATTACCCTATACTCCCCCTAAATACCAAAACAAGTAAAAAATCGACAAACCATTGCAGATTGCTTCTCAACGTCATCTACAATGTCTCCTTCATCAACGCCAATAATCTCCTCCAACACCGATAAAAACTTCATACCATTCAGTTTTAGCAAATATTGAAAACGAGTTTTATCAAATGCTTTGGTATGTAAATCAGCTTTTTGATTGTCA
Organism: Helianthus tuberosus; assembly: GCA_030545235.1. Classification (NCBI taxonomy): domain Eukaryota; kingdom Viridiplantae; phylum Streptophyta; class Magnoliopsida; order Asterales; family Asteraceae; genus Helianthus; species Helianthus tuberosus. The sequence continues at coordinate 25,529,439 of CM060395.1, forward strand.
GTGTGGATTTTCTCAATTCGTATCAACTTCTTCTCGAAACAATCTCGGATGAAGTGATAACGAATTTCAATGTGTTTCGTTTTAGCGTGATGAACAGGATTTTTCGTAATGTTAATCGCTGCCTCATTATCAACAAAGATATGGGTGTTTAGAAATTGCAAACCGTAGTCTCTCATCTGTTGCTGGATCCACAAGATCTGAGAGCAGCAACTGCTAGCAGATACATACTCCGCTTCACATGTGGATAAAGCCACAGAGGTCTGCTTTTTGCATTGCCAGGTGACCAATCGTGGTCCAAAAAACTGGCACCCCGCTGTTGTTGATTTAGCGTTAACTTTGCAGCATCCGAAATCAGAATCAGAATACCCTTTGAGCGTAAAATCGCCTTCTCTTGGATACCACAACCCCAATGATGGAGTTCCTTTCAGGTAGCGTAATATCCTTTTCACAATCACCATATGCGAAGCTCTATGATTAGACTGAAATCTTGCTGCGAGGCAGGTTGGGTACATAATATCGGGTCTTGAAGCTGTCAAATACATTAACGAACCGATCATAGAACGATACATCGTTTCATCTACCTTCTCTCCAGTGAGATCAGGGTTTATCCCATGATTCGTCGCTAATGGGGTGGAAGCTGGAGTAGAACCTGACATCCCGAATTTCTCCAAGATATCATGAACGTACTTCGTTTGATGTATGAAAATTCCTTTGGGTAATTGATCAACCTGCAGTCCCAAAAAGAATTTCATCTCACCCATCGATGACATTTCGAATTTCTGCTTCATAACTCTTTCAAAATCTTTGCACAAATTTTCATTTGTTGACCCAAATATGATGTCGTCCACGTAAATTTGAACAATCAGAAGATGTCCGTCGACCTCTTTGGTGAAGAGAGTGGCATCCACTTTTCCACGAATGAAGCTGTTGGCTAGCAGGTGTTGAGACAATGTCTCGTACCAAGCTCTCGGGGCCTGGTGTAAACCATACAACGCTTTATCCAGCAAATAAACCTTGTCTTTGTGGATTGGATCGGTGAAGCCCGGTGGCTGACTGACATATACCTCCTCTTTTACCTTCCCATAGAGAAACGCCGATTTTACATCTAACTGATAAACTTTAAAATTTTTCCAAGATGCAAATGCTAGGAAGATTCTGATTGCTTATAGTCTAGCCACTGGAGCATACACTTCGGTGAAATCTATACCCTCCTGCTGACTAAAGCCCTGGACTACGAGTCGAGCTTTGTTACGAACAATAACCCCACGATCATCCCTCTTGCACTTGAACACCCACTTGGTGTTTATCTTCCTCTGACCATCAGGCAAGTCTACTAACTTCCACACACCTAACTTCTCAAACTGACTCAACTCTTCTTGCATGGCATTGACCCAAGAATCTTCAGTTAGCGCCTCTTTGTAAGTTCGTGGTTCGATCTGCGAAATAAAACAACTTAGTGAAAACTCAGATTGTAAAGGAACAACTGTAGAATAAAAATAAGTAAGGCCTTGGTCAATTTGTCGTCTAGTGCGAACGCCTGATTGTAATTCTCCAATGATCAAATCTTCTGGATGGTACGAAAGAGTTCGTGGCATCACCTCGCCTGGAACATCTACCTCGCCTTCCAAATTTGTAATAGTTTGATTTGCACCTTGTTTACTGACTGGGTTTGTTTGACTTGAAATCTAGATCTCCTCCCCCTCAGAATCTGAATCACCATGATCAAATACTGGTCCATCATCAGATTCTTGATTCTCATTGACTGCCGTCTGAATATCATGAGCAACTTCATTTTGTTGAATATCATCATGTTCTCCAGTATAGCTTGGACCTGCTTCATCATCATTTGAAGTTTGTCGTGGTCGTCTTGAATACTCAGCTGGGAACCTTTCCTGAGAAGACTCATACTCTCTTAGAATATTCAACTCGGCAAAGAAATCTTTTTCTTCTTCCTTTTCTTCTTCCATGTCAAACGAATCCCATAAAGTATCATAGTGAAAACGCCATGAATCACCGGGATTTTGCGGTGGCATAGTGTGACCTTGACATTCAACATTGTATGCCTCAATAATCTGCTTCAAGCTAGGAACAAAGACTCGCTTTTGTGGACTTGAGTAACCCACGAATATTCCTTCAATGCTCTTTGCACCAAATTTACCAAAAGGCTCTAGAACTGTGCAGGGAGACCCAAACGGTTCTAAATACTTCAGGTTCGGCTTGCGATTGTTGATCAGCTCGAAACATGTCTTTTTGAATTTCTTCACTGTGAGAACCCGGTTGAGCGTATAGCATGCAGTTGAGACTGCTTCTGCCCAAAAATTTACAGGTAGTTTGGAATCAGCAAGCATCGTCCTGGCTGTTTCGATTAGCGTCCTGTTCTTTCTTTCAGCTACTCCATTCTGCTGCGGAGTGTAAGGAGCACTAAATTCATGCAATATACCTCTCTCATCACAATATTCTTCCATCTTGTTGTTCTTGAACTCAGTACCATTATCACTTCTGATTCTTTTGATACGCCTTTGGTACAAGTTTTCAATTTTTCTGAACAACGCCATCAAGCTATCAAACATCTCATCTTTAGACTTCAGAAATGAAACCCACGAAAATATGGAATAATCATCAGTGACAACTAAACAATAGTAATCACCAGTGATGCTTTTGACGTTCACTGGACCAAAAAGATCCATATGAAGTCTCTCTAAAGGTCTCGAAACTGAATTGACTTTCTTTTGAGGATGTGATTTCTTCTTTTGCTTGCCTTTGACGCAACTGATACACTCTCCTTCCAAATGAAAACCTTTGACATGAACACCAGTAACCAAGTCATTGTGCACCAAGTGATTCATTTTTCTAAGATGTATATGACCCATTTTCCGGTGCCACAATTGCGATTCCTTCTCCGTTGCTCTGGACACAAAACAGTGAGCCTGACCCGTGGTTGTAGTAGCTACACTCATGTCCAACACGTACAGATCATTCACTCTAGGTGCCCTCATGATAATCCATTCTTCGGGAACAACAAATCCTGGTTTCAAGATCAAACATTCTTTGTCTGTAAAGTGCGTTGTATACATGCGATCACAAATCTGAGAAATACTAAGAAGATTATTCTCAAGCTCAACGATGTAATTCACTCTTTCAAACGTAACAATCCCATTGGATAACGTTCCTTCTCCAACTATTCGACCACCTTGATTGCCTGCAAAACCTACATAACCTCCATTAAACCCACGAACATCATACAGTAGGGTCTTCTTCCCTGTCATGTGCCGAGAAGCTCCACTATCCATAATCCATCGTGAAACGGATCTTGGAAGCTCCTGCACATATCACAAACACTTAGTGAGAAGTTGATGCCACCCAAGCCTCTTTCGACTCGGGTAACTTGACATTAATGTGAGATTTTGCAATGTAAAGTGGCGGAAAATTTTTGTCATTCATCTTCAAACTATCTTCAGATCCAACCTCAACCTTTTTGTATAAGAAAAACTCATCTTTCTTAGGTTGACCAGTTGGTTGATCTTTCTTTTGAACATTCTTCTTCTCTGGTGGAGTAGAAGATTGTTTCTCCAATTGTTCATAATAATCCAAAGGAACATCCATCTTTACCAAAGTGGTAGAAGACGATTGTTTTTCTGACTCTGAAACCTTTGGTTTTGGAGAACTTGACTTCTTGTCAACTGATTTTGGCTTCCATGTTTGTTGAGGCGAAGCAACCCGTTTATAAAATTTGTCATTTTTAGTTACCACATTCTTTACAGGTTCAGTTTTGATTTTGGTGTTATCATTTTTCAAAACCTTTTTCTCAACAATCAATGGAGCTTTTCCCTTTGCATCAGCTTTCTTTCTCTGACTCTCAGCAACTTCAGACTTAGGCTTTAAGTTGGTGCACATTCGTGCAATATGTCCAACTTTGTTGCACTTAAAGCATGTACGAGTATCAACTACCCGATTTGTGCCTTTGGTCTGATGCTGTGAGGCCCTTTCCTCAAAGAATTCTTCATTTGTTTTCGAAAAAATCTTAGATTCTTCATCAGAAAGTGAACTCGAACTCGAAACAAACATCTTTTTCTCAGCAAACCTTCTGTTTTGAACATTTTTCCTTTGATAATTCTTACCACCCTGATAACCACCCGACCATTTGTTTTGATTATAGTTTGAAAAACGTGGCGGTATAACATGATTTTTTGTAGTAAGCTTTATCTTTTTCAAAATTCAATTGTCTTTCAGCACGTTTTAGATTTTTAAGTTCAAAAACATCAATTTCGACCAACTTGAAAACATTTTTCAATTTGTGCACATTCACATTCTCCAACGGAAAATCACAATCCGAATACAACTTATCTGATCCTGCCATCTTGTACATCACATGATGTGGTTCTTCACTTAAGTTGTTTTTGGACTTTGATTTCGGAATATACTTGTCCAAAAAACATTCATCATCCTCAGTAGTGTCACTTTCAGATTTTAAAACATTTTCAGCCATACTTTTAACAATTTCAGATTGGACACTATCTTCATCGGAAGATGAAGTGAATGTAATATCAATCGTGTCTGGAAGCTTAACTTCATTAACTTCCTCATCATTAACCAACCCTGATTTTTTCTTTGAAAAATTGTTTAAAACTGGTGGTGGAACATGGTGAAACCCAACCCCGGTTCCATCACAGTATACATCTTCGCCTGCTTTGTTTTTCCCGATGGGTTTGGGAACAATGTGTTGTAAAACAAAGCTTGCAGAGTTGTAACTGTTCAGTTTCAAATTGATACGCTCATTCTCAATCTTAGCTTCTTCAAACTGAAGCTTCAATTTAGCAATCTCATCCAGTTGTTGGTTAATTTGCTCTTCTTTGTATCTGAGAACTACAGTTAAATGCTCATTTTCTTTATTGGTTTTACCGTTTCTTTCATCAGAATCTTTTACCGTTCGTTTTAGTTTGTCAAAATTTTCTGAAATCTGGCGATTTTCTTTAATTAGCTTTTCATTTTCTTTCCTAATTCTTTCTACTTCAATTTTATCATTTTCAATTTTCTCAGTCAAATTTTTAGCATGATTATTTGAAGCTTTGAGCATTTTATCACGGTCTAGAATCTGATCTTCAACCTTTCTGACTCTTGTTGTCAGTTCTTCAACCTTTGTATCACTAAGATAAGTAAGTGTACTACAAAACTTGTAGTTTTTCATGCAACTTTTGCAGTCACTATCACCTTTGACTTTCTTACCTGTCTCACTTGTTGAAATGTTTGGACTAACCTTGCTTTTAGACTCAGTTTCAGACTTAGAGTCTACCTCAAGTTCCTTTGCAGCAAGCACTTTGTCAGCCATCTTCACCAAGTTTTCAGCAGTGAATTCTTTTGAAGTATCAATAATCCCATCATCAATCTTCTTAGACTGCGACTCATTCTCTTTCTCTTTTTCTTTTTCTTTTTGTTTCTCTTCTCCACCTCCCCACCATTCTCTCTGTTGGGCGTCTTCTTCTGCAGCAAATTCCTCAATGAAAGCTTCAATACTAAGAGTTTTCGTATCAATAGCAACGTTTCCTTAAGGATCAAGGTAACATTCTCTATCAGCAACCCATCTCTTTGCTTTCCTGGCTTCACTGAACACCCTAGATAATCTCATCATCTTGAATTCTGCTCTCTGCTGTCTGCTTTTGTATTTTTGTTCTTCAGTTCTTGTTTCTTTGAAAGGAACTTCCTTTGCTACAAACGCATAGCCTACTGCATCTTCCTCCGGTAACACATCACTCCAATCGTATCCCTCATCATCATGAATAACAGCAAGAGCTCTTGATTTTTCTTTGGGGGTATCTTCAAGCTGCTTCATTCTGGGGGGTTCAGATTTGTTTTGATGGTAGATCACTCTTTTGTAGTAATCCTCACGGAATGAATTTGCAGTATCATCAGCAGGAGCGTTACGACATTCTCTTTTGAAATGTCCTTTTTGTTTACACCTGAAGCACGTGACTTTTGATTTATCAAAGCCAAGTTTTGTGGACGGCCCTCCAATAGAATATCTCCCAGTAATCTCCATGAATAGTTGCGCTCTCCGGACTGCACTGGCCATACACCACCTAATATCGATCAGTTCCATCTCTTCAGGATCTATTTGATCATAGTCCTCCTTAGTCAGGTTGGTGTTTCCAATCTTGCCCGCCACGAGGCTCTCGTACGATTCTAACACCGACACTAAGAACACCATCTGTTGTTTTGCTGACTCTTCACTGAAATTTTGAGCGTTCTTCATATCCACTGCAATGTTACATTGTAACAGATTCTTTGATGCAGATTGACTTGAAGTTGTTGAAGAAGATCCACTATGAAAACCACTGTGAGGAGTTTCTTGATTCACATTATTTGAACTCTCTGCAGAAAATGCTGTTCTTGGTGAACCAGTCTTTGGTAGATTTCCTCTGTAGTACAACTCTACATTCTGCTGATAAGATGAGTTGTTGACTTTGCTAGATTTCTTGATCTCCAACTCGTGACTCTCCAGTCTTTCGATAAGCAGATCCATTGTCAACTCTTCAGACTTAATTGTATTCTTCAGCATTAATGCAAAGTACTGCCAATCTTGTTCATTCGGCAATGAGTCAATCAATTTGTCAACTAATTCTTCTCGAGAATATATAATCCCGTGTCTTGCCAGTTCCAATTTCAGATGCCCAAACCTCTCAATCATCTTTGAAACAGACTCGTTCTTTAAACAACCAAATAAATCAAACTCTTTTCTTAACAGTTTCTTTTTGTTTTTGACTATTTTTGCACTACCTACACACTTTACCCTCAGTTTCTCCCAAAGATCTTTTGAATTTTCATATTCAATCAATGAAATTATATCATCTCTCACAGACTGATGAATCAACGCAATGCACTTTTGTTCAGCAATATATCTTTCGATCTCATCAGTATCTGTCAAGCTTTCACCAAACCGTTCTCCTCTAATGTAACCAATCTTTAAACTTTTCCAGCTTGGGTATGCAAAGGCTTGAAGCCACTCATCAAACCTTGTAGCCCACCTATTGTAATCTTCTATTGCCATCAACTTTGGAGGTTTGTTGTACGTCCCATAAGCACTCTCAACACTTAATGCATCAGAAATAGTCTTCTTTGCACTCGATGTTGGTGTAGTTTCATTTGTGTTATCTGAAGTCCCATTTCCCGAACCACTGGTAAATGCAAACACATCACAGAAAGGATTCATGAACAAATCATCCATTTTCAAGTACCTGAAATGATCAATAAACACTTAGGAAATTTTTGAAATTTTGAAACTTGCAATTTCCAGCGGAATCAGTTGAAGCGAAATCAACTTTCAAGTGAGATAAGATTTTTCAAGCGAAATCTGTTTTCAAACGAAATCACTTATTTTGCTTGAACTTTCAAGCGGAATAAGGTATTTCAAGCAGAATCAAGCTAATTCAAGCGGAATTAGATGCTTTGAAGATTTCGCTTGAAATGGTATGCACTTTTCAAGCGAAATTAGACCAAAAATGTAATTCCGCTTGGAATTACACTGATATTTTCAAGCGGAATAACTATGACGTCAGCATGTTCGTACAAATTTTCAAGCGGAAATACAAGTTTTTATCAAATTTAGATCGAATTATGGTCCAATACTTTCAAGGATTAGTTAAAACTATGTTTCGCTTGATATGTGTGAATTTTAAGCCATTTCAACCGTTAAATTTTGTTCAAATCAGAAAAGAATGAGTAGAAGTGATAGAATCCGGTGAAATCAAGCTGAATTGGTATGAACTCCTCGTCCTGAGCTCTGATACCACTTGTTGGATCGTCGTATAACCCTAATGAGTCAATCTGAGTAGTTCATCATCAAATACAAAGGCGGAATCAATGTAAAAGATGTCAACACAGTTTGTTCCTTTCTAATTTTTCTCTATTACTGATTTCCTGAGCTTTTACAGATCTGGTTACAATTCGGCAGCACCTCGGCTCTCAAACAATATTCTCTAATTCCGCTCCAAATGACACAAGCACACACATATATATAGTAGTTCTGATTTCACTTGAACTTGTCACAGGTCATTTCAAGTGGAATCACATGTGTTGATTTCGCTTGAAACTGCCATATTCCATTTCAAGCGGAATCACCTACTTTAACATGAAAAACCCTAATTTTGTAACACCCGTTCTTATAATTCAAGGTTTAACGTGTCAATTACGAAAAATAATCATGTAATTAAGATTTACATATACTTCGGATTTACGGGTTTATTAAAACCTTTTACAATTTAAAAGTATACGTCGCATCATGTGTAAGTTTGTCGTTTAATATAACAATGATACATAGTGTGGAAGCTTATTTCTTGATCGTGTTCGGTTCTTGCTCGCTGCTTGATCTTCATCCGGGCACTCTTGGCATCCACCTATGATCAAAACCAACTTAAAAGTTAGTTTTGATAGTTAAATAATGGTTTAAACAAGTACCATGGGTCAAATAAACAAAAAAACAAAATTTTTCCGGAGTTAGGGGGCGTCGCGTGACGCTAGGCCCCCTTTTTCACAGACTGATGCTTAATCAGTTGCTGTACATACCCAGCATGACCTGATTTCACGGAAACGAGCATATCTTCTCCGTTATTGATCCATTTTACCCGATTCTTTTTCCTACGCGTCCGTAATTTAATTCTCCATCATATGGAGTTAAAATCCAACATCCAACTTAATAAATTTTTAGACTTCTAAGTCTTCGACTCGTTACCTTTTTACCAAATTTTAACCCGTTTATGCATTTTATCAAACAAACATATTTGTTTGATCCTTATACCACATACACTTCTTCAAACTAATGTTATCTACCACTTTAGGTTCTAATCATAGGTTTATTACATAATTTAAACCCGTTTTTGCTCGTATGCTTATTTTGACCCGTTAAGGGTATTTTAAGCACTTTAAAGCTTGAAATCGCTTTCATTCCCTTCTAGCATTTTAGTTCTACATTTCTTATCTAGTAACCTCCCACTACAACTATATGTGTATTGGGTTTAATGTGGATATCTATATGTTCCGAGTTTTACCCCTCGGATTACCATTTTACGGCAAAGACTCATATAAAGCCCTTCGACCCAAGAATTTACGTTTTACACTATCTAACTTATCCTAAGCATTTATATAATCATAAAACTTATTTCCGAACCACCTTTAAGGTTCGTTCGTCCGAATTGGCTTACAAGGGCAATTTGGTCAATTTCCATCCTTCTTTAACTACAAGGGTCCTTTAAATACTTGATTGACCCAAAATCCGACCCTTTTAACTATAATCTTATTTATAAACCCATGTGCTTCTAAAACACCATGAACATAATTCAATTTATTCGGTTTACCTTAAAGATAACCGAATATCTACACTTTAACATTGTCTAACTCTTATAGAACTCCAAATTCTACATGATGAGTTGTGTTATTATACATACCTGGCTCGGATCAATATATTGACCCGTTTCAATACCTTGCCTTAGTAGCCGCTAAGCAATAGCGATGTACTTATCAATTTGATATTTATTCCTATAACATGTAACTCGACAAATCATTAGACAATATTGTCAAAAGGTAATAATTTCATCTTTCGACCCGTCTATTTACCTAGTGATCTTCGTCACTTCAAGTAAATGCCAATTTCATGTATTATGCTAATTTAAAGTCTACTAGCGAGAATACGGAATCAAGCATAACGTAACGGAATCGTAGTTACGTACCTTTTAAGCACTCTTTTTAAACGCGTATTTCCACTGGCTTGTCCACTTGACGATCCGGATTCCTTGCCTAAAGAGTTCAATTCACAATCCGTTTAGAACCCTTTTTATAAGTCTTTACGCACAATTTCTTAACATATTCAAATTTGCGTTTTACTCAACCTTTAACACTTTAACCCTCATTTAGGCGTTTTATCAAACACCTAGCGGGTTAGATTTCTTCATGGTCTAAACCAAGTTCATGACTTGAGTTTATCACCATAATTAAGTTAAATTAGACTACATGTCCATATTTTAACATCAACAATTTAGAGATTTCCTCACAATTTCAGTTTACACTAGAACAAGAGTGTTAATCCTAGTGTTTATCGAGTTCCACTAACATATTAGTCTCCCACTATGGTGATTTTGATCCTTACAATTAAAATGCAAGAATTTATCAAGAAATCATCTAGGGTTTGTCCCTACACCTTATATCACTTCCAATTTCATGTTTACAACACATAATTAAGCTCTACACTCGATTTCAATCACATGCATGAACTTTGAATCGAATCAAAATGACCTAATTTGACATACCTTATGACCCCTTTGACGAGGTGATCACGATTCTATGTTCAGATTCCGATTTCAACTGGATTTTGGCTTTCAATTTGATAGTTTAGTACATGTTAGGGTTTTGGAAGTGAGGGTGTCTCCCCCTTCCTGTTCTTGATCGACCAGAGCCTCAATTGAGGTGTTTGGTTTTATTTTTTGATTAAAACTAATAATAATAGTTTCAAGTTTAACAACATTTTGGTTAAAACTAATAATAATTTTGGTTATTCTAACATTATTTCAAGTTATTTCTAGACTTGTAGTTAACTAGGTTATAATTTTCCTAGTTATTCATCTTGTTCAAAAACCCGTTTAATTTTAAGTCCCGTTAAATCTCGGGCCTTTTTATATACTTTGCTTTCTCAAAGTATTTCCCATCCTTTTAATAAATATTAGACTTATTTATTTAAATCCTAATATTTACTGGGTTAATTTTACCACTAACGGTATTTTACCCGTTTTTACGATTAACGAGGTTTGATTACCAAACCCGTTTTCGGGGTGTTACAAATTTCTAACCCAGTTGTGTGCTCGTTTATCCTATCTAGACATAAGACTCGATTAAGACCAAGTTAACAGACACTAGATGCACCAACAACGTAAAACGTAAAAAAATGAGCTAAAAATTTTTATCTCGTAAACCGTAAAAAAAAATTTGAAAAAAAAACGGGCCGTAAAATACGGAACGTAAAAAACGGGGCTAAACGGGGCGTAAAAAAATTGGGCGGAGACGGGGCGTAAAAAACGACGTGTAAAAAAACATGTAAAAACGGCGTGTAAAAAACGGCGCGTTAAAAAACAAGAGGCGTGAATGCGGCGCATAAAAACGCCGCGAAAAAACGGGACGTAAAAAACGTCGCGGTAAAACGGGACGCCAAAAACCGGCGCGCAAAAAAATTCAATTTGTTAAAAAAAATCTGTATTAAAAAAATGTTTTTAATAAAAAAAAAATTCTTAAAAAATAAAAAGTAATATAATAAAACAAAAAAGTAATAAAAAATAATAAAGACAAAAGACAAAATAGAGTATTTTTACTATACTACCCTTTTGATTTAAAATATTAAAGATATAATAAGACAAAATCTATTTAATATTAGTTTTTGTTACTTTCAATCTCATCCATCCATCTTCTTGATCTAAAGGCTAGAGAGTGGTTCTCTCAGTTCTTACAACTGAAGGTTGTTTTCATTTTAGCGGTCCCATATATATATATATATATAATGTAAGTATCTATAGAAAACCCACTTTAATTTAGAAAACCCGGGAAACTCTAACCTCCCGAATTAAAAAAAAATATACACATGTTATATACATGTTTTTAAGGTATTTGGGCAAAAAAAATAAAAAAAGCGCCAAGTAGATATTTTTAAAAAAAATAAACAAGTTTTGGTGTAACACGTGTTACAAATATGTCAGATGAATGTAACACGTGTTACACCAAAATTTGTTTATTTTTTTTTAAAATATCTACTCGGCGCTTTTTTGAATTTTTTTTGCCCAAATACCTTAAAAACATGTATATAACATGTGTATATATATATATATATATTTTTTTTAAACATCGGGAGGTTAGAGTTTCCCGGGTTTTCTAAATTAAAGTGGGTTTTCTATACATCCTTGCCCTATATTTATATATATGAATTTTAGACAAAAACTAATCAAGTGCTAGGATTAAATGGGTGATATTGAAAAAAAAGAGGCGCGTGTGTTAGTTTAAGAGTATTCTAGTCCATCTAAGTCAATAGTTTATCTCTCCTCCAAATCCCCCCTCGTTTTTAAAACGTTAATAACTTTTTAATACGATATTATTTTTTAATAAAGAGTGCACCATAAAAACGAGAGTTTTCTTATCATTAAAACGAGCACACTATTGCTATAGTTTTGAAAAAAAAAATCGGTAACTCAGATGCGTAAAACGCAATGGACGAAAAACATAAAAAATGATTTTTTTACTAAACGCAATGGATAAAAAACACAAAAAATGTCATTTTTCTAAAACGCAATGGGAAAAAAAACACAAAGAAATCTCTTTTTTTTCTAAAATACAATGTACTAAAAACATAAAAAAAATATTTTAAAACGGAATGGATTAAAAACACAAAAGATGTTTTTTTTTAATAAAAAGCAATGGACTAAAAATACAAAAAAGTGTTTATTCTAAAAAGCAATGAACTAAAAATACAAAAAAAAAGTGTTTATTCTAAACACAATGGATTAAAAACACAATAGAAAATGTTTCTTCAAAAACGCAATGGACTACAAACACTAAAGAAAATGTTTTTTTTTCTAAAACGCAATGGATTAAAAACACAAAATAAATGTGGTTTTCTAAAACGTAATAGGCTAAAAACAAAAAAGAAAGTGTTTTTCCTAAAACGCAATAGACTAAAAACACAAAAAATATGTTTTTCTAAAAAGCAATTGTCTAAAAACACATAAAATTGTATTTTTTTTTAATAAAACGCAATGGACTAAAACACAAAAAAAATATGTTTTTTTAAAAGCAATGGTCTAGAAACACAAAAAAAAATTTGTTTTTTGTTTCTAAAACGCAATGATCTAAAAACACATGAAAATATATTTTTTTCTAAAACATAATGGACTAAAAACAAAATAGAATGTGTTTTTTATTCTAAAAAGCAATGCATTAAAAACATTAAAAATATGTTTTTCTAAACACAATTAAAAAACCCAATGGAATAAAATAATATGCTTTATAATTGTGTTTTAAAATGTGATGGACTTCATAAATTAATTAACCAAGTAACCAAACAATTAATCTATATATGATAAAAAAAGAAAGTGAATAAACAGTGCTTTATAATTTTTTTTTAAAATTATTAAATTTAGAATGGAATACATCATTAAGAGATCAGCAAATGGTATTGGGTATAGGTACCGGTCTCAAATTTACTAAATCGGTGTATTTTTTGTACCGGTTCTGCACAGTTATTCACCGGTTTTTACCCTCAAATACCGGTGCCGTACCAGTACCAACTGGTACCGAACCGTACCATACTAGGTATATTCGGTACCGGTACCCACTTTTGGGGATTTCGGTAACGGGAACAGTGCTTTATAATTTATTTTTTTTAAATTAAAATTAGAATGGAATACATCATTAAGAGATCAGCAAATGGTATCGGGTATAGGTACCGGTCTCAAATTTACCAAATCGGTGTATTTTCGGTACCGGTTCTGCACAGGTATTCACCGGTTTTTACCCTCAAATACCAGTACCGAGCGGTACCGAACCGTACCATACTAGGTATATTCGGTACCGGTACCCACTTTTGAGGATTTCGGTAACGGTATATTCGGTACCGGTTGGTACCGAGCTCATCAAATCCTGTAGCAACGCAGCAATGCAAATAATTGCACCATTTAGATTACTTTTCATACACACAGTAAGTAAACTGTATTTCGTTTGAATGAGGTTTTATATACACAACAACTTATTTTGCTTTCTTTTTGTGTTTTTCTGTAATGAATGAATTGTAACATGTAAAATTAACTTGGATATTTAGAATATTGATGAGCAAATCGTATCAAATCCTGTAAACGAATCGGTATCGTATCGGTACCAAATTTACTATACCAAATCATTTTCGGTACCAATTTGGTACCCACCTTTTGGCGTTTTCAGAATCGTTACTTTCGGTTCGACACCTGTCTAGCACCATACTTGTATTTACTGATTTTTACCTTCAAATACCATATCGTATTGTACCGAGCATTTTCGGTGCCGGTACCTAATTTCGATGATTTTCCGGATCGGTACTTTCGCTGCCGTTACCGGTACTGAGCTCATCCATATTTTAACGTGTTAGCACCGTAATAACTGAACTGAAAAAAACCGAATTTCCAACGTGTAGGACGTGTGGGTCCTATTATTATATATTAGGTTATTTAAAATCATTTTTTTATGACGGAGTGATTATCCTTACCACGTCATTTTATTTATGTTTTGATATTCGGTATCTTTTTGCCGTTGCTGACACGCCTTTTGTAGTCATTGGGTCCCGCCGCAACGCACGGGCGAAAAATAACTAGTATATGATAGTAGAGCAAGTGAATGAACAGTGATTTGAGGGCATTTTAGGCATTTTTTTAGTTTGTGGTCTCTTGTGATTGTCATAACCTTGGATTCTTGTTATTCACCTATTTTAAATGGTTTTGAGGAGAGAGAAAGGGAAAGGGGCGGTCGCCGGAGGGTCACCGTCATCACACCTTCATAAGCATTGTGACACCCGTCGCAATAGTGTTTTTGCTTTTTGGGGTCTTTTACCCAAGAGAGAGAACGTGAAGAGAGAGAAAGGGAAAAGGGAGAGAGAAGAGGTTGTGATGGTGGTCGGAGGTTCGCCACCGGGACACGACCACCATCGCAATGGTGTTTCTGTTTTGTTGGGGGTGTTAGATCTCCATACCACCACTTCTTTTTCTCTCTCTACAAATCTCTCTTATCTCTCTCAACGGCCGGGAAGTGAACAGTCTTTTTGGTTTGTGGTATGTTCCGATTGAACTATTTGGGTGATCATCCCCCTTTGAGACATTTCCAACTTTATATCTTACCTTTTATAAAGAAAGACAGGGGCGGTGACCGGAGGGTCACCACCGGCGGATTCAAGTCGTTGTGGCGGCGGCGATTTTCAAACTCGACGATGATGTTGGCTTGCTACCTTGTATGGTAACTCCGGTTGCAACCATAGCGCCACTGAGCGGGTTCAATGACTATGATGATCCTTTCTGAGTCGATTTGTATAGTTTCGATGCGTTTTTTAGTATACATGTGTGTAGTTTCTGCTTCAATTTTGAATGATACGGATGTGTATGGGTTGTTGAATCCATTAGTTTCTGCTTCTTTATGAAGATCATTCACAACTACTGTCAACACCACAGTTTTTTTTAATGGTACGGATGTATATGGGTTGTGAATGATCGGAAAAGAAGAAGACAAGTCAATTTAAAAAGTTCAATTTTCAATCCATTATTTTCTTTTTCTAAATCCGTGAAATTGCCAAATTGGGTTGTTGATGTTGTTTCTGAATGGAGAACTCAAGCAAGGGGTTTATTTTGGATTGAACTATGATTGTTAGGTGTGTTTGGTTTTAATGGATTGTTTAAACCATTATGGAATTAGTATGCATTTCTTTATTTAACTTTGCTTCTTATCAAACAAAAAAATATGAGGGTGCTGTGCAAATATGGCCCATATATTGTAAGCTTTGCAATTTGCATATAGTATGCCAGAAGAAAATTAATTACGGTCGTGGATGTTGTTTTGTATCCATTTTTTACTTGATGATGATGGTCTGCCTTGACACATCTTTGAGGTGCTTTAATCTGTATCTAATAATGCTGATGGGTTTAAACCCGTATTTCTCTTTTGACTTTCTTACTTGATAACCCCAATTCTTTTTCAGAGATGGTGTTTTTTTTTTCTTATTCTTCACTCGATGATGGCAACCTTAGCCTCATAGAAGAGCTAATTCGATGTATGCTTAAGTGTTTTCGGGTTTTGGAGTCACATCCGTAAGGTATTTGAATAGTTGAATTTGTATATTGTTTGCCTTTAGTTGTTTATCTAATGGCGATGCGATGGGTGTGAACCCTTGGATTTGTGAATACGGACAACATTAACAGCGCTTGTAACTCACTGTTGTGCTTTAATTATTCGATGATGATGAACTTGCGTTCATCTGAGAGGCTCCAGACTTTGTTTTCTGGGGTCAATGGTTCGTTGTTGTTGCTTGAGTAAAAAACGAGTCTTTTTCATTGAACTCACGTGATAATAGTTGACGTACACTTGATGTTGATGACTTTGGAACGCATTTTCGCACAGTAAATATGTGTAGCTGCATTTAGTAAATCTAAAAGTCAAGGATTCGGGGCCGGGGCGATGATGATACCGAAAGGATTGCTATGTTCGTTGTCTTGGCGTGGCAATCATGTTGTTTGCAGCTCAACGTGTTAGCATATATGAGCCTTCGATTGCCTGTTTATTCTGTTGTAACTTGAAAGTCAAGGAGACTATCGTAAAGGACTTAAAACTTAATGTTTTAAATTCCAGCTTATTTAAAAAGCCATGTTATTTTGAATTGTTTGTTTATAGCAAAAACGTAAGGGCTTTGCAACGTACTACTCAACAAATTTTGTATGGAGATTCTTTAAGTGGTTCTTTATAAAGGAGATTGTTGTGTGAGATTCTTTCAATGGTTCTTTATAAAGGAGATTGTAGAGTTCTTCGGTTTAATACCTTTGGACAAAGGATAGAAATTGTGAATTTTTATGTTTTCTTTTGTAAAAATGGCTGGCTTTGTTACTCTTAATATGTCATGTTGATCCAATATCAACAATCTTTTGTACCAACTTCATTGGCATAACTATCATGTTCAAAGCGAGAACGACACGGTTTAGCGTGTCGCAACGCGCACCAACTTCATTGGCATAACTATCATGTTCAAAGCGAGAACGACACGGTTTAGCGTGTCGCAACGCGCACGTGGTGTATAAACCTAGTTAAATATTATAAACTATGTGATGGCTTGAATAACAACAATTTACGTACAAATCCAAACAGTTTCCTTAAAGTGCAATAATAATAATATTATAATTCAAATTGTAGCAATATGTAAAACAAATTGCGTTTTAGAAAGTATATCAAGTTGCCTTAAAACTAGTAATAACAAAATGTAAAACAAATTGCGTATTGCAAATGATCTCTAGATCAAGTGGTGGAGTGCTTGCATTTCTTTTGAGAGATTCAGGTTCGACTCCCACTTGGTGCAGAGTGAGGCGCTGGTAGGCAATGATAGGAGACCCAGGGAAACCTGGGTTGGATCCTTGAGCCAAACGGGTTTTACCGGTAATTTCACCGTCGTGCCTACGGGCGGGTGGGTTACCGGGTTTTCCCCGGAATTGGTGGTGGACTCGGGTTACTCTCGGAGTACTCCGTTTGTCCAGTGGGTGCCCCGAGAGTGCTCGGGATTGAGTTTGTTGGCCGTTAAAAAAAAACAAATTGCGTATTAGAAAGTATATCAAGTTGTCTTAAAACTAATAACAATAAAAATCCAAACAATTGCCTAGGGGTGTTCAAAACTATCCGTATCCGAAAATCCGATCCGAAATATCCGATATCCGAATCCAAAATATCAAAAAAATCGGATATCCGAATATCCTAAGTACCCGAAATATCCGAAATATCTGAAAAATATCCGAAACATATCCGAAATATCCGAAAAATATCGGAAATCCGAAACTAATCAAAATTTCCGTTTCGAATATGAAAAAAATAATAAAAAATAAAAATTAAATAAAAAGTTGGATTTTCGGATATCCGATTCGCTATCCGAATCCGTATCCGAAATTTCGGATCCAAAATTTCGGATACGGATTCGGATAGTAAAATCCGGTATCCGAAAATTTCGGATATCCGAATTTTCGAATCCGAATTTTCGAATATCCGGTTTTGAACACCCCTAGCCTATATCATTTTCTTTCTCACAGTTTTCGAGCAAATATGTAAATCAAATTGGAACTTGAATCGAGATCACCCTCTTTGTATACCATATGTAAATCAACTATAACTTCAACGCCTTTATATCACGTTACCATTCATGGACGGCTATAAAAGCATTCCAATTCACTTCAATCGGTTGCAAATCTCCTCGCTGCCAAAGCCTGAGCACGTGTCGATGTCACTCACGGTTGTGGTGGCGGTGGGTTATGGAGTGGTGGCGGTGGACGGTGGTAGTGGTGGTGGTGGTGTGGGGTGAGATGAGAGAAAGTCGTACTGGGTTTTCTTTTAGAACTAGGGTTACATAAAGATAATTTGTAGTTGACTAAAATGTCACTCTCTATTGTCCTTTTATTATTGCTTTCTACACTTCCTACCTAAATCAAACTTTTTATTTGATTCTCACCCTAGTTTTAGTTTTGTAATTACTTTATGGCAATCTATTCCTACTTCTAAAATTTAGATCATTGTTCACTATGGAATTTAAGGTTAGAAAGTTTACTTTATGGCAATCTATTCCTACTTCTAAAATTTAGATCATTGTTCACTATGGAATTTAAGATTAGAAAGTTCTTAGTCTTTCAAAACTATGTTCATGTACACTTATCGAGTTCTATCTCCCATTAGAAAACAAAGATCCTATTCTTATAGTACAAAGTTGTGATACCAGGCAGACCGATCCATCTACGCATACTTCAATTTAAATTACATTACACACACACATATAATACATACGTATGTATTATAAAATTTTGGAACTGGTTATTAGACCACCGGTAGTGGTATTTGGCGTTTTTTCCCACAAAAAACGCCCAAAACGCCCCTAAACCGCCCTCTGGGCGTTTTTTTCAAAAAAAAAATGTTTTTGGCTTTCTTTTTTCCACGCCTTTGTTCTAATTCTTTGGCCAATGACCGTTATTCTTCTTTTTGTTTGGCCAATATCATTTTTGATGTTTTTTTATTTAATTCTATTACACCCATTTTAACATAATAGCCCACAATGCCTACATCTAACATCCCTATTATACTCACTAGGTGTACACCCGTGTGAACACACGGGGTTGTTTTAATAACGATCGGAAGCAAATACTAAAAAACATATTATAATATATTATTTAAATTCTTTATGTTTAGTTACATATTATAAAACAATGTTAAAGACAATTTGTTTTAGTGTACATGTTTGATATAGAAATAAGGTAATAATTGATAATATTTTGTCGAAAATGAAAGCATAACCTAATTTTATGTTGTCTAATAACTTCTTATATATGATGTTAATTTTTTTTACACATGGTCGGACCATCGGTTCCCCTTCAATAATCAGATTAACAAACTTAGAATGCTTGTACTCCAATTACTGTGTAGGTCTCAGTTCCCACGGCTCTCTTTCTTCTAGGTGTACACCCGTGTGAATACACGGGTTTGTTCTAATAACGATCGGAATCAAATACTAAAAAACATATTATAATATATTATTTAAATTCTTTGTGTTTAGTTACATATCTTTATAAAACAATGTTAAATGTTTATTGTTTTAGTGTACATGTTTGATATAGAAAATAAGGTAAGTAATTGATAATATTTTGTCTAAAATAAAAGCATGACCTAATTTTATGTTGTCTAATAACTTCTTATATATAACCTTATTTTTTTTGACACATTGTTAGTGTAAATTTCAGTAAAGGTCCATTGTTATTGTATAATTCAATAAAAGGCCTATTCAGTTTAGGTTGTAAATATTCCAATTTCAGAATGAGCTTGTGGGTTGAATCCCATTATGTTGTCTAATAACTTCTTATATATGACCTTAATTTTTTTTGGACACATTGTTAGTGTAAAATTCAGTAAAGGTCCATTGTTATTGTATAATTCAGCATGACCAAGTTAAATGGACTATTCAATTTGGGGTTTAAATAACCACTCAGTCTGCATAAAAGTGCATATAACTGGTAAATTGATCTCACTTCAATTGTATATTTGTTTGGATGTAGAACACATGTAGAATTAAGAATGACTAAGCAAAACTCATGAGTGTTTTAAAAGAGATACTAAAAAAAGAGCTTACCCAATTACAAAGCAAACCAAGGGACCAGAAGCACAAATTCTACAACATTAAGCTAAAAAATAACCAAAACCCTAAACATCTAGAGATCCTAGAAATGACAATAATGCCCATGTGAAACGTATTTAAGGTGTGTAAAATTGATCTAGCTATGAATAAATAACAATATATATAAACATACTAAATTCAATAATCACAACATCTGATTGTATAGCCATATTGAAATCGGTATGTTAAGAACCTGTTGTTTTTTACTTTGGGTGCTATGATATAATAAAATGTTATATCAATGAGTTTCTAATAAACTTACTCTAGGCCCGATGATCACTATTTCACTTGTAATTTGGGAAACAAACTCTGCAACAGCTGCAGCAGCACATTCTTCAGTTTTTTCACGAGTCATTCCACATTTAAGATTCTTTTTTGAAATTTGGAACGAATGATCCCCGTTTTGAATAACATGTACAGCGTTTAAAGCCTTTAATTTACTCATAACCACTTCTAACAATTGCAGAGAATAGTGAGCGTCTTTGCTACCCTACAGCAAAAAAAAATGCAAGAAAAGAGCATGTTAATTTAAAACTATGGTAATGCATCAATAACTTTAGAGGACAATAAACATAAAGGTTCATTGTTTTACCTGTACAAACATAATAGGAACTGTAAGTTGTAAGAGGGGTGCTTCGTGAATAACTCCTATTCTGCCCTGCAATAATATCTAATGTGTCAAATACCATAGTCTAAGTGATTACATAAACACCCCCGATTTTAATGACTACACACGGTCACAGTGATTACATAAACAACACTACCAAAGATAATACAAAAAATTGTAGTATTTTAAACAATTAATAAAGATGGTGCAAGTATTTGAATATAAGTCATGAACCTTTTGACCGATTTCATTTTAACAAATTTCTACATGTGACAGGGTTTATCAATGTACAGAAATCTGGATTGAAATTGCCACCTCTAGTTTTTTTTTTTTTTTTTTTTTTTGCATATGACAAAACCACGTGTATAGTCGGTTTGGTTTGTTCAGGCTCAATCAATCCCACTTGTGTGACACATTATCATCTGGAACTAATATAAAGGTTAAATAATTAACCAAATATCTCGGGTTATCGTTTATACCTCTAGCATCATCCAACTGGTAGATCTGCAACAAAAATTCCTCGATTAGCGCGCTGACTGTTTCGACCGGCCTACACAGACTACTTCCTCCTCTTCTACGCATATAAAGAATAGCAGTCATTATGTACATGTCAACCATTAAGTACATGTCAAGGGCTTCAATGGTATTTGAGATTTGATTAAGTTTTTGAGAATATAAATAATAATGTGGATAATAAGATTAGCGGATATGCCCAGAGGAAAGAGCTATAAATACCTTCTCTGGCATAGCTTTTCTTCACCAGCAATCTTTAGTATTTCTTCTATGTCCGTTATAATCGCACATTGTTGAAATCCAGATTCTTTACTATCTGAAAAAAAACAAATAAAAATAAATCAAAACTCAGACTCACATGTGAAAAAAGAAAGTAAAGAGGTTGGTAACAAACTCATGTTTATCATCAGCAAACTCATGAAACCTGAAACCAGCACCCTCTACGCTAATCAATCTCACATATTTATCATCAACAAACTGATGAAACAGGCATGGCAGTTGACGCTCCACCAATACATCTTTATCTCACATCTTCAGCATTTATATGACAATAAAAATAACAAAATTACAACCAAAACCCTAGTTGTCATAGACTTTAAATGACAATAAAAATAACAAAATTATGGGTGTCAGTTGTTACCTTGTTGATGAAGAAAGCTTGCTGAAGAAGACCGTGAAGAGAGATTCTGGTGGACGGAGGTATAGATGTAAAAAGTGGAGGCGATTGTTGTTGAATGCCTTCTCTCTAAGATGCATCTCAAAGAAATTAGCATAGATTAGAGGATTTCATAATTTCGAACCTGTTGATTAAGATGATTGTAATCGCCGGAGACAGGGTTGAAGATGGATTGAAGGTTGTCGCACAGGTTGATTGAAATCCGGAGGAGGCGATTCGGCTTTAGGGCTTTGAGATGGTTGTATTTAATACGGATCAAAAGGCCGGGGCAATTCGAGCCGCAAACAGTTTTCTACTCATTTTTTAAAAAGAAATTAGAATAATTAATGCATTATCACAATTACGAAAACATATATTTAGAATAAAAGTAAAATGCCATTTTCGTCCATGAGGTTTGGCTACTTTTGCAACTTTCGTCTAAAGGTTTGTTTTTCCACATTTGGATCCAAAGGTTTGAAATCTTGCCATTTTCATCCGACTCGTTAACTCCTTTCATTTTTCTCCGTTAAATGAGGGGTATTTCCGTCTTTTCAAACATTTTTTTATTTAAATAAAAAACACTATTAAGAAATAAATATCCACCCTCTGTTGACTTTCAAGTTATGACTTTTCTTATAAACATTAAAAAAGGCATGGAGTTAATGACTCGGATGAAAATGACAAGATGCGGAAAAGCAAACATTTTGGATCCAGATGCGGAAAAGCAAACCTTTGAACGAAAGTCGCAAAAGTGGTCATTAACATAGGTTGGATGGCATTGTTGTAAATTTGATGATGAAAAAAAAGAGAGGTTGTGTCTTAGTAACTATTCCTAAGACACCCTCTTTTGTTATATATAATATATGACACTAAGGATGCAATCACATACTTTTTGTTGATACTTTGAATCTCCAGTTCTTTGTGATAGTGCAATAAATCTAGTTGCTCTGTCCCAGAATCTACCAGTATACTATCACCCTACGACAAATAAAATTATAAATTATAACTGATAAGTCGGAAATACTTATCTCTAATGCATGGTCTAATATGTGTTAAACAGAAATAATCATTAATGACGTTTAGAACTTACCCCTGTCCAGCTAGGGTTATGTGCATTACCATGAGCCAAATTGATAATGTTATAAGGGATACCAGAAGGCGTATTCCATGCTGGCAGTAGCCTATCAGCTATGTCTTTTGCCTTTTCGAGAAAAAAAAATCCCCAGATAAATCATATGCACTCAGAAGTCCACCCACAACTCTATTGTATAAAAAAAGTTAAAAAAAAATAAACGATTAGGTGTCTCATTGTATGATACCATGATACTTACTGTATATACTACATAAGAATAGCATATATAGATAAAAAGTATAAACGACCAATATAGTAAACCTTACGAAGCAACCTTATGGCCGTCTCAAACACGCTGGCATCATAGTTTTTATTGAAGTCCAAAGAGTCTGCAACCCACCTAAAAACAATGAATAAGGTACACACATATATTAATATAGAAATATAATTGTTATGGAGTTTAAGAAATTAGTTAAACGAAAATAGATAATGGATCATACTCTCTAGCCCTTTGAAACTGCTCATCTAGGCCCATGATATATAAGGTATCAAGAGAGTCGATTAAAGTCGCACCAAGACCACCAAAGCTATCCACGCCATCCTGAATCAGCATCCAACGTTATTCGAATTTGATTCAAATAAAACTTTGGGTTTTTCGACTACCAGTTGAATCATTAACACTGATAAATTAAACAACCAACATATTACCTGCTATCAGCCTGGTAACACACTTTAGTCCTACTTATCAATATCAATTAAATAGTTGTGGGCTGTTTAAACATGCCAGAAAACATGGCCTATTGCTGGACCAAAATTACAAAAACTACACAACACAGCTGCAACAGTAATGGACCAGCTAATGTGGCTTGGTTCCTTGGTCAATTAATCAATTATTATGAATCGGATAAGGACAAAAAGTACAAACGTAATTCATGTACAATCAACATGCTTTGATCATCCAATGCTCGTTCCACAGGCTTCCGAGCTGGACATCCTCTAACACTACTACACTTGTAGTATCCTCTGTAAGAATTGGTTATTAACAAATTAGATATCACAAACTTCATGATGAGGAGATCCTTTAATCGGTCTCTGACCATACTTTCTCCATGAATAATCGATCGGAGGGATGTCAGCGAGCTTCATTCTAATCACCTTAACCCTAATTACTCTCTTCTGCCTCAATTTTCTATAACATAATCAATTTCAATTTAATTTGAATTTGAATTTTAAACAAATTACACACATATAATCATCACAACTAAGACATATGCTAAATCTATGCAACACAACACTTCTACATTCATATTTAACACCAAAAAGGCTGCATGTGTCTAACCTTGAGTCCAGGATAAGTAAAAAAGCCATATGGATCTTTCAGAGATACTCGACATCAGGTATGACTGTTACTCGTGCAACTTACTTTTCTCTTTAGCTAGCGCAGACTGTCTGGCTAAGAAGAGCGCTTCCGTCACTCCTAGAACCCCTGCAATCTGTTGACCAAGAGTTCATCATATTAAATTACGATTTAAAAAAAAAACATAAGATAAAAAATTCATTACATATTAATTTATAACAAATAAATTATTCACTATAAAACTAACAAAACTCAATCAGTAACCTACAGTCCTACACCTCTAGCATCCATTCAACATAAACAACACTTCTGCCCTAACTCACTAACATTAATCAAACCAACATCCATTAGCAATCAACATTAAATCATTATTAACCAAATTTCTAAAAACAATAAAAACTAACAAAACACAATCAGTAAAATAACCAAATTCATAGCTTCTGCTGAACATAAACAATACTTGTGTCCTAAATTGGTAACAGTTAGCAAAATATCATTGTTTATCATCAACATTAAATTATTATTAACCAAATTTCTAAAAACAATACAAACTAATAAAACTCAATCAGTAACGTATACCTCTATCTTATGTTCAACATAAACAACACTTCTGCCCTAACTCCCTAACTGTTACCAAAACAGCAACCATTATCATGAAAAAAATACCTGATTTGAAACTCTAGCTTTTTCTTTTTTCTAGGAAATTGGTC
This sequence comes from Helianthus tuberosus, assembly GCA_030545235.1. Classification (NCBI taxonomy): domain Eukaryota; kingdom Viridiplantae; phylum Streptophyta; class Magnoliopsida; order Asterales; family Asteraceae; genus Helianthus; species Helianthus tuberosus. The sequence continues at coordinate 25,554,292 of CM060395.1, forward strand.
AAAGTGATAACGGTGAATCGGAATCCATTTTCAAAATAACATCATAAACGCAAAGTGATAACGGCGAATCGGAATCCCTTTTTCCACACACTTCAGGCGGGTGTCCAAGATTAGCAATAACAAAATAAACTGAAAAATTATAACCAAACCCATGAAATTTAGATGAAGCTATACCAAAATTAGGAACCTATGGAGTGATTAATCAACAAAAATTTCACAATCTACTTATTCCAAACAATTGACTGGATCTAATTTCACAATTGTTAGCACAGTCATCCATAGAGTTCGTGTAATCAAATAAAAAATGACGACATCAGCTAAAGAGAATGAATTGCTAATCTTGGAAACGAAGATAAAGATCAAACTTATAAACATTAAAACATATAATTGTAAGAATATAGCATTTCTCTTATCTTTTCAAACATAAAAACTAAGCTACATACACCTTGTAGGCCATTGGGTATTACCTATTCACCGTCGACACCAAGCATAGGTACAAATCTACCGTGAGACAAAGATTATTTGGTCCTGTAGAAAAAGAGAGAACGCAATTTAAGCACAATCATTTCTACAAACTACATAAAAACAGATCAGATCTAGAAGTTTCATTGTTCGTATTAACAAAATCTGGTCGTAACCCTAGGTTGGGTTGCTAGAATCACACCTGTTGTGTAGCTTTTGTTTGATTTGAACGGATATTGCATCTATTTCATCGCTGGAGTTAGAATCTACTTCTACCATCGCTTGAACACCACCGATTGTCTCAGATTTTGGGTCACCGGAACCCTAAAATTTCCCGCCGTCACCTTCTGCTACCTCCGTTAACATAACATGAGCCTCTGAACACCACCATCTCTATCGTTGCTAATCGCTAGGATGGAATTACCAGCCTCCTTCTCTCCTCTTATTTGCTCTCTCTCTCTATTATTGGTTCCACACAATATTTTGAAATCGTGGTTTTAGGTTCATGTTTACAGAAAAATGAGAGTTCGAGATGGTTTTGAGATAATTACATATTAATTTTTGAGAGAGAGAGAGAGAGAAAGTGAGTTTTAGAGAGAGAGAGGAATGAAGAAGAAGAAGCAGCTGAATTTATTTGAGAGAGAGAGAGAGGCAAATATTAGAGTTTGAATTTTAAAAATGAAGTCAGTATTTGAGAGAGAGGGGGAGACATGTTTAAATTTTAAAAATGGAGCCAAAACTATATACATTGAGATTAAAATGATTAAAACAAAATGTAACACCCGTTCTTATAAATCAAGGTTTAACGTATATCTTGGGAAAATAATCATGTAATTAATGATTAGATATACATCGGAAATACGGGTTTCTTAAAACTTTTACAATTTATAATTTATTCTACAAAACGTGATCGAAATTCATTGTTTAAAATTTACAACGTGGCAAAGTGCGGAAGCGTGTATATATATCGTGTTCGGTTCTTCGCTGAGCTTGATCGTCTTCCGGCATCCAAGGCGTACCTACATTTCATAAACATGAAATGCTTTAGTCATACGGGGTTTAAATCATGTCCGAACAATGTCCGGGAAACATTTGATTTTCAAATGAAAAACAAAATATAAAAAAAATATATCCACCGTAATTTACGGTGGGACCGTAAATTACGGTGGCCCCTGGGTTTCTATTCTTCTGCCGTACATCAGACTGTTAGCACCGTAACCAAATTCAACTCCACCGTAATTTACGGTGGGACCGTAAATTACGGTGGACTCTGCATCCAGCTTCTCTATTTCGTCGTAATTTGACACGAAATCTTTCGTATCTTTCAAACCGCTTATCCGTTTGACCTACCGTTTCTTCCTACATGTTTGTAATTTGATTCTCCATCATATGGAGTTAAAATCCGGCATTCGGCTTAACAAAATTTAAGACTTTTAAGTCTTTGGCTTATTACCCTTTATACCAAATTTTGACCCGGTTATGCATTTTATCAAACAAACGTATTTATTTGATTCCTATATTTCATACACTCCATCAAATAATTGTGATATACCATATTAGGTTTTAATCATAGGTTTATTACACAAATTAAACCCATTTTCACTAGTATGCTTATTTTGACCCGTTAAGGATATTTTAAGCACTTTTAAGCTCAATTTCGCTTTCATTCTAATCTAGCGTTGTAACCTATATTTCTTATCTAGTATTCTCCCATCACAACTAAATGTGTGTTGGATTTAAAGTAGATATCTTTGTGCTCCAAATTTATACCCCTTGAAATATCATTTTACGGCAAAGACTCGTATGGAGTCTTTTGGCCCAAGAATTACATCTTTCACTACCCATACTCGTTCTAAACTATTGTTTAATCATAAGACACCTTTCCAAACAACCTCTAAGAGTTGTTTGTTCAATTTAGCCTACAAGGGCGTTTTGGTCGATTTTGGTCCTTCTTTTACAATGAAGGGCTATCATCAATTATTCGACCAAATTAGCACTTTTACATACATCATAAACATGCGTACCTGGCTCGGATCAACAAATAGACCCGATTTTAATACCTTGCTTTATATTCGCTAATTAAGAACGATGCGAATATCCATTGGATATCTATTCCTGTAAGCATATAACTCGACAAAAGAATCATTAGTCTATATAGTCAAAAGGTGATGTCTACACCTTTTGACCCGTTTGGCCGAAATGGTCATTTATCCTTGCGAGATGATATTTATTATCATCTCCTCTACATGACTCTTTCCGTTTAACTCCGTACGGTCTTTTTAACTTATAAACCGTTTATTACCTTCGACATAATATGACCGAATTATCGATTTACTTCTTTTTAAACCATCAACATGGCTTCTAATTATGCTCGACTATCTTGTTCCGTACGTCTACACGCCGGAACATCATACCTCGATTTTGTATTTATCTTATTCATACTAATACGATAAGAGAATATTCTGAAATATAAGACTAGTGTAAGCTATACTTACATTGCATCCGAATTATGCTTTTCCACCATTCTTGCTTCGTTTGACCCGCTTCCTTTCCAAGCCTCCACCTAGCTTGTCAAGCGTCAAACTATCATCATAATTCGTAAGACGGTTATATTAGTCATCATTAATTATGACTATTCCATCTTACATATTTTCTATCACAATTACCATTCGATCTTATTAATGGTCGGTTTGACTACTAAAAGTCAAACGCCCCTTAGCATATAAATGCACATTCAAGTTCTATCTATCAATTAGTAGCTAACATGATCTTATACACTTAGTTACATGAACATGGCTACCAAATTTCATCATAACATTCAAACCCATTTCAATCATGTATGAACAAGTTCCCAAATCACTTAATTTGTTTGAGTGCCTTGTTTCTATTATCCAATATGATGATTTTAACATAAACTTATCATCATCTTTACTATTACATAAAAACCCACTTCCTAGTTTACTTGTTAATCACATACAAGTGATATTACTTCAAGTTCTTCATGATTTCATCATATCTAACAAAACCCACTTCTAGTTACTTATGAACTCTTAACAAAATCTCTAATTTGTTCAAATAGTTCATTCATATGAATTAGTGTGATGTTTATAAACACCATTAGAACATCAATTTCATCAATTCAACCAAAACCCACTTAGCTCATAATAGGGTAATTATCAAATCCCTAGTTTGACAACAATTCATCAAGATTTCTACTAGGGTTTGTTTCTAAACCAAGATATAATCACAATGTCACTCATAGATTCAACATTCATTCCAAAATTTCGATTATGATTGTTCATCATAATCTCAAAGTATCTCCAAACCTGAAAATTCGACATACCTTGTGATCCCCACGACTAGGTGATCATTTATATGCATTCATGCATCGATTTGGGTCTTGATTTGAGCTTGAATTTGTTGATTTGTTGGAGTTAGGGTTTTGGCTCTCCTTGGAGCTTTCTCCTGGTCATTCACGAACACACTAAATGTGTGTGTGTTTTGTTTTTGATTTTAGTAAATAATCTTTTAGATTATTACACCTTTGGCCCCTCAAGTTTTGTTAACTAATAAGTAGGCTACAACCTATTTATTTTCAACAATACTTTGTTTTGTTAACTAGGTTAAACTTTGCTAGTTTAACTTAGTGAGTTCGGGGTAGTCATAACCCGTTTTATTTTAAGTCCCGTTATCTCGGGCCTTCTATATACCTTGTTTTCCTTAAAAGCTTTTATTCACTTTTTATTCAATATTATGATTAATTATTTAAATCCTAATATTTACCGGGTAAATTTTACCACTAACGGTGCTTTACCCGTCTTTTATTATTAACGGGGTTTGATTACCAAACCCATTTTCGGGGTGTTACACAAAATCGGATTTATGACATCAGCGGAATGACATCAGCGGAGCTTATGTGGCATCCTATGTGGCATAGCTAATATCATGCCAAGTAAGCAAAGTGAGGTCAGCATTTAAGCTCCTTTTATAGATAGTATAGATTTTAAAAAAACGTCCCATAATGTCTCATTGCTGACTATCCTGCCATATAATACAAAACAACAAGGATGAAGGCATTGTTGGTTTCTTCCACTAACACATCAGCTTACAACCCAAAAAAGGCAAAGAAAAGAGTTTTTTTATTAACGTTGTTTGATTGTTGTTCAAGCATGACTCTCTTGTCCATGTCATTCATTAATAAAAATTAATAAGTGGTCAATCTTTCATTATTAGTTCGTTTGTGTTTTTTTTAAATTGCGAAATAATTGGATTTAAGAATCCATTTTTGTTAGAGTAATAATAATGTGTAGTAAGTTTTTTTTTTTAATTGGATTTAAGAATCCATTTTTGTTAGAGTAATAATAATGTGTAGTAAGTTTTTTTTTTTAATTTTTTTTTAGGGAAATTGGATTTAAATAATCCGAACTTTCACCTGTTGGCCAATAACACTCCGAACTTTCAGTTTGGCCAGCAGCACTCTCAACTTTCATCCTATTTTCCCAAAACACTCCCAAAACACTCCCAAACTCAACTTTCAGCCATGTCTTATGTGTGATATGTTAGTTTGGGAGTGTTTTGGGAAAATAGGATGAAAGTTGAGAGTGCTGCTGGCCAAACTGAAAGTTCGGAGTGTTATTGGCCAACAGGTGAAAGTTCGGATTATTTAAATCCAATTTCCCTTTTTTTTATGATAAGTTATAATTTTATCAGTTTGTCTCTAAACTATTTTATCAGTGTAGTAAGTATTTTTTTATGATATGTTATAAGTTTTTCTTGTACATTCAAACACACGAATTGTTAAACTGCGAGTTGTTTTTGCACGGAATTGTAATAAAAAAAATACAAAAATTAAAACTAATGCAAACGCATAAGATCAACTTATAGTTAAAACAAATTAGATCAACATATTTTCTTGTATAAGTCATTTTAAGCGGTCATGTTCAATATTAAATTAAAAAAAAATAGATTTATAAGGTCTTAAGAAAAATGTAAATGATCAAATGTTGAAAAAGTAATATAGATATTATATAACAACTAGGTTATAAATCCGTATATTACATGTAACTCTATAATAGAAATGAATAGTTATATAATTTATAAAAAAACTTCATATAGCTAATGTATTTTAATTATCATGTGACAATTTACACAACTAACTTGAATTTATCATAAAAAACCAGTTTATATTAATTAGTAACACTAAATACGATAATAGCCCGTGTATTACACGGGTTAAATACCGAAAAATATGTACTGCATAAATACATATATTTTTCATATGCGTGAAATTGTGTTAATAGAAAAATGGGTTGCGCAATTAAATTGGCAGAAGATATAAAGTTATGTTTGGTGGTGTTTGTTTTTTGGGCAAAAGCTCTTCTGAGTACTTATGTCTGCGTCATGCAGACGCGCGCAGACCTTTGGGTCCTGCAACTTGTTTGTTTTCTTGAAAAACATTTCACTAAAAACATCTTCCCCACCTCTTCCCCACACAGACATCAACCTAAGTCTTCAAACCTCTTCTCCTTTTTCTCCCTCTTCTCCCTCCAGCCGACACCACCTCCTCTGCCACCACCTCCACCTCCGACACCACCTCCTCCGCCGCCCACCTCCACCTCCGACACCCGGCTCCCGGAATCACCGCCGCCGCCGTCGGGTTCTTGCCGAAAACATCGACATCATCACACTCGGATCTTAAGAAGATCTAACAGAAATGAAGGAGAACAAGGAAAGAGCTTGAAAAGTTACCGGAAAAAAAATCCCGATTGCCGTCACGCCGCCGCACACGGCGGTTCTGCCGTCGTCGGAGTTCCGTCACGGCCGTCACTTCTACTTCGTCTCTCTCCCTTCGGTTCTACTCATTTCTGTCTGTCTGTCTCTCTCTCTCTCTCTCTCTTCGTCTCGTCATCGCACCACCACCAGACGGTGGTGGTGGTCGGCTGATTGCACCGATCGAAGAAGGGGGTGGGGTGTGTATAAAGGATGAAGGGTGGGTGTGTGACCGGGATTTCGAAAACCACCGCTGTTGCTACGGCGGCTCTTCCCGGTGGTCCACCAGTCATCGACGACAAGAGGGAGATGAAGTGGGGTGTGGGTTGAGCAGGAGATGTTGTCTGTGTGTGTTGTGAGAAGAGAACAAGGTTTTTGTAGAAGTAAAAAAAGCAAACAGTCTTCTCCTTGCAGAATGCAGACCTTTGGTTCACCTCTTCTTCTGCAGATGTTTGCAGACGTGGTCCGCAGACTGCAGACCTTTTACCTCTTCAAAAACAAACAGCACCTTAGTATGTTTTCCATAATTAATTGCTGGTGTTTTAAGCATTATTCTGTGTGTTTTGGAGTAACTATTCACCTCAATAACTAGTAAAAAGTGTTGTCGAGTGTTTACGGGTTTCGGCCCTAGGTGAGGGTTTTCTCCGATTCGGAGGCGAGTGTTTCTCGATGTTATTATGAATTTCCCCAGTAGCACATCCGGAGGATTCGTTGGCAGTTCAAAAAAATATCTTTTATTTTGATTTTAAATCAACATTGTTAATTTCCTTGAAATTTTGTTGAAATCACCTGGGTTGGGAAATGGGAGGTCTTGGGTTCAAGTCTCACAGTCGAAAGAGATTAAAAGAAATTTATTGTTCAAAGTAAACTAAATTGTCTATTAACTAGGTGTAATAAAATAACTAAACACTCAATACCAATAACTAAATTACTTTTTAAGGAAAGGCGGTATGTAATTGATTCGAACATCCATGGGTACAACCACCAAAGTCCCTTCCTCCGTTAACCCAATGGCGACCCCCATTAACGAGCCTAATTAACGGGTCGATGCGGTGTTTTGTAAGGTTAACGGGGTGATGTGACACCCTCATTAACCCACAACACATAGTCTTATATCCGTTTCACTTTTTAAATAATATATTGTCGACATAATTAACTAAAGCAACGAGTATTTATTTCCCCAACAAAGTAGATCCAAGAAGAAGCTTATTAAATAGTTAAAGTGGTGGGTAGGGTTCCTTCTTTGGCTCCCATTACAAACGGCTATTTGCCAAACACACAATCTCCATTTCCATCAAATAGTATCTATTGATATTTTAACAACTTCAATGAGTTGAAATCTTATTTTATAAACAGTATGAAGGCGTTAGTTTAATATTTATTTAATTAGTTGGATGAATTATGACTAGCGACAATATAGGCTCTTTTTTACTTATTATAATAAGTGTGAGTAAAACTACACTCCATCTCATATGCATTGACAAGTAAATTTATGTGCTTATGCATATGAGTGGAGAGAAACTAGTTTAAACGAGTGGCGGACCAAAAAATTATTTTTTGAGGGCGTAAACGAGGGATTTAACCAAATTTTCAAGAGGTGTGATTGTGATTTTGTCCTGTAAAACAAACTATTTTTTTAAGGGTGCGCCCGCCACCTTGCCCTATACCTAGATCCGCCCTTGGTCTAGACCGGCTAAATTGATAGAACTGGTCACTCTTGCTTCATACTTTGTTCACAAGTAATCTTTTCATTTGTGACAAGTCTAACAGTGTTGTTTTCATTTATGACAAGTCTAACAGTGTTTAGAGTTTCGGTCATGCCAAATTGCCAATGATAAGAATAAGACCCTTGCTACACTTTAATATTGACCTATCCATATCGATTGACAAGTTTAATACGATAAAAAAAGTAGCTTAAACGCATGTAAGCGGGCAACAAGTTGTGCTGCAACCCCCTTTTGAATAGCAAATCAAATTCTACTGAAAACAAAATTCTGGTTCTTCGATGTCGAGAAATAGTTGTGCACAACCTTATGCACTCTATCCAGGAAACCGACAGCTTCAAGGGCAAGGGACCCAAAAGTATTAAAGACAAATAGGATGAAGACATGTTGATTCTCAGCACAAGCTTTTTCATGCTTAGCGAATTTCCTTGATTTTACCTTCAACACAACTTGACTAGCAATGAAACGGTTTTCCTTGAGTCCAACAAGGCGGGACACCCCAGTAAAATCTACACAAGCGTGTTTCCTACCTGCCCAGCCAAACACAAGAACGTTCGTTGGCCGAAGAGAGGACCTCCCTTCAGGTGGGTCAGTCAGGAAATTCAGGGACCTCTTTTTTGGCGTAGATTCCTGCCCGCTCATGCACATCACATAGGACATATATCCCTAACCAAGGCATGTCTGTATTTAAAACTCGGTAACTCCTTGCAATGGAGTGCATGCTCCCCAAATTTATCCAAACAAACCTTACGGCAAATTGGGCAAGGCTCGGCTCATCAACCGGAAATAAAACGTTCATATAAATTTCCTTATATTTTTATTTAAAAAAAATTTACCTTTCTTATTATCACCATATATAGACCATGAGTCCATGAACCCCCACAGGCCCACACAGCTAAACGGTCCTCTGTGATGTGAGGTTGTTTGTAAATTAAAAACGTTCCTTATATAAATTTACCTTTCTTGGTTGGATTTTCCATTATGATTCCTTGTGATGTGAGGTTGTTTGTAAATTAAAAACTCAGTTCCTGGACCCGCAGGCTGCAAAAGATCAGGACCGTTGGTTTGGATGACCAAATGTTGTTTGTTGTATCATTTGTTCACTTAACTTTGGATGTTGGTGTCATCATGAGTTAGTCAAAATTATGGTGATCCTTAATATTTATCAAACTATTTAACAAATAATCCATTAAATAATTGGATGCATTGTACGTGTGCTTATTATGATTATTACTTTACCAGCTTTAAAAAGTTACTTATATATTTCTGCTAAATGGTCCCTATTTGAAATAGACGTTACAACCTTTTAAATTTAAAAAAAAAACTATATATGTTTTTCTTATATTCATATTATTAGATAGCTTAAGAATAAAATTATGAATGATGAATTAAATTACCGTCAAATATGATATATTTATTTTACCCTTATTTTAGGATTAGGATCAAATACAAAGGATTCTAATTGTAAGAAGGGTACAAAGGCTCCTAAAAAATCCCATTACACAAAAAAAACAACTTAAACATCCACCATCACCAAAAACCTAAACCCCCCCCCATCACCCACCAAAAAAAAAACTTTTTTTTACTTTTTTTTTGCCGAGGGGGTGGGGGTTTAGGTTTTTGGGTGGTGGTGGGGTGGGGGTGTGTGTTTAGTTTTTTTTTTTTAATTTTTTTGTAGGTTTTTGGAGGGTGAGAGGGGGGGGGGGTAGGTTTCTTTAGATTTTTGAGGGGTGGGTTAGGTTTTTTTTGGTGAGGTATAGTTTTTTTTTTTTTTTTTTTTTTTTTGCGGGTGGGGGGTTTAGGTTTTTTTTGGGGGGGTGTTTAGGTTTTGGGTGGTGATGTAGTGGGTTTAATTTTAGGTTATTGGACACTTGTCACTCTATAAATCCTTCTTACACTTCTTACAATTAGAAGCCTTTGTAGAATAACTTGGCCTTTTTTATTTTATTATCAATTCATATTTGTGCAATTAAACTTTATGGCTTATTTAAGTTTAGAATTAAATCATTTTTACAGGAAAATTTCAAATCTAATCTTCAATTATAAAAATGATTTTTTCTATATTTTCATAATTCAATATTAATAATTAATAGCATGAATTACTCATTATTATCCAATTTTTTTGTTAAATTCATCTGGCAACAAACGTGACAATAACCTAATAGACACTTAACTACTTAAGTACTTAACGGTAATTGCCCTACAAATTTTTATATATCGTAATTTGAAGTACAACTAAAAATCTAGTATACATGTAAAAAAAAGTATAAATCATCAAATCACTTAGGCCGGCTCTTGGGCCGGCCAACCCATGCCGTCGCTCGAGGCCCAAATTTTTAAAGGGCCCGCAAGGTTTCTATGAGCTTTTATATATATACTTAATTATATATTTAATATATGCATCTACTCTAAGGCTGGCAAATCGTGTCTTAACATGTTTAACAAGTTTCTGACGGCGCGCACAACATAAGTTTCAAACATGATTACGACTCGTTTAACTACTTTCTACCTCATGTTTATAAAACAGTTTTATGTTTTATGTACAAAGATAAAAAAATGATAGATCCTAACATTGTAATTTTAATTATTTTAAAAATTAAAAAAGTCAAAGGGTGTATTTTTCAGTCAAACAGTTCTAATCGTATCTTAACAGATACCCAATTGTTAGCCCTGATCTACTCGTTATGCAAAAAAATGTTGGTGGTGGAGTGGAAAGACATCTCAAGATAATGTAAAGGTCTCAAGTTCAAGTTTTGATTCCACCCACAAGGTTTTGTTTTTTTTAATTCATTTCCCCAACCACAATTTTGGGCTCAATCTTTTTTTGTCGCACGAGGCGTAATTTTTTTTTAAGAGTTCTCGGAGACAGCTCTGCTTAATTTATAGTGGAGATGGATGTAAACTCACACCCCTTTATTTTTTTAGAACATAATACAAAAAGTAAATTGAATGCCACCGATTTACAACTGATATGTGAATCAACTAGTTGATGCCCCGCTCGCGTTGCGGGGCGATGGCCGAATATTTCTTAATCAATCAAAAAAGCACTACTATAATTTTGCTAGGAAAAAAAAACTAAAACGATATTTTTCGGATCAGGGCAAAAGTGTAATTTTTCAGGACTAATGAGCGAGTGTTAGGGGGCTCATTGACACGGAAAAAATTAAATCGAGTCAACCAATTAAAAAAAATATTTTCTACTTTTGCTAAAAAAACTAAAACGATTGGGAAAACGTAATTTTTAACTGAGGGCGAAATCATAATTTTAATTCCGGGATAAAATCGTAAATTAAATGGAACAATGGGGGAGTGCCAGGAATCTGCCGGCATGACTGTAATTTTACATTGGGGGCAAAATTGTAGTTTCACCAGGAAAACAAACAAAAACGATGGAGAAAATGTAAATATAAGTTGAGGACAAAATCGTAACTTGGCTGTGAGAAAAAAAACTAATGGCAAAACTATAAATTTATACGGGGCAAAATCGTTATTTTGAACCGAGGGCAAAATTAGAATTTTTAGCTGGGAGCAAAAGCGTTAATTTATTTTTAACTGGGGGTAAAAACATAACTTTGAACTGATGGCAAAATCGTAATTATAAGCGAAAAAACTAATGGCAAAACTGTAAATTGAAACGGGGCAAAGTCGTAATTTTTAACCGGGGGCAAAATCATAATTTTGAACCGATGGTAAAATCATAATTTTGAACCAGGGGAAAACCATATTTTTATTTTGAACTGGGGCGAAAACGTATTTTTGAAATGAGGGTAAAATAGTAATTTTGAGGGGGGGGCAAAAGCATATGTTTATTTTTAAGGGGGGACCGTAATTTTAAACTGGAGGCGAAAAACGTAATTTTAAAGTGGGTGTAAAACAATAAACTGGTGTAAAATCGTAATTTTTAGCTAGGGGAAAACATATTTTTATTTTGAACTGGGGCAAAACCGTAATTTTGGCTGAGGGTCAAATCGTATTTTTTATACCGAGGGCAAAATTGTAATTTTGAGCTGGGGGCAAAAGGGTAAATACAATTTTAACTGGGGGCAAAAACATATTTTTGAACGGATGGCAAAATCGTAATTTTAAAAGGGATAAAATCGTAAATTTGTTGGGCCAATAGGGGAGTGCCATGGCCTGGCACTATTTCCCCTGCCGCCTCTTTCCTCCAATCAATGGGAGGCGCTATTCCCGCCGACCTTTGTATTTGTTGTGTTTAGGTAATATAACGTAACAGATGAACTGGTTTGGAAGGAAGGCACCTCATTTGCTCCGATATGGAGGCTATGGGTTCGAGTCTCACTTGATGTAATTCACCTCAGGTGGACCAGTGGTTTCACTAAAATAGGCCTTAGAGTGGTGGGTTTTTTTGGAATGGTGTGCAAGTCAGATCATTAGCGATGTCTGTGTTCGCAGGGCGTGAATAGCCTTTTGCCAATGGGTTTCCCGGATGACCGGACTTGCGTAGTATTCATTGGCCGTTCAAAAAAATTAATATATCTAAAAGACATTGCTCAAATATTATTGAAGACTCATTATTCTCACACCCCTATATTTTATTCGCACATCTTTTTTCACTCTATCTCAGTGTGTGAATATTAAATCCCCTTTTTAAAATATATAGCTTTTTTAGTGTGTATTATTTTAATTTTAATATGATAATAGTTTATTATTATATTTATTTTTAACCTTAAACATATTAAAGAATATTATTTTGGTATCGTAATACCGGTACTGTAACGAACCGAACCGATATCAACCGAACAACACCAGTACCAGTTTTAATTCTCGACGTGGCGGTATAAAATTCGTTGGACACAAATTAATATTTGCAATAAAGTATTTTTTAGCATCGTAAGCTATATTGAGTGTCTGTACGATACTGATATCATAACGGATCGATACCAACCAAACAACACCAATACCGGTACGGGTATTCGTTTATATGGGTTTTTAATCGATGTAAAAAACATGCCGATTAACAAAGTGCTGACCAAAAGCCCGCATCAAAGCGTTCAAGAATCCCATTAGTACTATATAATATTATAAATGGTAAAACTTTTAAGTCTATGTGTAATGGGGCGTTTTATCACGGGGTATTGGGCCATGGCGCCCCATGGCGCCCCATAGCGCCGCCCAACACCGAAACAGGGGGCGCTATGGGGTTTAAAATTCTTGTTCCCGTTATGACATTCGCGGCGTTTCAAAGTTGGATTTCAAAATTCTGACCATTACAAACGGTCATAAAAGTAAAAAGAACAAATTAATTCAATTAAATTACCATCTCTCATATAAATATATCCCCATCTCCCCTATTTTTTATAAAATCCAATACACTCAACACACTTTCAAACCCTCTTTATCTTTTTTTTTTAAATCTAAAATTTTTATACAATGCAACCCTTCAACCACGGTTTTATTCCTCCCCGTTCGAGTGCGGACCCGAACCAAAGTAGCAATCATACCCGTCCCGTGTCTTCGGTTCCCTCTTTCTCCTCGTTCGAGTGCGGATGCGAACCAAAAGGAGCAAATCGAAAAAAATATAACCTTTGAGTTTTTTTATTTTATTTTAGTGTATTTTTTATTTTATTGTAATGTTTTTTTTTTTAATTTTAGTGTAATGTTTTTTAATTTAATGAATGGTTTTTAATTTTATAAAGTTAGAAATTAATTATAAAAAATTAAAAATTAATTAATTGAGTAATGATGAGGTAGGGGTTTTATGACTACACGCTCTAGTGATATAACGCCCCATAAGCTCCTGTATAACGTGGCGTGCCACTTATCGCATAACACCCACAAAGGGGCTTTATGACTATACATTTTTTTTGGAAGGAGTAGATCAACTGGTTACCTTGGCCGCCTCTAGGCGTGCCCGCCCAAGTTCGAATTCGCCGGGCCGCAATGCGGTACCTCCCGGTCAGTCTGGCCTAAGCCCCGTGCAGAAACCCAACTGGTACAGGATCAAACCCATAACATGTAGGTAAACCTTCACATCTCTTACCAGCTAAGCTGGTAGTCACTGACCTAACAAAACAATAATGAAGTGTATATTAATGTGAACTAGTATTGAGCAACCCCGCGTTGCGGCGGGGCGAGCACTAATGCCACACTACTGCCAGCGACCACCAACACTGAAGTTGCGTTGTTAATGCGAAGAAATTAAACCGAAACGTAAAACATAGAATAAAATAACTTAGTTGATCTAGGACTCGCGGGTTATGATGAACCCGCGTCTATTTTTTCTCATTTGACAGGTTCATCGTAATCTATATATAATATATATCATTACCACTATACAAACCATAATGCAAACATTACAACAACCATTGCATCAATATGTTGCAAATTATATTTATGCCAGATTTTGACTAAATTAATTAGATTATTATAAATAATAATAATAATTTACAAATAAAACAACACAACTTTGAATGGATCAAACCGATTGAATATGGTATGATAACGAAACCATTATTTGATTAGGGTACAGCCATTTAAGCACAATTTACAACCATACATGCATAAAAAAACATATTGAATTTGGAAATGTAATGAAACCATTATTTGATTAAGGTACAACCACTTAAGCACAACTTACAACCAATATTTGATTAAGGTACAAATATTTAAGCACAACTTACAACTAAAGATGCATACATTATTAAGGTACAACCACTTAAGCACAACTTACAACCAATATTTGATTAAGGTACAAATATTTAAGCACAATTTACAACTAAACATGCATACAAATGTTTCAAATTAATAGTATATAAATATGAGTGACAGGGACTGGAGTATTACGTTAGAGTAATAAAAGGTGGGCTTAAGAAAATTTAATATAAAAGAAAAACGTCGTATTTTTTTTAAAGGTGTAATTCACAATAGACGGTTAATACACACCCGCAAGACGCAGGCCCGCCCCATTTCTGTCCCAAGGACTATGTTGTCTTAACAGGGCCCACGCCTCGGTAGAAATGGGACATAGATTTCCCCGAGAAAATTTCCGACCCCCTGCCACTTGACAGGAGTTGCACCCTCCACACAAATCGACCGCATGTTGTGACAGAGCTACCCGCTGGAGTAAATGCGCCGTAATAGAAAACTCGGGTTCCCTCGGGCTTGAACCAGAGTCCTTGCCATCCTTGGATTGGGAATAACCCCAATGCCTCACCTTTGATGGAGGTGGGAAAAAACGTACGTATATTTTCACATATATATCTAGTTTTATTAAGCATTTATTACATGTTCATTATTAAATTACGCATTTATTACATGTTCATTATTAAAATAAACTAGTATTTTTCTACAGTTTTATAATCCTTCATAATATACAGAAATATGAAAAAGAAAAAAAATAGTTCGAAATAAGCAATTTTTATTTAACGGCAAAAATTTTTACGTGTAAACCCATCCTATTTGAGGCTATGCCCAAGGTCAACTCATCGACCGTTACTAGACCGTCCCCCCCCCCCCCCCCCCAAATCAGGTTCAAACCCAGGATTAAAGCCCCAATTTGTTCATTCATCCAGATGTCTCTTGAAAATGACCAAAGCAAGAATCGAACATATATCTCCACCAGAGAGGACAAGCGGTATTTACCACTAGAACAAGTTCTAAGGACAGTCCGAAATAAACAATTATTAAAATGAATTATTATTATATTAACTATTAAGTCACCCTATAAAATATAAAAAAATCTAAAGATTATTAGTTTCTATTTCTTCTGCAAGGGACCAATCCAACCCTTATTTCCCTAACGGCCTCCTGCCTAAACGGTACTTCAACGGGCTCCAGGACTCCAGGTTTTACAGAATAAGAAACAACTTCTTGATAGAAAATAAGATAGGGGGTTACGAAGGAGCTTTTATTTCATAACTGTTCTCCCGAAGGAGAACTTCTTGATATTTACATAACCTCCTTAAAGGAGTTACTACTCCATACTACTAGCACACATTACTTGAAAGTAAAAATTGATCATAATGATCAACGAAAGAAAAAAGAAAGGTGGTTGAGAGTTAAAGCTAGGGTAGGTGAGAGAGATATGCTAACTCGGGATGGGATCTAACTAATGAATTCAACTTCTTTATATAGCAGAAGTGAATTTTACAAAAGGTCTAAAATAGCCTTAAGTTTTCGTCATGCATGACGTTTTTTAGTCGACAAACCCATGTGTTGGGTCCAGCTCTCGCTTGTCGTCTTCTGAAAAGTAGCTGTCTTTAATAGAGGGACCACTTTTGTCAGAATTTTCTTCGATGGAAGATTCTTTACAGCTCATGCACTGATGGCTTTCCTGTGCTCTTTGCATTATTTTGCAGAGTCTTTGTTTGGTAGTAGGACTCACATCAACTTTGTTGAAGATAATGCGTTGCTCCATTTTTTCTAAAGCTTCTTTCTCGTGCTTTGGCAGTGGAGTTCCACTGTAACTTGTGATGATGCAGTGGTCGCTGCAATAATTCACTTTATTAAAGCTTTTTACTTTAATATTTTGAAGATTATTCAGGATTTTTAAGAATCCTTTAACCCTTATTTCGACCCAATTTTCGAAATTTTCTTGTTCCTCATTCATAACTTTTGAGGGGTTGACGGTTCTTGCTTTCGCGAGCCCGATTTCTATATGATGGTAACTTTGGGAAGAAGTTCCTTGGTACCAATCTGGAAGTGTAGAGTTACACTTTATGAAGATGTTTGCGTCTTTTGCTGCAGCAATCTTCTTTCGAAAGTTTTTAATAGCTTTCTTTATCCCTTCTGGAAACATGCTAATTTCAAGCAAATTTGGAGATGGATATATGAACTTTATTAGACCAGCAGAAAATGCTAGAGAAACAAGTTCTGGACTTGCGCCTGGACAAAAGACTAAAAGACTTTTAGTAGCCTTATCTTCTGTATATACATGTTCAAACTCGAAATCATCTTGACTAAGAGCTCTTGTTTTAGACCAAATTCTTCTGAATTCGTCCAAAGATATAATATCTTCTTCTTCTTTCTCTTCTTTTATTGTTGATCTTGAGAAAGTGTTTTTGAATTCGATGATTCTTTCTTTTTTCTTGGGCTTCAATGGCTCAGGAATAATTGTTACCTTTAAAGGTATTCCTTTCTTCCCGAGATTTGCTGAGTATCGGGTAGCTTCTTGTTGGGCTTGTGCTAACGACCCAAACTTCTTGAATGTTACCGGTTTTCCAGTAACATGTTGAGACACTATGGACCAATCTTCATAAATGCCTCTATGTTCACCATCGAAAATAACATAAAATTTTGAATTATGCTTTTCTGGAATTTGTGTCACTTGTAAGTAACTTGGTCTAAGAGAGACCTGTTCAGTTTTTGGCAAACTGTCAGCCATCAACGGATTTGATGTGCCTTTACCAGAGCCGTTTGCTACTGGGCTAGATGAAGATTGTAGTTCTTCATTAACTTTATAATTGCTTTTTTCCAAAGCAACAGGAATCAACGGACTTGATTTTTCTTTACCTTTAGCCGTTTGTAAAGGAATAGATTCAGATTGTATCCTTTCGGAATCCTGTTCTGAACTAACAGTTGTGTCTAGACTTTCGTCGTAGAGAGCTATTTTTTCTTGAATAGCTTTTAATTCTATCAAAAGAATTTTTTCTTTTAGGCGTAAAGCCTTTAACTCTTCCATTTTTTCAAAGAAAAATGCCTTTCTTTTTGTACGTGTAAATGAGAATGATGACTTTTTGAATGAAGGAATGCCTTCTATTTATAGCAGTAAGAATGATAATGACATCATTGCTTACGATTTCTGAAAACTCGTGTCAAGTTATCAGTTAACATGTTTTTGGCCCTTCTTTAGATGTTCATTGTTGAATGAATATCCTGAAAACCATGTCTGCCATTTGACAAAATGTTTATTATTTCCAGATAAATTTTTGTTTTCAGGAAATAAATAATTTTTTAATAAACAAATTTCAAAATCGTTTTGTTTATCTTTATCCCCCCCCCCCCATCCTATTTGAGGCTATGCCCAAGGTCAACTCATCGACCGTTACTAGACCGTCCCCCCCCCCCCCCCCAAATCAGGTTCAAACCCAGGATTAAAGCCCCAATTTGTTCATTCATCCAGATGTCTCTTGAAAATGACCAAAGCAAGAATCGAACATATATCTCCACCAGAGAGGACAAGCGGTATTTACCACTAGAACAAGTTCTAAGGACAGTCCGAAATAAACAATTATTAAAATGAATTATTATTATATTAACTATTAAGTCACCCTATAAAATATAAAAAAATCTAAAGATTATTAAAATGAATTATTATTTTATACACAAAATATTCCCAATGTCTTGTAGGCTGAAACCAGCTTGACTTTACCTTTCTTCTATGCATCCACCTCTCCAACAAGTCCATACTCCATACCCAATTTCACACACATTCATACATATCTTCTCTCTCTCACTTTCTCTCTCTAAAACCCCCCATCACTGTTCCTTTCACTCCAGAGGTAACCTCTAAACCCAATCAAACCCCCAAATTGCTCAAATTCATACTTTTGGGCCATTTTCTTGACACTATGCTACCTGTTTTTGTTCTTTCAATCTTCTTGATTTTATGCAACTCCCACTTCATAGTCCACATAACTTGTTTAAACAATGAAGGTTCAACTCTTCTAAAATTCAAAGAGTCAATCACACAAGACCCACAAGGGTCTTTAACCAACTGGAACCAATCTGATGAAACCCCTTGTTCATGGAATGGCATTGCATGCAAACAACAAAAGGTCATCTCTGTTAGCATCCCCAAACAGAAGCTTTCAGGGTCCATATCCCCTGTTCTCGCCTCTCTTTCTGAGCTCAGACACCTTAACTTGAGGAACAATAAGTTAACAGGTGTGTTGCCTGTTGATCTTTTCAAAGCTCAAAACCTTCAAAGTTTGGTGCTTTATGGTAATTCTTTATCTGGGTCTGTCCCATTTGAAGTTGGTAACCTTATTTACCTTCAAACCCTAGATTTATCAAGTAATTTGTTTAATGGGTCAATACCCATTTCACTAGGTGAATGTAAGAGGTTAAAGAATCTTGATCTGGGTCATAATAATCTTACTGGGTTAATCCCAGATGGGTTTTTGTCTAATTTGAGTTTTCTTGAAAAACTTGATCTTTCATTGAATAAATTCACTGGCCCAATCCCTAAAGATTTAGGGAGTTTGTCTAATCTAGAAGGAACTGTTGATTTATCTCATAATATGTTTAATGGGTCTATCCCAGCTGGCCTTGGTAATCTGCCAGAAAAGGTTTACATTGATCTTACTTACAATAACTTAACCGGCCCGATTCCGCAAACCGGTGCTCTGGTTAACCGCGGGCCGACCGCTTTTATTGGAAACCCGGGCTTATGCGGCCCACCGTTGAAAACCGTTTGTAATCCGAATGACGCGAGCTCGAGCTCGCCAGCTTCGATTCCGAACATGCCTAACAACGGTTCGGAGACCCAACGAACGGGCCGGAAAGGGTTGAGTAAACGGGCTATAGTCGCGATTATCGTTGGTGATGTAATCGGGATTTGCTTGATCGGTTTAGTTCTCTCGTATTGTTATTCGAGAGTTTGTGTTTGTGGCGAAAAGAATCGCGGGTATGAGAAAGGAAGTGGTCAGGGCCGAAACGAGTGTTTGTGTTTTAGTATTGATGAATCGGAAACGTTATCCGAACATGTCGAACAGTATGATCTTGTGGCGTTAGATTCGCAATTAGGGTTTGATTTGGATGAATTGTTGAAGGCTTCGGCTTTTGTGTTGGGGAAGAGTGGAATTGGGATTGTTTATAAGGTTGTGCTTGAAGATGGGCTTACTTTGGCTGTTAGAAGATTAGGTGAAGGTGGTTCGCAACGGTTTAAAGAGTTTCAAACCGAAGTTGAGGCGATCGGGAAAATAAGACATCCGAATATTGTAACCTTACGGGCTTATTATTGGTCGGTGGACGAGAAGTTGCTCATCTATGATTATGTCCCGAATGGCAATCTTGGCACCGCGATTCACGGTAATTTTCGAACTATTGTGTTCCCCTTTTGTTATTAGATTGCATGAAAACATTGGAAATTACATTACATTTAGGCTAGGGGTGTTAATCGTGTTGGGTTGACAGGTTGAATAGTTCATCCCCAACACACGCCGTATATTTATTCATGTAAAAATAATCAAACCCTAAACTAGACACACTTAAAATTGTGTAACCCGAACATAACCCGTTAAGCCTTTTATCTAAATGTGTCAAATTGGTCGACGTTGGTGGCTATAATCAAGTTGTGAATGTGTTAATCAGGTTAGTAGGAAACGTGTCATAAACAGGTTGGTGGGTTGACCTGTTTAACTGAGCGGGTTAAAAAGATCAACCCGAAGACGCCCCGTTTAATTAAATGGGTCAGATTTGACAACTCAAAACCTGATTATTATTGTGTCGTGTCGGAAATTGCCACCTCTAATTTAGACTACTTTGTATTCAGGGAAGCCCGGTGTGACATCTTTCGTGCCACTTTCTTGGCCCGTGCGGTTGAAGATAATGAGAGGAACCGCGAAAGGTCTAGCCTATCTACACGAATGCAGCCCGAAAAAGTATGTACATGGTGACTTAAAACCGTCAAACATTTTACTCGGTCTAAACATGGAGCCCGAAATCTCCGATTTCGGCCTTAGCCGTCTAGCTAACATAGCCGGTGGCAGCACACCAACGCTTCAATCCAACCGAGTGGTCTCAGAAGGTGCCACCACAATTGCAACCGCCACGTCAGCGTCAGCTTCAATCACACCCACTTTTCAATATCAAGCACCGGAAGCTTTCAAAGTGGTGAAACCATCACAAAAGTGGGATGTTTTCTCGTTCGGTGTCGTTTTACTAGAAATGATCACTGGAAAAACGCCGGTTGTGCAAGTCGGCCTAGAGGAGATGGATCTTGTGCGTTGGATGCAGTTGTGTATCGATGAAAAGAAACCGCTTACGGATGTTTTGGATCCGGGGTTGGAACCGGATGTGGATAAAGAAGAAGAGATCATCGCGGTTTTAAAGATTGCGATCGCGTGCACTCAAAGTAACCCGGAAAGAAGACCATCTATGAAACATGTTGCTGATATTTTGGACAGATTAAGCCAAGAGTGAATGAACCTGAGCTCACTTTTGTGTTTGAAAACGTTGAGAACAAAGAGTTCTAAACAAGGTTAAAGTATTGGGTTGGTTTTGGCATGCTTGGATGGTTGAAGGGTGTGGGATGTAAATCTGATGGAGGCTTTATTTTTATTTTATTTCTATGTTCTTTTTGTTGTTCTTTTTATCGACCAGTTGGATTTTAATTCTTTAATTTTAATGTATATTTTTATGAAACGTAATGTCAAAATATATTCTGTTTCAAAATGATTTTGAGTTAATATTATTAACAATGAATTTTAAATAAATAGAAGAGTAAACTGTCATTTTGGTCCCTGTGGTTTGGCCAGTTTAGTCCAAATCTCAAACTTATTACATCCAGGGCCCTGTGGTTTGCATTTTGTTGTCATTTTAGTCCAAAACTCAAAAAGTCTGATTTTTGACTGATTTTCTGACCCTTTTTTGTCCTGTTGTGGAGGGGTAGTTTGGGCATTAAAGATTCATTAATGTATTTCATTAATTAAAAAAACCATATAATAATAATATCATCTTCAAGAACATCATCTTTTATCATCATCAAAACCCAGAAAATCAAGAACATCATCTTCAAAACATCATCAAAACCCAGACCTCGTTCATCTTCAAACATCATCAAAACCCAGAAAATCAAGAACATCATCTTCAAGAACATCACCACCTCCAGCAAATCAAAAGCCCTAACTGCAGCAAACTAAACACTTAACTGTTTTCAATCAAAAGCCCTAACTGCAGCAAATCATATCCAATTACTCACCGATGGTACAAACTAAACAAAACCTACAAACAACCAAATCTAAACAAATTAATCCAATTAAACCCTAACCTACACAATTCAATTACTTCAGCACCAAAGATGTTCACTACTCAAAAGAAACCCTAAATCGCCTAAAGAGAAGATAACGAACAGAGAGAACAAAATATGCAGTTAACCCACTGTTGGGACGAAGATCAGACAACACCTGAAACCCTACCTTCCGATCTGTAAAAAAACTCCGCAAATATCTCATCTGCATCTCTCGGATCAAACCTAAACCTCGCACCAGATCTACTCTTATTCGTACCACTGTTTAAACTTCGATTCAGCGACTTTATCATCGGTTGATGATGCGATGTTCTTGTCTGGATGCAATTTAGTCGCGAGTTTTTTGTATGATTTCTTCAGATCTTCATCGGTTACAGATATGTGGATTTGTATGTACAGGGGATGTGGATTTGTATGTACAGATCTTCATCGGTTACAGATATGTGGATTTGTATGTACAGATCTTCATCGGTTCAGATCTTCATCGAGTTTTTTGAAGGTGGTTTGTGAAAGGGATGAAGAGAGTGTGTGTGATGAATGGTGGTGATATAGATATGTGGATTTGTATGTACAGGGGGTGATATAGATGATAGTGTTAATAGGAATTAAATGTATTTAATGTAGATTTTTAATTATTAATATGTTAAATGAAAAGTAAAATGACAAAAATGCCCCTGAACTAAAAGACAAAATAGGAGGTTGCAACAGTCAAAAAATGGGGTTTTTGAGTTTTGGACCAAAATGGCAACAAAATGCAAACCACAGGGCCCTGAATGTAATAAGTTTGAGATTTGGACTAAAGTGGCAAAACTGGCCAAACCACAGGGACCAAAATGGCAGTTTACTCTAAATAGAATCTATAACTATAAAGTTTTATTAATATTATTTTCAATGTAATTTTAAATAAATAAATAGAAAAATAATTTTATAGAAAAAAAAAGAGAGGGAGAAAACTTGTAAGAGTAAAAAATACTGTAATTTATAATTAGTTTGTTATATGTCCATTATTTAAGTCAATGGTCTAGTTGGAATTGGGTTTTAGACTAGTCCAAAAATCATACAATTGTTTTAACAAATACATAAAATAAAGCTGATAATTGATTTGAACCTAACTTGAACACCCGTCGAATATAATTCATTTTACCTTTGAATTATTCAAGGGGTATGGTCCAAATATGTAAGGCCCGACTAGTAGTACGTATAAATTTTTCAAACATTCATGCTAATAATATAAGTCGCATTATCCGAGAAGTTAAAACTTCGGTTATCAAAAGGCATCCCAAATTTGTTTCAAAGAAAATGATCATAAACAGTTTAAAGTTAACAAAACGGAAGCGTTTTTAATCCTTGAGAGGTGTTCGGTTCTTCTCATAGGTTGATCATCACTCGTCACTTGCATGGATGATTACTATAACACGTTAATCAATTAAAGCATTAGTAAATACAATGAATAAACGTGTTAAACAAAACCGCGCAACAAAATAATTGAAACAAAAATTTTTGCCATCTTAACGCATAGATGCGACAAGGGGTAGTTTGACCGGAGCCTTGACCAGTAGGCCTGTAAACGAACCGAACCGTTCATGAAGTGTTCGTGAACTTGTTCGCCGGGAAGTTCGTTTACGTTCGTTTATTTAATAAACGAACGAACACGAACAAAAAAATTTGTTCGTTTAATTAAATGAACGAACATTAACACACCTTATGTTCGTTCATTTATGTTCATGGACGTTCGTTTATGTTCGTTCATTTATGTTCATGAATGTTCGTTTATTTACGGTCGTTTATGTTCGTTTATATTTTAGTAAATACATAAATAGTTATGTTTATATAAATATTAGGCTTTCAAACTACTTATATAAATATAACTAATTAGTAATTAAGTTTTCTAGTAATAAAAAAAGAAAATTTAAATTTTTTCTTAGATTGTAACTGATCACTTACTTAATATTTATATAAAAAACTACTTAAATTTAGTATCATGAACCCTAATTTAGATTTGTTTTCGGATGAATCGTGTTTGTTTATATTTATTCAATTACGTTCATTTCCCGAATCTAGCTACGCCTTTCCAAGGCGAGACTTTTAGTAAAACTTTGTCTCCGACCTCGAAGGATAATGGTTTGCGTCTTTTGTCCGCGTAGCTGTTTTGTCTATCACGAGCCGTTTAGATACGGTCTCGTATTTTTGATATCTTGTCAGTAGTCCCTTGGACTAGGGGCCAATAAGTTGTTTGTCACCGACTTCCGCCCAACTTAGCGGTGATCGGGACTTTGGTCATATAATGCTTCGAACGGGCGGCTTTAATGCTCGTGTGATAACTGTTGTTATATGAGAACTCTACCAAAGGTAAATGAGTATCCCAATTTCCGCCTAAATCCACACGAGCACGGAGCATGTCCTCCAAAGTTTGGATGGTTCGTTCGCTTTGGCCATCGGTTTGCGGATGAAATGTTGTGCTTAGATCCATTGAGATCCAAGCGATTCTTGAAATGATTGCCAAATCCTTGACACAAAGCGACCATCTCGGTCAGAGATTATTGAAGCAGACACTCCATGACGCGCCACAATCTCGTTGAGATAAAGTTCAACTAACTTCTCGGTACTTTCTTTCTCGCGAATCGGTAAGAAGTGAGCTGACTTGGTTAATCGATCAACGATAACCCATATCATGTCATGACCTAGAGAGGTCTGTGGTAGTTTTGTGATGAAATCCATTAATATATGTTCCCATTCCCAAAAGGGAATCTCGGGTTGCTGTAATAAGCCAGACGACTTTTGATATTCGGCCTTGACCTTTGCACAAGTTAGGCATTTCCCAACATAGGTCGCAATATCTCCCTTGAGATTAGGCCACCAGCAATATTCTTTTAAGTCTTGACACATTTTATCAGGTCCTGGATGTACTGAATATCTCGACTTGTGTGCTTCATCCAGCACCAAGTCTCGTAGACCACCAAAGTATGGAATCCAGATCCTTCCCATGAAATATAGAGTGTCATTTTTGTTCGTTTCCATTAGTTTTTCCAATCCCCGTAAGGATTCCGCTTGAATGTTTTCCGGATTTTGAGCTTCTTGTTATGCATCGTGCACTCGAGTAGTGAAGTTTATTTGAATTGTCGACTCTAAAGCTCGTACTCGTAATGTTTTGTCTCGTTCTTTCCCGCTCAAAGCATCTGCCACAACGTTTGCCTTACCCGGATGGTACTTGATTTCACAGTCATAGTCATTCAACAATTCCACTCAGCGATGTTGGCGCATGTTTAATTCCTTATGATGCATGGTAACTCAATCAATTTACATTTGTAATGAAGGAGGCCGATTAGTTTTTTAAAAATACTTCATTAATATTTAATATGATTTTTCTCTAATAACATTTGTTTGTTAATTTTAATCACACATTTATCTTTAGGCATTTATTGTCAGCATTCTATGTTTATCTTTGGGTATTTATTGTCAGCATTCTATGTATCATAAATAGCTTTCACACTTGTTTGGACCGGTAACTTCGGCAAAAATATAATTACTCACTTCGACTACACGATGAAGAGTAGACATTTACTTTTTTTTCTTTTTTGTAATTTATATTTACGTGATCGATACCATTGACGAATTATAATTACCCACTTCAACTACCCGATGACCATGAAGACTTGATTTTTTTTATTCTAATAACGTTTGTTAGTATCCAATGACCATTAAGACTAGATCCTTAGTAATACTTTAGCATTTTATGAGTTTTTTTTTCCAAATGTATATGTTTACGTGTAAATATCTATGGCACATTTGGCTTAACACATGATTTTCTGTAACATCGCATGGGGAAAACGTTCTAGTTTTTAGACAAATGTTTACAGAGATTCTAATTGATGTTTTGCTAATAAGTAATAGGGGAGGGTTATCTTGAGAACGCTAAATATTGCGAGAACCGTGAGAACGAATGGCCAATCTTCAAAGGGAAAAAACAGTGGAAATGGTGGAAAGAAAAGTCATGGGAAACGCTCCAACCTTGGTCCTAAGGGAGGAGTTGGGAAAAAGAAGTTCCAAGAAACTTGTTATAATTGTCAAAAGCAAGGCCACAAAGCCAGCGAATGCAAGCTTCCCAAGAAGGAAAATGCTCGACAAGTGAACATGGTTCATGAAGTCGACAACCTTGTTGCCATGGTCACGGATCTCTCGATTTTGGTGACCGAAGTTAATTTGGTTGGGCAAAATAACAAGGATTGGTGGGTTGATATCTGTTCCCATTCCCAAAAGGGAATCTCGGGTTGCTGTAATAAGTCAGACGACTTTTGATATTCGGCCTTGACCTTTGCACAAGTTAGGCATTTCCCAACATAGGTCGCAATATCTCTCTTGAGATTAGGCCACCAGCAATATTCTTTTAAGTCTTGACACATTTTATCAGGTCCTGGATGTACTAAATATCTCGACTTGTGTGCTTCATCCAGCACCAAGTCTCGTAGACCGCCAAAGTATGGAATCCAGATCCTTCCCATGAAATATAGAGTGTCATTTTTGTTTGTTTCCATTAGTTTTTCCAATCCCCGTAAGGATTCCGCTTGAATGTTTTCCGGATTTAGAGCTTCTTGTTGTGCATCGTGAACTCGAGTAGTGAAGTTTGTTTGAATTGTCGACTCTAAAGCTCGTACTCGTAATGTTTTGTCTCGTTCTTTCCCGCTCAAAGCATCTGCCACAACGTTTGCCTTGCCCGGATGGTACTTGATTTCACAGTCATAGTCATTCAACAATTCCACTCAGCGATGTTGGCGCATGTTTAATTCCTTATGATGCATGGTAACTCAATCAATTTACATTTGTAATGAAGGAGGCCGATTAGTTTTTTAATAATACTTCATTAATATTTAATATGATTTTTCTCTAATAACATTTGTTTGTTAATTTTAATCACACATTTATCTTTAGGTATTTATTGTCAGCATTCTATGTTTATCTTTGGGTATTTATTGTCAGCATTCTATGTATCATAAATAGCTTTCACACTTGTTTGGACCGGTAACTTCGGCAAAAATATAATTACTCACTTCGACTACACGATGAAGAGTAGACATTTACTTTTTTTTTCTTTTTTGTAATTTATATTTACGTGATCGATACCATTGACGAATTATAATTACCCACTTCAACTACCCGATGACCATGAAGACTTGATTTTTTTTATTCTAATAACGTTTGTTAGTATCCAATGACCATTAAAACTAGATCCTTAGTAATACTTTAGCATTTTATGAGTTTTTTTTTCCAAATGTATATGTTTACGTGTAAATATCTATGGCACATTTGGCTTAACACATGATTTTCTGTAACATCGCATGGGGAAAACGTTCTAGTTTTTAGACAAATGTTTACAGAGATTCTAATTGATGTTTTGCTAATAAGTAATAGGGGAGGGTTATCTTGAGAACGCTAAATATTGCGAGAACCGTGAGATCGAATGAGAACACTAATCAAAACCAATTTTTTTTAATATAAACCTCATTGTAATTAAGATACAACATCAAAAAAAGAATTACAACATCAAATAATTCATTTCTCCTTTCAAAATCATTCTTTTTAGATTTTTTACACATGTGTAAATATAACAGATTTACACATGTGTAAATGACACTTACACATGTGTAAATTTTCTTTATTTTCGAATTCACGTAAATTTAAACGTGTAAATTAAATTTCTAACATTGTATTCGAATAATAATGATAAGTGTAGAAAAAAATTTGAATTTGATTCGTTTTTGATCAAGTTGTCGCGGTTTTTTCATTTGTTCTCACGGTTCTCACAATATTTAGCGTTTTCATTTAAACTCTCCCCATAAGTAATAATCATCACAATCTAATAAGAAACCTATAGTGACCATGAAAACTATAGTGACCAAGTTAGCAACAAAAGGATAAAGTTGTGTAATGATTTACGTAGACAGAGACATATTTTCTGATTTAGTTGTTGTTTTCTGAATATTGTGAATATATATTAGTTAGCGATAGAGTTGATAATGATGTGTAATTATAATTACAACCTCAATCAAAATCAAAATAGGCTATCATATTCGATCAAAACGTGAAATCTTACTTAGGGGATATCATTTGTACAAACAATCGTATACAAAACGTGAAATCTTAGTTACCAACGCCCCTCTTTTCTCCTCTCGTACATACAAACATATTCAAAATAAAATCTTACTTATCAACTCACCGCTTTTCCTCTCTCAAGGACGGCAACTCTATCACTGATTATCATCAACTCGGAGTGTACGGCTTCAAGACGTGCTGTAAATTCTTCGGATATCGGGTCACTCAATTCTTCATTGACGCCCAATTTGTGGCCTTTTTTATGTCTTCTTCGGCAAGTTTTTTCCTCTCTTCTTCCTCACGGTAACGAATCAAGTCTGAGTACATCTTCGCATACGCTTTCTTATATGCTTGACTGGATCGCCACTGTAGATATTCACCGGCATCGCCGACGACGGTGGCGGCACCGCATCCGGCGGCTCTTGCCGCCACCTCAAACTTTTTCGCAAGTTGTGGACCTAACTCTTGTAGAATAACTACGAAACTGACAAGAAGAGCCTCCTTAATAACGTCGGAAGCGAAGTCAACACCATTCCAGAAGGCGCTGTCTTTGTTTGCCGACGGCGGATTGTGTAACTTTTCTGGTAATTTGCGTCTGGTGGTAGTGTGTAACGACTCACACAAAAACATCCTAAAAACGTTCCGTAAGTATGAACCCGGACCCCTGATAAAACAACTCTCATTAAAATAATATTTCTTATTTTAATTTAACAAAAAGGAAACCCTAATTGAGACACCCAAATGATTCTGTGCAAACCCTAAAAAATTTTATAATTTTCAGAATCAGGATTAGGGCCCCTAAAACTCAGGGGGGGTTAAACCCTATTGACAATTATCCAAATTACGTGCTGACAAAGTTTCAAATTCGAATTCTGTCGACTCATCTGAGCTAGTCCCACACGTGGCAACAATTTAAGCATGAAGTGTACCTTACGGACCGTAAGGTCACCAAGCTTACGGTCCGTATGCTGCCTTACGGACCTCAACATTGATAAGCTTACGGTCCGTAAGCTAGTCAAGTTTTGTGTATAAATAGCAGCGTCTGGAACTTGATTTCTGGCGATTGAGCGACGTTCAAACTCCAAAATTCCGTCGAGTTATCATCTGAATACTACAATTAACACACACGAAACCCTAATTAAGTATAGCGGGGTGCTGCAGAACAGGGTATTAACTCAATCGCTCTTACGATTCATTGTCCGATCGATTAAACTATCCAAGGGATGTTTAAGTGCCGCCCACATTAGGGTTATACTTTATCGTTCGTCATTAATTTGACGGATTGTCGTTAATTCGATGGGTAAAGTATTATACCTTGTCGTTCATTGTTAATTCAATGGATCATCGTTAATTCGATGGACAAAGTATTGCATTTTGACATTCATTGTGAGAATTTGATCTCGTGAGTTATCGTAAATGCTGTATTAAGTTATCTACCTAGTTCGTATGCATTAGGTTCCAAGGCTAAGTAATAGGCTAAGCTCTGCTTGTACAAATCTGCAATATATCAAAGGCTTATCTGTAGACTAAACTTTGTCCGTATAAATCTGCCTGATTATCTGTGAGTCATTCTCTTTTTATCAAATTACTTTTACAAAAGCATTTTATTATCAAAAGTTATAATTACAGTGATTAAGTTTATGTAATCACCATATTACAGCCGGTATGTGGGGTTTTGTATACATTACTTGATAATCGTCACCATTGGGGCAGCCAATGGGGGATATGACCATAGTCACAGACACCATTGGACGAATGGGCCAATGGGTTGAGTGGCAAGTACCGTGGGTAGTTGGCTTGATGTCAGAAACATTGTAATCTCTCTTAATACTGTATATTATAACAAACGGGTCGTTTTAGTAAAATGAATGAACTCACTCAGTATTTCCCGCTGACAAAACCTTTTTAAACACTTTTCAGGTAATTACAGTAGAATTGGAGTAAGAGATGGATACGGCACAAAAAGGCATCAAGAAGTGGCTTATTTTATTAATTAAATTTTTAGAAATATTGTTTTATATAATAAAATTTATCTTTATTAAAGCTACCATTATAAAACATGGGTTTATCCCATTTATTTATTAAAATAAAATCCGGTGTTTCTAAACTCTGATATTTTTCCTAACTCACGGTTCTGAGGAAATTTTCGCTGCAACGTTTTCAAAATAATCACCGGTACCACTGGACTGTTCGCGGCACCCGATTCCGTCCAGGGTGGGTCGGGGGTCGTGACAGAAGGTGGTATCAGAGCCACTAAGCAAAGCCACTGCTTTACGCCTTTAGGTGTTGTAATAATAATACCTAAATTTATATAAAAGAGTTAGGGGATTGATGTTAATTGGTAGCATTTAGACTCAAACTTAAGAAAAGATGCCTTAATATTAGCTTCACAATAAGCTAAGTATTTGTGTAAATAAATATGATGGATTTTGGTAAGTTCATTTCTTTTCTCACAGTTTGTAAGTCCACTCTATTTTCATAGTTTTATCACATTTTTGTGATACAATTATAATTACAAAGACTTTTCAAAATCCTAAAATATTTATCAGTTATACTTACAGTAATTAAAATTATATATATTTTCTAATAGAAAGTTAGCTAATAATAGCATAACCACAATCACAATAGAAACTACGCATTAGTAACCATAGCCTATGACTAATATTATTTTAAACATTGAATCATTAATAAAGTTAATAAATGTTTAAAATAAATTTAATTAATGTATCCCATAATAAAATAGTCAAGTATAATATATTCTACTATACGGAGATTATATTTTTTTAAATTAAATCAAATAACGATATTACAATTATTTAAGTAAATTAACATATTATATTTGATAAGTTATAGTAGTTTGAAATAAAATGATATATGTCATTATCTGGGTTAAATGGTTTTGTGCCATAAGTAATATATTTGATAAAGTAATATCACGGGATAACTAAGTCCAGAATTACTAGTTGAAAGAATGATCAACAGTAATATGACCTGAGTCACTAATTGGAAAAATGATCAAATTGACACTGTCACCGGAATCGTGTAGTGATCAATATAATAATAAGATATGTTATGGAAATATAAATTTCCTTCATTCTGAATAAAAGTCCTAATAAGATAAGGCACTTTTTGAAAAGATACTATTTATGGGAAATAGAAAATTTTCTCCGGCAAGACTGGGTATGAGGTAATAAGACTCTCCAGTTTGTTCGGATATATTGGAATTACCGCTCCGGCGCGAATCGGATAAGACGGAATATATAATATGTCACACGAGTGACAAGATTTCCCTAAATAGTATCATAATCAGATATTTGACTGGTTTTGGAAAAATGAATTTGTTAAATACATTTACCTGATAGATGAAATGTTTAATTCAGCATGTAAAATATGTGATTATATAGATAGATATATCTATAAGAAATTCCAAAAAGTCAATATGAAATAAAGCATAAGCATCTATGTCTAGAATTCTTTATTAGGAATTTCTTTTCTGATATCAAACATTATTTTGTTTAATTATCTGCCTAATAACTTGAGCGACAATAATAATAATAATAAAAAAAAAACCCATTAAGTTGGGATACCATTGAAAGTATAAAGAATTTCTAATACGTTACCATAAACTATTAACGCAAGTAAGAAGTATGAAAAGTTGTGCTAATGCACATGAAAATTTAATTATAAGTCCGCAGACGTTAAAATATATCACACACAACTTTCGAGGCAAGATCTTTGGAAAATATAAATTGGGCACAATGACACTAATGTTAAAATTCTGTCAGTAGAAGAACTAAAAACAGCACTTTGTCACATGATCCTACAAGCAACATGAAATTTTGCTGAGGTATATTAGAACAAGATTTCACAAAAACATCGGTGCACAGTCTAATCAGAGTCATAAGTATTAGCACTGAAAAAGGAGTCATATACTTTTGCAAATTCTCTATTTTCATTTTATTTTTGACATTCCCTGATAATATCATTTAAATAACGGTTATCATTCAAAATTCCAGATAGAAGTTCTTATATTTCTTTTGTTGAAAATTCTGACTTCTGCATATAAAAAGTTGACTTTCGCATTTCTACTTTTCCTAACGGTCATCATACCAGAAGGATTTATTTCATAGTAGCGGATATTGATTCATTTCATTTCTTGGTAAATCCACACATGCACCGTTTGTTACACATATGGTTCGTTTAATTTCTAAATTTCCACTAAAAGGATTCATTCTAATTTGTCGTTTTATCCAAACTCAAATATCCTTTAGTTAGACTTGATTTTGGTACGGTAAACCACATTATTGCTAAACAATGACTCAGAATATCAAGTCAATAAATTTTTGAAAAACTCAATTTTCTTTGGCATCCATGGTTTCTATTATGACCATGTCCGAACTTTCTTATTTAAACTCGTTTTGTTTAAACCGATTTCAGTTGTTTAAACCTGCTCATTTCAAATTCCCATATGATGGATTTAAAGCTATCATATTCTCCAACAAACACTTCAATTCTCTAGAACTATAAAATGCCTAATTGGTCTTCGACTTCACTAAAATCATTTCTTTGATCACGGTCACCTTGTACTAACGTTTTCATAAAAATTTAAAACTTGCACTAATCTCATTTTATATATATCATATACGAATATTTATAAAAGTTATCTTAACACAAATCGTGTGATAAGATAATAATACACAAGTTCCTGTCATATTTTAATATATCTTATATCTCTTAAATGAATTTTTTTACAAATATCAATCTAGCCTTTCGTAATAATTATTACTTTAACATCTTCAATCGAAAAACATTATTTTTGGAAACTTACATAAGTGATTACCTAATAGTATTACTATATTCTTATTAGTCACCATAAGGAGGATAAGCAAATACTTAGTCAAAATAAGTGAGTGACTTATAATAAAAAGTACCGAATTTATTGTGCTTATATTTAACTAAAATGGAAATTTTCACAAACTAGGCACTTAGCTCGGTTGGCTAAGAGCGCGAAAGGGTGTGGCCTAGACCCGGGTTCGATCCTGGGGACGGCCAATTTCACCATTTTTATTAGAAATTTTTTCATTTAAGTATGTAATACTAATATCAGTTTTATTATTAGTAAGAAAATATTAATAATAATAAGTGTTAGTATTATTTTAAAATACTAGGATTATTGTCAAGGGCAGATATTGGGTAACCTAGCCTTAGTTAGGCATGGATTGGCCACCTATGCTTAAACAAGGCAGCACTAACCAATATCCAACCATGATAATGACTAGTCACCATACATATTTAGTAAATTTTAATTTTATATGGAAATATATATACATGGGAGAAAGATATATTTTCATAAAACAATACCAGAATTAGAGGGACAAATAAAATTATATAAATAATTATGTATCACATATTTTGTGGTAACTATGTACCATAACACTCGGGTAAGAAAATAACCATATAAGAATAATACAAAAGTCATCAACTACGCTGGGTTAAGGGAACCTTATACTATATAAGAATAGTCTCTGTTTTCACTTATTTACAACATTTGTAAATACATTCACAAAAGTTATATGATTTCCAAAGGCAAATAAGTAATCCCATAGAATCGACCCACTAAGTATAATATATGTATAAATATTTTGTATAATAAATATTTTTACCAATCTTATTTAACGTTATAAATAATAAATGATTTCTTTTACAAAATAATATTTTGTAAACATAATGACTTCATTACGGTATTTTGTAATATATCTTACATAGTATGATAAAATACTAAAATAATATTTATTTAAAAGTGGTGACCATTTACATATAGTAAAAATGCATAACAAATAATATATATATTACATAATATTTATATGTGATATATATAAACGGTTCAGATAAGAACACAAATAATATATATATTCAAATTGCTTTACAAAAGTATAATGGTTGGTTAAACCAAAATAATTTGTTCTTATTATATTTCAATTTCTAGGAGATAGTATGAAAAGTATAGTCATTAAAAGTGTACTATCACAATGTTTCACAATTAAAACAATTTGAAACTTTAAAATAATACACTAACTCTATTATCTTTTGATATATCTTTGCAATTCATTCCTTTCAACACTTTGATTTCTCATATCATAAATATTTGACAAATCATTTTTCATGCTTTGATTTCATTTGGAACCTGTCAGTTCTACGTCTTCCTCAATCAAAGTAAGCTTTCTTTTGACAAAGAATTTTATTGATTCTAAAAAGTCTTTCACATTCATTTTAAAGAATCTATTGATCATATATCTTTTGGTTTGAACCTAGTCACTTTGAACATTTTATCATTTCATTTCATTCGTTTATCATCGATTTCTTGAACTAATTCAGTTGAACCATTGAATCCTATTTATTATACAATACATATTCATAAAATTTAATATTTCAATTCTGGGTCATCTACCCTAATACTATTAACTAAAAGGTGACATAATTCCAAAAGAAATATCATAACCCAAATACACTTGGAAGCTGGAATCTGAGATGAAGAAAAGGTATTCCTATTTATTCCAGTAAATCTCGAGGACGAGATTTTTATTAAGGTGGGTAGAATGTAACGACTCACACAAAAACATCCTAAAAACGTTCCGTAAGTATGAACCCGGACCCCTGATAAAACAACTCTCATTAAAATAATATTTCTTATTTTAATTTAACAAAAAGGAAACCCTAATTGAGACACCCAAATGATTCTGTGCAAACCCTAAAAAAATTTATAATTTTCAGAATCAGGATTAGGGCCCCTAAAACTCAGGGGGGGTTAAACCCTATTGACAATTATCCAAATTACGTGCTGACAAAGTTTCAAATTCGAATTCTGTCGACTCATCTGAGCTAGTCCCACACGTGGCAACAATTTAAGCATGAAGTGTACCTTACGGACCGTAAGGTCACCAAGCTTACGGTCCGTATGCTGCCTTACGGACCTCAACATTGATAAGCTTACGGTCCGTAAGCTAGTCAAGTTTTGTGTATAAATAGCAGCGTCTGGAACTTGATTTCTGGCGATTGAGCGACGTTCAAACTCCAAAATTCCGTCGAGTTATCATCTGAATACTACAATTAACACACACGAAACCCTAATTAAGTATAGCGGGGTGCTGCAGAACAGGGTATTAACTCAATCGCTCTTACGATTCATTGTCCGATCGATTAAACTATCCAAGGGATGTTTAAGTGCCGCCCACATTAGGGTTATACTTTATCGTTCGTCATTAATTTGACGGATTGTCGTTAATTCGATGGGTAAAGTATTATACCTTGTCGTTCATTGTTAATTCAATGGATCATCGTTAATTCGATGGACAAAGTATTGCATTTTGACATTCATTGTGAGAATTTGATCTCGTGAGTTATCGTAAATGCTGTATTAAGTTATCTACCTAGTTCGTATGCATTAGGTTCCAAGGCTAAGTAATAGGCTAAGCTCTGCTTGTACAAATCTGCAATATATCAAAGGCTTATCTGTAGACTAAACTTTGTCCGTATAAATCTGCCTGATTATCTGTGAGTCATTCTCTTTTTATCAAATTACTTTTACAAAAGCATTTTATTATCAAAAGTTATAATTACAGTGATTAAGTTTATGTAATCACCATATTACAGCCGGTATGTGGGGTTTTGTATACATTACTTGATAATCGTCACCATTGGGGCAGCCAATGGGGGATATGACCATAGTCACAGACACCATTGGACGAATGGGCCAATGGGTTGAGTGGCAAGTACCGTGGGTAGTTGGCTTGATGTCAGAAACATTGTAATCTCTCTTAATACTGTATATTATAACAAACGGGTCGTTTTAGTAAAATGAATGAACTCACTCAGTATTTCCCGCTGACAAAACCTTTTTAAACACTTTTCAGGTAATTACAGTAGAATTGGAGTAAGAGATGGATACGGCACAAAAAGGCATCAAGAAGTGGCTTATTTTATTAATTAAATTTTTAGAAATATTGTTTTATATAATAAAATTTATCTTTATTAAAGCTACCATTATAAAACATGGGTTTATCCCATTTATTTATTAAAATAAAATCCGGTGTTTCTAAACTCTGATATTTTTCCTAACTCACGGTTCTGAGGAAATTTTCGCTGCAACGTTTTCAAAATAATCACCGGTACCACTGGACTGTTCGCGGCACCCGATTCCGTCCAGGGTGGGTCGGGGGTCGTGACATAGTGGTAGTGGTGGGAGGCGATGGCGTGGTGGAAATGCTAAGTTGATATCCTCATATTGTTTTCATGTATTTGTCATCATTTTTCATAATTCCGGAGTCTCGGAAATGCTAAGTTGATAGTTCGGACGAGTTAGAATTGTTTTATTTTTAGCGAAACGGACGATTTTGTATTTAAGGCGTTGTACCAGAAAGTTATGTATTTTTGCAAGATGTGTTTTCATATATATATGGGCTCAGTTATGTTATTTGTGTGTCGTTTTTCATCGTTTCGTTTTGTTTCAGCAACTTTGCTGGCATGAATAGTGTAACCGTGAATAGTGCGCGCAACATTTTCTACCAACACTTTTAGGACATAGTTTAGTTGGTTTCGCGACACGACAAAAACCAACATATGTTATGGTATTGTTCTCTTGTCCTAACACTGTTATCTAATGTACGGTCCAGTTACGTAATTAAATTACGCTAATTGCATGAGATTATATACTAAAAATAGTGATTAGATTGTATGGAATCACCAGTTAATTGCCATTTGTCACAAAAGTGAAGATGATGAAGATGGTATGAAGCTCCAAGAAGTGTGTATAAATCTCCCTTGAAGTTTCTTCCCCTGGCTATCTTCTTAGATCGTCATAAAAGGCTCCATGTATACTTGATTTTAGGTTAGATGGTTGAAGAAAAGTGGGTTTGTATGCGTGTGTGTGTATAACCGTAAATATAGAGAGAGTTGAGAGGGTTTTCTTTGTTGAAGTTGAGTGTAAGAATGAAGTGTAGTGAATGATAGAAATGTTATACATAGGGTTGTAAACGAACCGAACGTTCAGCGAACAGTTTGTGAACCGTTCGACCGGAAGTTCGTTTATGTTCGTTCGTTTAATAAACGAACGAACATGAACAAGAAATTTCGTTCGATTAGTTAAATGAACGAACATGAACAGAGGTCTCGTTTGTTCGATTGTTTTCGTGAACGTTCGGTAAGGTATTCGTGAACGTGTTCGTGAACATTCGTTGATTTGTGTTCGTTTATGTTCGTATGTTTATGTTTTAACTGAATATCTTTGTACTTTCTTATATTTTATTTGTACTTTTTATATTACTAAATTTTATTTATTTTATTTCCCTAACAATTAAACTAGGAAACTCACTTTCACCTTGTTTATGCATCATTTCTCATTATTTACATCCATGAATATGATCGACCTCCGTTCCACAATAAGAGATTCAAGTTCGAGTGCTACTCTCTGGGCCATCTATCTTTATCTTTCGTCGCGTTCGCCAAATTTATTTATGTTCGTTTGTGATCGTGAACCGTTCGCGAACACACTCATTTTCTTAATGAACGAACACGAACATAAAATCTCGTTCGGTAAGTGTTTATGAACCGTTCGTGAACACATTTATTTCCTTAACGAACGAACACGAACAAGGCCTTGTTCGTGTTCGTTCGGTTCGTTTACAGCCCTAGTTATACAATTGTAAAAATGGACATCATCCATTTTATAAACTACATTGCATAAAATGCTAGAAGTCCACACATGGTCATACCTTCTTATTTTTATAAGATCACAACATGTGGTGTGTGGGTCCAACTGGGGGGTAAAGTGTAACTTTTTTTTGTTAATGTATTGTAACATGTGTGAATTTTGTAAGAAGATATTTAGGTGATTAGTGGAGTTCTTGAGTAATTAAGGGTTAAGTGTGGTTTAGGGTATTAACTAGGCTTAACTAGTTCATTAGACTAGTTATTTTGATGTTTAGATAATAAAAATGTCACTAGTTTAGTTATCAGATCGTTACCGAATAAAATGCGAAGCGTGCACTGTAACATATAGGTTTGTATATTTATGATATCTTCAATATCATGGAAGTTGTTTATGATCTCTAATAATATTTATGGGCCATATCGTTACTATAAATGTTGAATTTATGTTGCGGACAAAGCTGAAGTTGTTATATTAAAATTCGGATCGGACACTTTCGATGTTTAGTCATTATTCCAGAAAGTTTATATGTATCATTGCAATTGTTTCCCAAAAATAGGGATTTTGTGCGTGTGTGTATATATATATATATATAGGGAGGAGCTCATGCGAGAACCACCCTTATTGTGAGATCCTTGAGAACCAATGTGAACACAACCTAAAATAGCTAAAAAAACCTAAAAAAAACCTAAAAAAACCTAACCCCCACCCCCCCCCCCCCCACCCAAAAACCTAAACCCCCCACCCCCCCCCCCCCCAAGCTAAAAAAAACCTAAAAAAACCTAAAAAAAACCTAACCCCCACCCCCCACCCAAAAACCTAAACCCCCCCCCCCACCCCCAAGCTAAAAAAACCTAAAAAAAACCTAACCCCACCCCCCCCCCCCCCAAAAAAAAAAACCTAAACCCCCCCCTTCCCCACCCCCACCCCCACCCCCCAAAAACCTAAACCCCCCTCCCCCACCCCCCCCCCCCAAGCTAAAATGCTAAAAACTAAAAACTAAACCCCCAAAAAACCTAAAAAAATCTAAAAAAATAAAAAAAAATCCAAAAATTTATTTTTGATTTTTTTAGGTTAAAATCGCTATTTTTCGAAGCCAAAAAATTTTTTTTTTTTTTAAAAAAAAAAATTAAAATTTTTTTTTGGGTTCGAAAAGTAGCGATTTTAACCTAAAAATATTAAAAAAATCAAAAAAAAATTTTTTGTGTGATTTTTAGCTATTTTTAGGCATTTTTGGTGTGTTCACATTGGTTCTCGCGGTTCTCGCAATAAGAGGTGGTTCTCGCATGATTTTCTCCCTATATATATATATATATAGGGGAGAGTTCATTGGGGAACTCTAAAAAAGTGGGGAACAGGGGAACAGGGGCATTTTTGTCCAAAAAAATATCTACTACACCACCCACATTCAAACAGAATCCTTTCTTTGAAACCCTAGGTTCTCTCTGAGACACCGTCATACGCCGCCACCGTCACCACCATAAACCACCACCACCACTACAATAAGCCACCAGCATCCGCGAACGCAAATATTAAACACCACTAGCAACAACCACTGCGATTTAAGAGAAGGTCTAGCATCATATTTTTCAGATCTATTCAATTTTTCAGATTTCGGCTGAGATTTTTCGAATCTACACTAATAATCTTCATATTTTTCAGATCTGGTTGAGGAAAACTATTACGAAACTATAGCTGTTGCCGATTTTGACTGAGATTTATGCAGTATTAGTTTATAGGGTTTCAGATCTTAAATCTCAGGTTAAGGTATCATTTATTTTGCGATTATCAATTAATTTTTATTTGATTTAACCTGATTTTAAGAAATTATGATTATATGTATATTTATGTTTCTGTTTTTTTAACTTTTTTAGAAAAAACAATTGTTTTAACATGTTAATAATTTTTAATTAAATTTCATTTATATAGAGATGTTATCTAGGTTAGATGTTATCATATTTGTTGTTGATCTGCAAATGCTAATATTCTGTTATGTTGCTCAAAACTGATAAGTTAGAAGGTGAAAAACTAATAAGTTAGAAGGTGCACACCAACTGCTCGATGAAATGTTTCAACCAAAATTTCCTTTAGTATTGGTATGGTTAATATTATAATATCAATATAAAAAAGTCTACATAGAGCAGTGTTTTCTGTTGTGTTGTTCAAAACTGATAAGTTAGAATGTGCATACCAACTGCTTGATGAAATGCTTCATCCTGGTAATGTTGTAAGGCATTGCATACCATGTGCGACTCAAGTAACGTTTTATTTTTACATTTGAGTATGTCTATACAGTTTCATAAGATGCAATTTTAGAGGTAGTGTATTACTGTATTAGTGTATATAGTATATGAGTAGTTGTATAGGCTGAGATTGTCAGTTACCGTTTGGTTAGTCTGTTAGGTAGCTCCAATATAGTTTGTTCTCCTATATATAGAATTAAGCTTCTCATCGTACATTTTGATTGATTCTCTTTCACATGAGATAGATGAGTTCTTGGTGACTTTAAGTGTAACAAAATCTGGAGAGTAGCAGTCCTTTAAAACAGTGGCTGATCTAATATTTTTCATTACAAGGGCCAAAATAATCTAGTCTTCTTTAAACTGACCCTTATTTACACGTCTGTCTTTACAACCCTGTTTGCTTCACTACAAAGTTACATAAGATGGAATTTTAGTGTATGTAGTCTCTCTCTTGTTGGTATGGTTACTAGTGTATGTAGTCTCTCTCTTGTTGAAATCTAATTTATCGACTACTTCCTCTTGAGATTTTCTTATCATTCTGAAAACTGATTTGCTCTTTTGAGTATTTTTTTTCATCATCATTTTCTATAGCTTTACTTTACATAGTTAAATACTTTGCTTGGATTTCCTGTAAGTTTAAAATATAATATGATGTACAATATTTCATGACAAATAAAACCAAGCTACTAAGACAAGCTACACACATGTCTGCTAGAAGCCTAGTCTTGATACATTCAGTTGAGTTATCAATTGACAAATAAACTTGCATAGGTTGTTTGTCACTTAATTTAAGTGATTTATATTCTAAGATTACATGTATGCAGTTAGTAAAAACATTTATTTAACATGTTAAGAAATTATTTATGTGTTTTTTAATTTAGTTAACATGTTAAGAATATAACTTTTTAATATAACTTTTTAATATAACTTGTTGTGCTTATATAAGATAACATGTTAAGAATATAACTTTTTAATATTCTGTTATTTATAATTATTCGCAATGGTATATTGTTGGGAAAGCTCCTAACCTTCTACGAGGTGATGTATCTCTGATCTCACCCGGATCACTTGTGATCTAGGAAACCATGGTGACACAAGACGTACCTTGCGATTAATAAAAACTAAAAAATTAGTTAATCAATAAAACTTGTTGTGCTTATATCAGATATTAAATTGTAAACTTTAAAACTTGCATAGGTTGTTTGTCATTTAATTTAACTGATTTATATTATAAGGTTACGTCTATGCAGTTAGTAAAAACATTTATTTAACTTGTTAAGAAAATATTTATCTGCATTTAAATATATTTAACATGTTAAGAATATAAATTTTTAATATAACTTGTTGTGCTTATATCATATATTAATTGTAAATTTTAAAACTTGCATAGGTGTTTGTCATTTTATTTAAGTGATTTATATTATAAGATTACATGTATGCAGTTAGTAAAAACATTTATTTAACATGTTAAGAAAATATTATGTATTATTTATAATTATTCGCAATGGTATATTGTCGGGAAAGCTCCTAACCTTCTACGAGGTGATGTATCTCTGATCTCACCCGGATCACTTGTGATCTAGGAAACCATGGTGACACAAGACGTACCTTCCGATTAATAAAAACTAAAATATTAGTTGATCAATATAACTTGTGCTTATATCAGATATCAAATGTAAAGTTTAAAACTTTCATAGGATGTTTGTCATTTAATTTAACTGATTTATATTATAAGGTTACGTCTATGCAGTTAGTAAAAACATTTATTTAACATGTTAAGAATATAAATTTTTAATATAACTTGTTGTGCTTATATCATATATTAAATGTAAATTTTAAAACTTGCATAGGTGTTTGTCATTTTATTTAAGTGATTTATATTATAAGATTACATGTATGCAGTTAGTAAACACATTTATTTAACATGTTAAGAAAATATTCTGTATTATTTATAATTATTCGCAATGGTATATTGTCGGGAAAGCTCCTAACCTTTTATGAGGTGATGTATCTCTGATCTCACCCGGATCACTTGTGATCTAGGAAACCATGGTGACACAAGACGTACCTTCCGATTAATAAAAACTAAAATATTAGTTGATCAATATAACTTGTGCTTATATCAGATATCAAATGTAAAGTTTAAAACTTTCATAGGATGTTTGTCATTTAATTTAACTGATTTATATTATAAGGTTACGTCTATGCAGTTAGTAAAAACATTTATTTAACATGTTAAGAATATAAATTTTTTAATATAACTTGTTGTGCTTATATCATAAATTAAATGTAAATTTTAAAACTTGCATAGGTTGTTTGTCATTTTATTAAAGTGATTTATGTTATAAGATTACATGTATGCAGTTAGTAAAAACATTTATTTAACATGTTAAGAAAATATTCTGTATTATTTATAATTATTCGCAATGGTATATTGTCGGGAAAGCTCCTAACCTTCTACGAGGTGATGTATCTCTGATCTCACCCGGATCACTTGTGATCTAGGAAACCATGGTTACACAAGACGTACCTTGCGATTAATAAAAACTAAAATATTAGTTGATCAATATAACTTGTTGTGCTTATATCAGATATCAAATGTAAAGTTTAAAACTTTCATAGGATGTTTGTCATTTAATT
This sequence comes from Helianthus tuberosus, assembly GCA_030545235.1. Taxonomy (NCBI): domain Eukaryota; kingdom Viridiplantae; phylum Streptophyta; class Magnoliopsida; order Asterales; family Asteraceae; genus Helianthus; species Helianthus tuberosus. The sequence continues at coordinate 25,596,850 of CM060395.1, forward strand.
TAACTGATTTATATTATAAGGTTACGTCTATGCAGTTAGTAAAAACATTTATTTAACATGTTAAGAAAATATTTGTCTGCATTTAAATATATTTAACATGTTAAGAATATAAATTTTTAATATAACTTGTTGTGCTTATATCATATATTAAATGTAAATTTTAAAACTTGCATAGGTTGTTTGTCATTTTATTAAAGTGATTTATTTAACCACTTTTTTGGTGTTCCACCATACACCACCACCACAATATGCCACCAGCATCAGCGAACGCAAACATTAAACACCACCAGCAACAACCACTGCGATTTAATAGAAGGTCTAGCACCATCTGTGTACGATTTTTCAGATTTCGGCTGAGATTTTTCGAATCTACATTAATAATCTACATATTATTCAGATCTGGTTGCGGAAAACTATTACAAAACTTTAGCTGGTGCCGATTTTGACTGAGATCTATGCAGTATTAGTTTCTAGGGTTTCAGATCTTAAATCTCAGTCTAAGGTATCATTTATTTGTGATTATCAATTAAGTTTTATTTAACTTAACCTGATTATATGAAATTATGATTATGTCGATTTATGTTTCTGTTTTGTAGCTTTTTTAGAAAAAAAAATTGTTTTAACATGTTAATAATTTTTAGAGTTAATTGCCATTTTCGCCCCTGAGGTTTGGGCACATTTGCCATTTTAGTCCAAAATGACACTTTGGTACCATTTTGCCCCCCACGTTTGTAACTTTTTGCCATTTTCGTCCAAATAATGACACTTTGGTACCATTTTGCCCCCCACGTTTGTAACTTTTTGCCATTTTCGTCCAAAAATAAAGTAACTTTTTGAGCCATTTGGACGAAAATGGCAAAAAGTTACAAACGTGGGGGGCAAAATGGTACCAAAGTGTCATTTTGGACTAAAATGGCAAATGTGCCCAAACCTCAGGGGCGAAAATGGCAATTTACTCTAATTTTTAATTAAATTTGATTTATATAGAGATGTGTTATATATAGCATTCTATGTGCGTTTCATTCTTTTCATTGATTCTTTGCAGTTTAAGGTATCATTTATTTGCGAGTATCAATGAAGTTTTATTTAATTTAACCTGTTTATATGAAATTATGATTATATGTAGATTTATGTTTCTGTTTTGTAGCTTTTTTAGAAAAAAAAAATTGTTTTAACATGTTAATAATTTTTAATTGTTTTATTTAATTTAACCTGATTCTTTTCATTGTTTCTGTTATGTAGATTTATGTTTCTGTTTTGTAGCTTTTTTTTGTTATTGTAGTCTCTAAACTGATTGGTTTTTGGTTAATTGGCCTTTGTATTTTAACAATATTGTTGAATCTAGAATATGCTCCATGATCGAAACTGATATCTGATGTATTATACTAATAATTTGAAGTTGAAATATACCTGAACAGTTGAAGATGTATTATAACATGATAATTTTGTAACTTGCAGATGCTCCTTGATCCAGGTTGACACCTGATGTATCTAGAGCATTTGAGGTTCAAGGAGACATATTGGAGCATATTTTCTTCAAATTGCATAGTGATGAGAAGAATTTACAATTTTGGCAAGCTAGAGCAAAGGATTGTAAGGGTCAATGGGGTGGGTGTAGGGAAGGCATCGGTGAACAAGTTTGTCGCGCGGTAAAACTGCTGCCGACCCTCCCCACCCCGGTGATTGAGTAAAGAAGCGGTGAGTGTTTACCACAAAGGGGAAGAAGATGAGAAGGAGAGAGAGTTGAATAATGACTCAAAGATCGGAGTAATTTTAGCCCTTTATCCAACCTGCATATCTTTCATTTCCATTAATAGGATATCGTCATTATTTACTGTCTTATTTAAGCTAAAATTGAAAATCAGGAAAAGAAAGGGTGTTCATAGAGGTAGCTCGTGTTCTCCAAAAGTTGAACACACAGGAAAAGTGATCAGCGGAGCTAACGAAACTGTCTCAGCTTGCCTCTATGTGTCACTTGATTCTTCTTACTGATAATGTGGATGGATGGGTGTGGGGGCTGTAGGATATTGGGTTGTTTTCGGTGTGAAGTCTCAAAAACAGGTTGTAGTCACTGAAATACAGACCTCCGGATTATGTGTTCAGTATTGGGTCCTAAAAAAGTCTCAAAAGTCACTAGGAGGAAGGTAGAAAGGGCAGGTTACCTACACTGGAAGCATTCGCAAAAAGGAATATTTTCGTGATTTAGGATTTATGTGTCTTACGTGGGGATGCAATAGAATCGTGTGAACACATATTTGTGTCGTGCTCCTTCGTGCAAAGTTTGTGGCAAATCATCTCTCAGTGGTGCAAAGGTTCAATCCATCAATGCATTTCGTTTCCGAGATCTATTGCGGCTGCACGAATTTATCCAAGGCACAAAGAAAAAAAAGAAAGCTTTCTATGTTGTTATTTTAACAGGAATATGGTGTGTTTGCTAATTGAGAAGTGATATTGTTTTCAATCAAGGCCGGGGAGGTTTCATTAAAGAAGGTCATTGAAGAGGTAAAGGCCATGGGCTTCAGAGGGGTGAGAAACAGATCTAAGAAGCATTCAATTACGTGGGCTCGATGGAAAACATTTAATGTGTTTGATGCTGGATGATAGAGGCTGCGCGGTTTTGTTTTTGTTTTTTGTTTTTTGTTCTTCGTTCTTTGGTCTAGTAATTTACTGTATTTACAACACTTTACATTACACTCTGCAACAAACAAAACAAAACCCTAGACCTCAAACACCACAAGAAAGCTTCATCAATGGCGGATGATACAGCATCAATGAGCATATACAGAGCTTCGAGAACGATAAAGAAAAAACACAGCTCGTTGTTCAATTCTCTACTCTCGATTCACGAGGACTCGATCTTCGTTTCCGAGATAGCTCAGCTATGGCCTCCATAGATAGTTTTCTATTGCAGCCACTGATTTGTTTAAAACTTGTAAATTATGTAAAAATGATTTGTTTAACATGTAAAACTTATATGTTTTGCATTTAAAGTTATGTAAACCTAATTTAAATTATGAAATGTAGGTAACCAAAAGTGAAATTAAAAAGAAAATTAATAACATGAAATCAAGATGATAATCGAAATGAAAGTGACCAATGTTTGACCGCACAAGTGACGACAACAGCCTCCAGCTCGGAGCAGGACCTCATATTCTAGTCAAAATTTGCCTATCAAATGAAAATCATATCGCAGATGCGATACACATCGATCAAATCTAACAATCTAAGCACTAAAACTACTAATTAGCAAAATAGATAGCAAAGTACAGTAAACGCACACTCAGATTCATCAAGATAACTATCGTCATCAAAACTTGCTGATTATTTAAAATCATACTGCATATCAATCAAATCTAACGATCGGAATACTAAAACCTACTAAATTAGCAAACTAAATAGCCAAAAAGTAAACATACAGTCATATTCGTCGGATGATGCAGCCGGAAGACTGGTGCGATATATAAATCAAATTTAATTAAAAAAATTAACATGTTAAAATAATTTCTTTTTTTCTAAAAAAAGCTACAAAAATCTACAAATAATCATAATTTCATATAATCAGGTTAAATTAAATAAAACTTAAATGATAATCGCAAATAAATGATACCTTAAACTGAGATCTAAGATCTGAAACCCTAAAATACTCCATAGATCTCAGACAAAATCGGCAACAGCTACAATTTCTAACAGTCTTCCGTAAGCAGATCTGAAAAAACGTAGATTATCAATGTAGATTCGAAAAATCTCAGCCGAAATATGAAAAATCGCAGATGAAATAAAGGAAATCAACGAAGATTATACACGATTAACTGTTCTCCGGTGATAAACACAATATTCCGGCCACATAATCCGGCGGCGACGGTGAAAAGATGTCAAATCAGATCTCCGACGAAGAGACGGCAGTTGCAAGATTCAAAACAGACTCCATAGAAACCTAATAGAAACTTTTCAAAAATACCAAAACTACCCCTCCACCTTTTTTAAGCCTTGCAAAATTTAATCTAATCCCAGCCCTTGATTAAGTTAATCCAAGGGTGTTCCCCTGTTCCCCACTTTTTTGGTGTTCCCCAATGAACCCCACACTATATATATATATATATATGGATTTGGATACTCTTTCATATTCCGTTTTTATGGTTTTCAACTTCTTCTGATTTGTTGAATTTCACAACTAGATGTTTATCAGTTTGAACCACATCATATTTTCTATACGATTTGTTGATGTCTTATGTTTTATTTTAAAATAGTCGTTAGTTGGTTATAAAATGTTTATCGTTATCTTATAAGCATAAGTAAAGTCAAGTAGATATTATTATTATTATTATTATTATTGTTGTAATAAAAAGTGGGAGCTATAACATAATCATAATCAACTAGTTTAATACCCGTCCGGTGGACGGGTTACGTTGATACATTATATAGTAACAATATGAATGAACCTATCAGGCTAGGCTATCAGTTGTAAACCATAGAAATGAAACATGAGCTTTCACTATGAGAAGCATACTATGGTGACCATAACAATATTAAGTATACTACGCCTTGGATAACCTTTCACTCGTTTCCTCTTTAAGTAATTTTTTAAACTTACTCCATTGACTACTAAAACATCCAAATGAATACACAAAGCAAATTAAATTTATACAAGCCCGATGGTCAGGCATTTTAATGTCATGACATATGTTTTTTTGTTTGCTTATAAACAATTACATTATTTTTTTTTGAAAAAAAAAGAGCAAAATGTGTTAAATGTTTCAACGTAGAAAATTGACTAAGGCATTTAAAAAACCTAACATAGCACACAAAAAAATAGTAAACTTATAAAGTCAAAAGGAAACAGATAGGAAAGAAGTTTTTATTAACCTATAAATAAAGTAACTACAAAAGATATTTAACTTATAATAACCATATGCAACATACGTCAACCACATCTCAATCCTACACAATAGAGAAACTACCTTCAACACCCAAGGGCATTTATCAACTATTTTGTATTTGCTTGCTGTTCAAAGTCAACATCCGTTTCTGCAGCTCCAAACACAGGAAGAATCAAAACATCCTTATCGACATCATCAAATTGTTTGCCTCTAACAATCCAGATACTCCAACACAAATTAATAGATGCCACGTTGTAAATTTGTTCCCTAACCTCAGGACTGAAACCATTCACCTTGATGTAACCACCTCTTTTCCCACATTCATCATAGTCCATAATATCCTGAAAATGTGAACTTTTTGGTCAAATTCAAGATGATTAGACAGTGATTGAAAAGAAACCAAGGGGATATCCTTCTCATAATATCCCATTGAACGTGAGACTTTCTTGAAAGCGTAAAATTGTGTCTTGGAGATACTGTATCAAACGCGAATGTACTAAAAAGTCGTGGAACTGCAAATGCCTTAGATATGATCAGGGCCGGCCCTGAGAAATTCGTTTACCCTGTTCGAGCTTGAAAAAACGTGCCCTTAGGCCTTAACAAAATTGAGTATTGGGCTCACTAAAGGTTTAAACCTAATGTCAATGGGCTAATAACTAATATAAACCATAAAAATAGTTTTGTAAGTGGGCCTACATTGGTGTTTGTATGGGTATACCCTATTAATTTATATTTTCACATATACATATCATAATTTTTTTTAGAATATCGTGCCCTTCGAAATATCGGGCCCTAGCCACTAAAGCCCCCTCTCTCCTCCTTCCTACCTCTTCCCGCAGTGGTGAGTAGTCACTGATTTAACCATTCCCCGCTCACCGATTGAAGGCCAGCACCCTTTCCCCACTCGACAACCCCCCTCCCCGATCAAACTCACCGCAACGATACCCTCCTCCCTAATAATTATGTCTTGCCAAAGAATTGTCATGAATGAAGACGTAAAGTAAAAGTTAATACATCTGAAAACCTTTATGTAGCTAATTTTGTTAGAATCCATCAAATAGTCATAATTTATAGACCAAAAAATAAGAAGACATGGATTCAACAAATCTGAGCAATTCCTCATGATAATCAGAAATCAAAATTTATTGATTTGGCCTTTGAGATCCTAGTAACAGAAAACTTTTTATTCCGCTTAGCATATTTAGTTGGTTCACTGAATCACTGGGCATGTCAAATATATCACTTTATTTACCGGGAACTGAGGAAACTTTAGTGATTAGATATAACCAACCCTTATACTACATACGGCTGTCCAACGGTTTTTTTCGGGTTGGATCCACTGTTCTGGCGGGTCTGAACCGTGAAACGCTCACCCTAAGCATGTCAGTTGTGAAAAAGTTTACATATAGTTTGTAAAACACTTTACCATATAAGGGTTTTCAGAAAAAAACAGGGAATTGAAAAAAAAAAATCTTACTCGGATCTCCTTAACATCGGCATGGCAACGGGCCAATAAACCTCTACATCACTGCTAGACATTCCAAGGTTTCATGAGTAACAGCCACAGTTAAAAACATAATTCAGAAAAAGCTCAAAACACAATTAGCAAAAATATCGTACAATAGAGTTCAAACTTGCCATGCATGGTTCAACCCGACAAACACACGGTGTACTACCAAAAACAATCACCTCAATTGCACTTGATTTTGGTACCCTTCTGTAAAAAGAACCATCTTTTGGTGACCTTGATGGACCCTAAAACAAAAGAAAACAAAAAAAAATATTAAAGCATTAGCATAAACTCCCATGAATGTCGCAAGTGCAAGAACAACAGGTAACTCATACCTTACTTTACTTATACCAGTGACATATCTATACCTGAAGTACTTCTTTTTCCTGTGAGGCATTCCATAATCTAAACTGCTGATAATCTTGCTTTATTTTTGTTGTAATTCAACCTGCATATCCGCACTCACAAAGGAAGTACCACATGGATTTAGTACAAAGTTATGTTAAAAGCGTTGCTTAGAAAGATTTAGAGCAGAAAAAAAGGACCTTTTGAGTTTTGATTTTATGAATTTCATCTTGAAGTTTTTTCGCTACTTCGTCATTCCTTTGTTTTTGTCAAAGAACTTGTGCATGGGCATCTTGCTTCTTCAACTCACAACCTGAAATTCAAATATTTGAATAAAGCCATTAGTTATCATAGCTCTTGTATGACTTTTATAGTTTTATGGTTTTTCATATCATTTACTACCTGCATATAAGTCAAAAAAATGCAAAATTGGAAATCTATATAAGATAAAGTCAACAATAATAACTATCTAGAATCATAAAAACTCTAATGACACTCAAACTCTTGCGTACATAACATGTAAAACAGAAAACTGTAGAGAAGGCAGCCGAACATTTCCAGTAACAACAAACAAAAGTTATATATGAGAAAAAGTTGTGTCATATAATCAATCAGATTTCAAGAAAACATGTAAGGAAATTGATGTAACCATAAATGGATGTTTACTGCTTCAAAGTTGTTCACCAATGCTCGAATATGATGACTGATTGTTTAAGGCGTAGGTATGTATAATATATAGGAGGAATCTTCAACTGAAAACCCCACTACCCAGGTTTGTAGGATGCTAGAATGGTGGAGATCACGGGCAAGAGTTGTGGAGATCATGGGCAGCACAAAATGGAGCTACCAAAACTATCGAGAACTTCCCTCAACCGCCACACGAGCGGTTATTTTAGTGAGTTTAAGTGGCTGAGATTTAATCTCAGCCAAATCCAACGGTGGAGGTTCATTTACGAGTTGGTTACACTTAATGGGCTTAATAATATATATAATTATCATAATTAGAAACAAAAGAGATTAACGAACTACAAATTATCGTGAACACTACATATTTACACATTTCAATGACACCAAACGGATTCAAATTTAATTTTTTTTTAAGCCTATGGCATACCTGGAGAAGACTTGCCACTGTTTTGGGCTTCTTCCGTGTTTAATTGAACGGCAGTATCAATATCATCTTGGCCAGTTAAAAAGACAAGAATAACCCCCATTGGCTCCTACAAGTTAAAACAATAAACGCGTAAGATAATAATAAAAATATGAACAGAATGTAAATGTTGAATATAGTTTTAAAAATCATATACAATAGTGGGGCTACCTTATCATGAATTGACATTACTGTTGAAACAGTAGCTCGAAGACAATCTGAAACAGGCTCTTCAACATAGAAAATCTGAACGTTATATACCCTGAAGTCACATCCTTTACGAGTAAGCAAACAAAACAAAGCAATATAGATGCTTAATTTCTATGTTTTTATTGGTATAAAAACATTATCAATTCCTATATTTTTTTATAAATATACCTCAACAGACAAAATAGCAGGTTCCGTCCACAGTCCACTATCTTCTCCTTCCAATCGAGGCCGCCTTTTTCTGATGAATATACAAAGTTGTAATACATTAGTCCTTGTACACTAGACCTGCAAACACTGGACTGACGACTGAGGAGGAGACAGACGCGTGTGTCGTCTTCAAAAAATAGTCCTTGTACAACTGTAATCAAACAAAATATTAGCAAGCACCATACATCCATAACAAACTGTTGAAACATGTACCAAAATCACCTCAAATTCTCTCACAGACATTTCATCAAGCATGTGGAATGCACATATTAAAATTGAATCTAGTAATAAGACCTTTTAACCAGGTCATCCTCAAAATACATGTTTTACCAATAATCAGCGTTCAAAGCATCATTCTTATTTCCTGGTACAAAATTATAGTTTTTTCACCAAAAATTCACCACTGACCACGAAACGAAACTCGAGTGTTGAATATGAAAAAGTGTGTGAAACTGGCGATTGAAAGAAATTGGGATGCAGAACTTACATTTAGCAACAGTGGGAAATTTAGGTATCGACTTGTACCCACCACAGATGGCGTTTCTACTGAAACGCATAAGGCAACTTGTACCCACCAAGGCATTTGAGGAGCAATTACATCTGCTGCTGTTTACAAATTCCCCTGCTCCTCCTCCGTGCATCTGTCATATGCAGCCTCCACCTAGCAAGTATTAGTAAACAGGAACCAATCAATTCGTGATTTTTTTTACTCTAAAACAGAAGGCACTTTAAATTAAACTTCAATTCATACGCCTTCAAATCAATTAGTAGAATTTTATGGATTCATTATGTGCATAAAATTAAGGTTCCCTAATTAGTTCTAATAATATAACCAATCAAGTAAAAATAAGCAAAAACCTCATCCGATTTCAAACAATAAAAACTATAATCATAAGAAACCCTAATGAAAATCTAGATGCTTACCAGATCGCGAATGAAGAACGCTTGAATGTAGGTTTGAGATCGCGGTTGAATGACGGTACCATCTTTGTGTTTCGGCGTATATATGATATCATGTATGGAGGCGAATATTTGGATGCAAGAGTTTATATTACATAAGACCGGTTGGCAACTGCATTCTACCCACGTCCAGTTTTGTGGCAACCGTATTTAGTGGGAAAGATGGGCCGGAAAATGAGGGGGCGTACAGAACCGCCCAGAACTGCGACAATAACAGTTAAAAATAGGAGTTTAAAGGGTCAAGATTTATTTTCATCATGATCCAATGGACAAGAATGATTTAAAGTGTGGTTAGACTTAATGGGTTCCATATATATATATAATTAATCATTTTATGATATATAAAAAGATTCAGTCTATACGTCTTTTTCAAACTATTTGGACTTTTGTATATTATATCATGTTATCCATCGATTGCAATTATCATACAAATTGGATTATACATTTGAATTTTTTGTCGGAATTTAACTAATCCTCGTTGAAAGGCAATCAAATAGTTGATTGGGACCAATGGGGTGGTGGGAAGGGAAATGTATTGGGTTCAAGTCTCACAAACGACAGTGGATTAAAGAAATTAGTCGTTAAAAAAATGGTTGATTGGGACATGGGAAGATGGACTGATGGAGGCTCCACAATTAATCCGTCATTCATGCCTCTACAAACAAGGCTGTTTGCTTTTGGAATAACGATTTTTATGACACTTTCTACATTCTCGTGTTTGAAAAAATAAGCAAAGAAGATACCTTAATAGTCAACATAATATTATTATTATTATTATTATTATTATTATTACTGTTACTATTATTACTATTATTATTATTGTTACTACTACTACTACTATTATTATTATCATCATCGTAACTTACTTTCAGATAAGTTTTAAAGGCTAAATTTTCGAATTTTATTGACTAACCAAACAGTCAAAATAAATTATGAAAATTTTATGAAATATTACTACATGTTTTTGTTCTTTAAAAATATTCCGTTTATATTTTTCTAGTGAGTAAAAAAAATTGTGAAAAATCGTGGAACACGAAAAGGTAGTATCAACGATTTTTCGGCGACAGTTTACGCCAAAAATTATTAAAAATTGATTGTTTGTCGAAATAATGCAACACCAGATGGAAAATTTGAAGGATTCATAGGACTACGTTCTGTATAAATTTTACGCAATTTAGATTTGTTTTATAAATTTTATGCAATTTAGACTTGTAGTGAGTGAAATATGACCCACCCTCGTAGTAGACCCAAAAGTTTATATTCCGGAAACAATTTTGATACTTGTTTTTATAAATTGCTTTTGACCAACCTAAAGTTTTCAAAAAAATCATGAATCTTAGTTTTCTGAAACAAGGACTCTTTTAAGTACAATTTAGACTCAATTATTGACCAAAGTAGTTTAGTTTCTATCAAGTTATCTCTTAATGAAAATTTGGTTTAACGTTTTTATGATTTTTTTATATAACACGTATTAATATATGTTAGAATGATAGATATAGAATTAAAGTGCAAAATCAAAGAATAAAAGTGAAAGAATAATGAAGAATAGTATAAAGAACGAATTATAACGAAAAACGGTTATAATGAAACTTACTTGGATTTCTTGGGAATCATAATTCCTTCAAATCAAGAAGGTGGGGGCAGGGGCGCAACTTAGGCTTAGTCCGAGGGGGCGCCCGACCCCTCGAACTTTTCGATGCGTAGTGTTATGAATAGTAATTTCGTATAGAAAATTTTTAGGTATATATGTTTCCACCCCCCAGTTTCGGAAAAATTGAGGGGGGGGGGGGGGGGAAGCTTCGCCAATGGGTGGGGGGATGAATTTTGCAGGGGTTTGAGACTGAAATATAATTTCAAGGTGTGAAGATAAAAGATTATAGGAGGCTCGACTTGTTTGCACCCCTAAAGATAATTAACAAAAAGAACCCTATTGGAAACAACACCAGCGCAGGTTATACCCACTGTCAATGCCACTCAAAGAAGCCGCTATTCTCGTCCATCTGATGGAAGAAGTGGGCCTCCCGAAGGCCGAAACTCATACATGCCCAATAACAGTGGACCAAGGCCCAATCGCCCTCAACCAAACACTGCTTATCGAACTAAGCGACATAACTTGTTTTGTCACTTTTGTAATATCACAGGTCATGACACTAAGGACTGCAGGAAGCTTACACAGTTTTTAAAAGATCATAATATCTCCAAATCTGCAAATCCGACAGTCAACACTTCAATGGCAAGCCATTCTCATACCTGCTATAGAACCATTCATTGATGAAGAAAATCGCACTATGATGTAGTAATTCTAGAGAGAGAAAATGAATGAAAGATTGAAGATGGTGAGTTTTAAAGATACAAAGAAATAAAAATAGAATTGATGAAAGGAGATTGACTATAATACTATTCCCTTTCTTTTTTTTTTCAATTTTGCCAAAGGTAAGTCCAAGATGCTTTCTTAACCTTCTAATTGAACGTTATATTTGATCCTGTCACATATAATGTATCTATTTTTCTTTGACTTATTATTATTATAACAATAATAATAATAATAAAATATGACATTTTTTGCTTAAACATTAAAAGTACGAGTAATCAAAATAAACCAATATTATTTTCATAGAGATCACAAAAACCCAGTTAGGCAGATATCTACTAAAGCTTAAACTTTAAAATTTTGAAAGTTTAATCAATTATTAATTTTCACTTATAAACGTTTATTTAATAATAAATTTAAAAATTTAAATGTACTTATGTAAAATAACAATATGATAAATCAAAACGTTTGTTGAAGAATGGTGGGTTACAAGTACCATAGAAAAACGAAACTTGAAAATATTATGTCCTTACAAGGGGTAAGACTGTTCTAAGTAGTAAACAAAAATTCACTAAATGATAATCGAGTAAAGTACAAAGTTATAACAAAAGTTCACTAAATGACAAAGCCAGAGGAAAACCGTGCTAGCAGCGTTGTAGAGTGGGGGGCGTAAACCCGTTCTAAGTAATAACTGAAAAATCACTAAATGACAACCAAGTAAAATATAAAAACGTAAACAAAAATTAACTAGAAGACAAAGCCAGGGTGTGTAAACAAAAATTCACTAAATAAAAAAGGAGTAAAGTACAATGGGACTAAACGACAAAGTCAGATGGTGTAAATGAAAATTCAAGAAATGACAAAAAAGTAGAGTACAAGGGGTGTAAATAAAAATTCGCTAAATGACGAGTATCAAGTGAAAACCGAGTAAAGTACATGGGGTATAAACGAAAATTCATTAAATGACAATACACTAAAAAGAAAGAGTCACCATTCCTAACTATATTCTAAGGGGCTGTTTGGCTAAGCTTATTGTTTTAACTTATTTACTTATTTGCTTATTTGAAAAGCAAATAAGTCATAATGGAATGACTTATTTACTTATTCCCCTCACATAATAAGCTAATCCAAACACCTTTTAACTTTTCAAAAAGCAAATAAGTAAATAAGTCAAAAAAATAAGCTTAGCCAAACAGCCCTTAGAGTTGTAAATGAACCAAGCGTTTAATATACCGTTCGTGAACTGTTCTACGAGTAGTTCATTTAATAAATGAACGAACATAAACATGGAATTTCGTTCTACGGGTAGTTTGTCGATCACTAACAAAAATTCAGTCATTCAATTGCTTTCGTGAGCATTCGACAACATGTTCGTTGCGTTTGTTTACGCCCTTTTACAATCGTTTGTTTTGTTTAATTTATGTCTCCTCGTTAAATACTTAGATCTGTGAATCATTCTTTTGTGATAATTATGTTTATTATGTCTAACTTGTTCCTTCATTTTAAAATAACTATGTTTATGATTATTATATCAAACACCTAACAAGGTCATTCAAGATTAACAACATTATTTTTTTTTAATTTTTTTTTAAATGGTATATGTTTGATTTAGATTTATTAAACCATTGCCTAGTTTTGAACTTATAGGCTATAACATTCCCTAATGTAGAAAACCCATAACCCAATTGATTTGAGTGTATAATAAAAAAGTTTATTTGAGTGAAAAAAAAGTTTTGGTAAATTGAAAAATAATAATTCCATCTTTCTGAAATTGGCCGATAATAATCCCAAGTCAGTTATTAGCCAATAATAATCCGACCTCGTCCAATTTTTTTTTGTAAAATAGTCTGCCGTTAAAATAGATTAACGGAGTTAAGTTTTTTTCCGAATTACAAACCGATGTTTTAGGGCTTTTGATCAGAACGAGGATATGAGTCGATTGATGTAAAACTTACCTCAAAATACTGCTCCCAACTCATGAAAATGGTGCTTCAATTCGGGTGTTTAACTTCCAATTAACAAAATTCAAGCCATTTCGAACACAATTTCGAGGTAAGTTTTACATCAATCAACTCGTATCCTCGTTCTGATCAAAAGCCCTAAAACATCGGTTTGTAATTCGGAAAAAAAACTTAACTCCGTTAAGCTTATTTTAACGGCAGTCTATTTTACAAAAAAATTGGACGAGGTCGGATTATTATTGGCTAATAACTGACTTGGGATTATTATCAGCCAATTTCAGAAAGATGGGATTATTATTTTCCAATTTGCCAAAAGTTTATTGCTATATACGAGCTGATCTTTAAACATTTTATCAGAATCAATATCAAAGATAAATTAACCAGCAAACCTAAATTAAAAGACCGAGTAACAAATCAAGATCGAAATCAGTTGGCTTCATATCGAGTAATCGGGTATGCTTTTTTTGAATGGCAAATGCCACTCCTACCAGGGGCGGACTTAAGTTTAGCCCAAGGTGGGCGGGCGCACCCCCGGGAAAAAAAAATTTAGTGCTAAGTTCCGTCGAAAATCCCGTCCGCACCCCTTGAAAATTTTCGTCCGCACCCCTTAGATTTTTCCGTCTGCACCCTTGGAATTTTTCGTCCGCACCCCTTAGGTAAAAAGTGTTATCAATTTATATTTTAAATTTTTTTAGTAAACTCTTATTTTTTTAAAAACACTATCTAAATTATATAACTTTTAATACCGAAATAACTAAACCCAAATGCCCAATACCTTTAACTAGCTCACTACTAAATCTTATCCCAATAAACAAACCCAACAAATCAACAATATTTTAAATTAAAATAAAATAAACAAGCCCCAAAACCCTTGCATATTCTCTCCCGCTCTCTATCATCCCTGCACGCATGCCAGCGATCAGAACATCAGCGACAACAGCAGCTGCATACCTCCGTAATCAGCCATCATACCACCGCCGATCGAACACGGGTAAGCTTCTTTGTTATTTTTGATGATTTTTGGTTGATTTTTTGATGATTTTTGGTGGGGTGGGACGGAACCGGTAGCCACCGGAAGTGAATTTTTGATGGGAGGAGACATCTGTGCTTCGATATGTTATTTTGTGGTGGGTTATATATGTATATTTTGTTAGTGATGATGATGATATATTTTCTTTTTTGGTGGGTTATATACGATCAGACCTTTTTTTTAATGGTGTATATGATGTTTAGATGTTTTTTAGTGTGATTTACATTTTGATTTCTAGGGCTTGAATACTTGATACATTATGTAATATGTTATGGAGCCATGAACTTATAGATCAATTTGTTTGTGATAGCCGATAGGAACCTTGAGTAGGGACATTATGACACGATTTCTCAAGAGGAAAGTTGATACATCTTCCGAATTCGTTGATGTGGATACTCTTCCTTCGGATCCTTATGATCGTAAGCCGATTGAATCATATTTTACATGACTCGAACCGACCCGACTCGAACCGACCCGATACGAACCAATTTTTTTACTTATATACCTTGGGGCCTAAAAATTTTAAAAATGTTTCGCACCCCCATGAAAAAATTTATGGGTCCACCACTGACTCCTATAAATACACCAATAAATCTTAATTAAACCGTGCCTAGTTTTGAACTTAGGATCTCCTCTCTAAAAGGTATAAGCCTCTACCAAGTGGGTTAACTCCACACTAGCAGGTAATCGGGTATGTGTATGGTTATATGGCTAAATCGATGTAGTTTGTGAAA
Organism: Helianthus tuberosus; assembly: GCA_030545235.1. Taxonomy (NCBI): domain Eukaryota; kingdom Viridiplantae; phylum Streptophyta; class Magnoliopsida; order Asterales; family Asteraceae; genus Helianthus; species Helianthus tuberosus. The sequence goes on from CM060395.1 coordinate 25,612,145, forward strand.
ATCACCAAAATCAAGATGGAAATGGATTGGTTAGGGTATCACAAACAAATGTTACTCCATATATAAATACACCAATAAATCTAAACAACTAAATACACCAATAAATCTAAACAACGTTTATCAAGTTCCCATTTATCTATATTTTATTTTATCCCATCTTTATTTTAATCTCACCATTCCATATTATTTATAATATCTCAATACCCAATGTTACTGTATATTTATGTTTGTAATTTCTACTTGATTACATTTTATCAATATTGTTATACTTTCTATCTATATTGAATGTTGTTATACATAAATATTATATTTTTCAATATAACTATTAATATATATGTATGACAAAAAGTAATATTGTTTTATTAATATCATTATTATCACTGCTATTTGTATTATTTATAATTGCTACCATTATTATTACTATTGTTTGTGTACGAGATTTTAATCAAGTTACAGGCCGGTCTAGGGCTGTTTTTACTTTCAACACCTAATTTTGTTATGTTGCATTGTGACCATATATCCACATATCTCAACTTCCACTATATGTCGGTTTTGCAATGACAATAAATATAAGCCAAGGTCAGTCACTATTCAAGGTTGGTTTGTTTTTAACATTATTACTGGATTCACCCATGGTCAATTGTATTTGGTATTATCAAGAATTAAAAGTAGAGACGGGGTAAATTGCTAATTCTAGATAAAGGTGGTAAAGTTATGAATGATGTAATGTTGTGTACAAATAAAGGTGGTAAAGTTACAAATAAAAGATGTAATATTGTGTACAAATAAAATATAGATATTTATGAATTATGTGAATATTTGTTGTAAATACAAATTAAAGACGGTGACATTTATATACCAAATTAACACACGGAACACTAACCTAGTATGTATATATGTAAAAGATTTTGTCTATTATCAAATGTATAATTCTTTCAACGATTATCTTCTTTGGTTATATATCAGGTTGTTTTAAAATAATAAAATCCATATGTGAAAAGTTTGATTTGTAAACTCAAAATTGAGATCTTCAGCCAATAAATCACCACGTCCACCGTCCATTCCTTGTAAAAAAATCTATTAGTTCATTCCGTTTCATACTTATCTCCTTCAAACGAACTTGATTAAATATGAAACCTGAAGTTAATTTTTAGAGTTTCACTAGATTAGAACCACGGTTGAATAAATATAATTTTATATATTAAATAATAAAAAAATTATATATTTATAAACCCCATATATTATACGAGTTAAATAAATGTAATTTTATATATCAAATAATAATAAAAAGTTATATCTTTAAAAACAATGTGTATTACACAGATTAAATAAATTTAATTTTGTATACTAAATATTAAAAACGTTGTATCTTTAGAAAACCCGTGTATAATCGGGTTGAATAAATCTACCAAATAATAAAAAAATACATCCTTAAAAACCTCGTATATTACACGTGTTGAATAGATCTTAAAAAGAGTTATATCTTTAAAAACCATGTGTATTACACATATTAAATAAATGTATTTTGTATATTAAATACTAAAAATGTCGTATCTTTAAAAAACCCGTGTATAGTCGGGTTGAAAATTCTACCAAATAAAAAAAATTATATCCTTAAAAAACCCCGTGTATTACACGTGTTGAATAAATCTAATTTTACATAGCAAATGATAAAAAGTTATATCTTTAAAAACTTCGTATATTACACGGGTTATATAAATGTAACTTTGTATAGTAAATAATAAAAAAAATGAGTAAACTGCAATTTTACCCCCTGGGGTTTAAGCCAATTGGCACTTTGACCCCCTCCCTGGAAAATATTGCAATTTGCCCCCCCCCCCCCCAACTTATGTAAAGGCCTGCAAAATTACTCCCTACTGTCAAATAAGTTAACAGATCTGTTAAATGGAATGTAAAATGACTATATTACCTTTTCATATTACCCCTTATGGTTTGTTCTAAGCAAACGTATTACCCCCCCCCCCCCAGTGTTAAATGACTAAATTGTCCTTTCTTATTACCCCCTATACTTTGTTGTAAGAAACAGTATTACCCCCCGTTTTAAGTATTTCATTGCTTTCTTACCCCCTGCAGTAAACAAAACCCTTCCCGCCAAAAAGGTTTGACCAGCCAAAGTCAAAGGATGCAGAAATTAAGTGTAAAACCTGGTAATTGAATCTGATAATGCACATAAACAAACTAAATGCCTAACCTGCTGCAAACATGCTCAAACTAAATGCCTAACCTGCTGCAAACATGATCAATTGGACTTTGGTCATTTAACCTGCTCAAACATGCTCTAATTGAATCTGTTGTTGCTATTGAATCTAACCTGCTCAAATTGAATCTGCTGCAAATGCAGATGACAAAATGGTTGCAAATGCACATGGTCATTTTATCTTAACACTCATCATCAATGGTGGTTATCTAACATGATCATGTAACTGCTGCAAATGTACATAAACAAACAAACCAAACCTAACTGCAGTGCAGTGTTATCTAACATCATCATCATTTTGCTGCAAATGCACATAAACAAACAACATAAAACCTAACTGCAGTGTTATCTAACACTCTTAATCTGCAGTGTAATTGACTGTACTTCATCAATCTAACATGATCATCTACCTGCTGCAAATGCAAATGATTATCATCATCATCATCATCATCATCATCATCATTATCATCATCATCATCATCATCATGCTGCTGATCATCATCATCATCATCAGTCATCAATCAACTAACTGATCATCATCAATCATCATTAACACTCATAATCTGCTGCAAATGCAAAGGCACATGCACATGATCATCAATCTTCATCATTATCACTCATAATCATCATTAACACTCAAATCCTGCTGCAAATGCACATCTAACTGATCATCAATCATCATCATTTAACACTCATATAAACAAGTAGAATGTAATGCATCTTAATCATCACCATCATTAACGTCATTAAGAGTGTTAGATAACACTGCTGCTATCGCAACCCCAGTCCCCTAATTAACCGGGAACGGGCGGCCGTAGTTTCAGTGGTATCGGTGTTTATCAATTTGGCAGCGGAATTTACATCAGGACCATAGTTAGGAAATATTTTATCAGAGTAAAATACCACGCTTTTATAATAATAAACACATGGGAAAATCCCAAGTTTCAAGTACACACATTTTCATAGGGATAAACCCTATTTTATTTTAATAAAACATCTCTTTATTTTAGGTAACTTTATAGCCACTTTTCCAAGCCTTCAGTGCTGTCCAGCTGGTTTCTATTTGGCTTTCACATTTTGTTACCTGAAACGCGTTTAAAAACATTTTGTCAGTGGGAAATACTGTTGAGTGAATCCCAGTTCAATAGAGATAAGTAAAATTGTTTTACAGTATTGAGGGCGGTCGCGCAATTACATTTGTTTCCATCTACTTTAATTACCACCCACGATACTGTCAACTCGACTTGTGGTCATGTTACTACTCACAATGTAGTAACAAATTTTGTATACAAAACCCCAACATACCGATGATAATTGTAGAATACAAATACTCAATCACTGTCAATTTTAATTTAAAATAATTGAGGTTTTGTAAAAACAGTTTGCAAAAGGTTTACAAAAAAGGAGATTACTCACATTGCTGTCTTAGGGTTTTCTTTAAGGATTTCCTGGTGATTATCTATTAATTACACAAATGCACACACGTTAGTATAATAACCCAATATTTACATTAGTAATACCCTCCCCGAGACGGAATTCCAATGACTACGTCAGGCAGAACCTCGACAGCCGTTACGGAACCCTAAATCAATCGGGTAGCGTATCTAATACGTAACCGGGGGTTATGATACTTACAACGAGGCAGGGCTTCGCTAATTAGGGGGTATAATACCCGGGTATAGTGCCTACTGTATAGAAATTTGAGAGAGAAAGAAATATTGAACGAATTGGACTGAAGGCCTCTCGACTCAATTTATAGGGCTGATCATAGAGGGCGTCACGCCCCGCGACGAAGGAAGGCAGGGCCTTCACGGCCCGCGATGTAGGGTACCTAGGCCGTATCCTTGTCCGGTCATGGGGTAGGTTTAACACGCGCGAGGACACGTGGCGGCTCCGGGTGCGGCCCTGTAGCCAGGCGCTCGCGCCCCGCGACGTCCCTCAAGGGATCTGTCGCGCCCCGCGACGTCCCTTAAGGGATCTGTCGCGCCCCGCGACGACCCAATAAATTTTGATTTTAATTAATTTTAATAAAAATAAAGGTATTTGGGACCTGTTGTCGTATACAGGGTGTATTTTAGGACGTATTGGGATATTTTAAATATTTTTAGGGTGTCGAAAAATTTAGGAGGGTTGTTATATCCTCCCCACCTTGTTTTAGAACTCGTCCTCGAGGTCTACTGGAATAGGTGTGGATATTTCTTTTGCATTTCTGATTCAAGCTCCCACGTGTATTCTGGTCCTCTCTTGGAATCCCATTTTACTTTGACCAGAACTAATCTCTTGTGTTTGAGATTCTTGACTTTCTTGTCTTCAATCCGAAGAGGCCTTTCTACAAATTTAAGCTTTTCATTTACCTCTATGTCCTTAAGAGGTACTACCAGTGATTCATCGGCTAAGCACTTTTTGAGATTGCATACATGAAATACATCATGTATTCCTGCCATTTCCTCTGGTAGTTGTAGTTGATAGGCTACAAATCCTATTCTTCTAATAATCTCAAAAGGTCCAACATACCTGGGGCTTAGCTTTCCCCTTTTGATGAATCTTACCACTCCTTTCCAAGGAGAGACTTTTAATAACACCTTGTCTCCTACTTGAAATTCCAACGGTTTTCGCATGTTATCCGCATAACTTTTCTGTCGATCACGCGCTGCTTTTAGTCTTTCCTTGACTTGAATGATCTTGTCGGTTGTTTCTTGTTCTATTTCTGGTCTAGATAATTGCTTTTCTCTAATTTCTGCCCAACAGACTAGAGTTCGGCACTTTCGTCCATAAAGTGCTTCGAATGGTGCAGCATTGATACTGGTATGATAGCTGTTATTGTAAGAAAATTCTATCATTGGTAAATGATTGTCCCAATTACCTCCGAAATCAATTACACAAGCTCTAAGCATATCTTCCATTGTCTGAATTGTCCTTTCGCTTTGTCCGTCCGTTTGAGGATGATAACGGTGCTTAGATTTAACTTGGTTCCCATTGCCTTTTGGAAACTTGTCTAAAAATGAGAGATAAAATGGATATCTCTATCAGAAACAATTGATAAAGGAATTCCATGCAATGAAACTATTTCATTTACATACAATTTAGCAAACTGTTCCATACTGAAAGTTTACTTCATTGGTAGGAAATGAGCTGACTTAGTTAATCTGTCTACAATCACCCAAATTGTATCATTACCTTTTCTTGTCTTGGGTAATTTGCTAACAAAATCCATTGTTGTCAATTCTCATTTCCAAACTGGCATTTATAACTGTTGTAACAAACCGGAGGGTTTCTGATGTTCAGCTTTAACTTGCGAACAAGTTAGACACTTAGAAACATATGCTGCTATATCCTTTTTCATTCCTATCCACCAGAAATTTTTCCTTAAGTCTTGATACATCTTATCATTTCCAGGATGCATCGTATACTTAGACTTATGGGCTTCTTCTAATATACAGTGGCATAGGTTTCATAATTTTGGTATCCACATTCTTTTCTTATGGAATCTCCAAATTCCATCTGTCCCTTGTTCTAGTTCCTTAATCATTCCTTTCAACTTCTCAGTATCATCCTTGATTACTGATTCTTGTGCCTTTCTAATCTGTTCATTTAAATCTACTTGTAGATTTAATTTAAGAGAACGTACTCTTTTTAGCTTTTCCTGTATGATACTGGATATTACAATCATAATCACTAAGTATTTTCATCCAGCCTCTTTGTCTCATATTCAATTCCTTTTGTTCGAAAACATACCTTAAACTCTTATGATCAGTGAAAATGGTAAACTTACTACCGTAAAAGTAATGTCTCCAAATCTTAAGGGTATAAATTATGGCTCCTAATTCAAATCATGGGTTAAATAATTCTCTTCATGATTCTTAAGTTGTCTAGATGCATAGGCTATAACCTTTTGACGTTGCATTAACACACATCCATAACCTAATTTAGAAGTGTCACAATAGACTACAAAATCTTCAGTTCCTTCTGGTAATGCTAGTGCGGGTGCGTTGGTTAAGCTTTGCTTAAGAATTCTAAAGGCTTCTTCTTGTTTTGTTCCCCATTCAAACTTAACAGATTTACAGGTTAGCTTAGTTAAGGGAATGACTATTTTAGAAAAATCTCGAATAAACCTTCTATAATAACCGGCCAATCCTAAGAAACTTCTAACCTCTGTTGGTGACTCAGGGGTTTTCCATTTAGTAATTGCCTCAATCTTGGTGGGATCTACATGAATTCCTTCATGGTTAACTAAATGTCCAAGAAATTGTACCTATTATAACCAAAACTCGCACTTTGAAAATTTTGCATAAAGCTTTTCTTTTCTCAATAAACTCAGAAGTGTGTGCAGGTGCGCTGCATGTTCCTCTTTACTTTTAGAGTAAATGAGAATATCATCTATAAAAACAATTATGAATTTATCCAAATATAGCTTACATATTCGGTTCATCATGTCCATAAAATGAGGCTTGGGCATTGGTTAAACCAAATGGCATGACAGGAAATTCATAATGGCCATAACTTGTCCTAAAAGCGGTCTTAGGAATGTCCTCTTCCTGTACCTTTAATTAATGATATCCTGAGCGTAAATCGATCTTAGAGAAAAATCGAGCTCCTTGCAATTGATCAAACAGATCATCAATTCTCGGTAATGGGTACCGATTTTTAATCGTGACTTTGTTCAATTCACGGTAATCAATGCACAAACGCATCGATCCGTCCTTCTTCTTAACGAATAAGATTGGTGCTCCCCATGGCGATGAACTTGGCTGTATGAATCCTTTCTTTAACAGTTCGTCTAACTGTTTCTTTAACTCTTGCATTTCTGCCGGAGCCAAACGGTAAGGTGCTTTGGCAATTGGTGCTGTTCCTGATAGCAGGTGAATCCTGAAATCAACTTCCCTGTCTGGTGGTAGTCCTGGTAACTCTTCTGGAAACACATCTGGAAACTGGGATACTACTGAAATATCTTTTAGCTCTTTTCCTTTAGTGTTAGTGATTATAGAAATCAAATACACTAATGATCCTTTTCTTACATGACTAGCTGTTTTCATCACAGAGATGAATTTTGTGGATCTAGAGGGCTTATCTCCTTTAATTGTGATCTTTTCACCCCTTGGTGAATTTACTTGGATTGACTGTTGATCACATAAAATACTGGCTTTATTGGCTATTAACCAATCCATTCCTAATACAACATCAAATCCTGCCAGATTCATTGGGTAAAGGTTTGCAATAAACTTTTGATTTAAAAATTATATTCTTGCTCCCTGCAAGATTTCAGAAATCTTAATGGTTTCCCCATTTGCTGTTTCTACTAGACATTCTTGTGGGAGTTTAGTTAATGGTTGATTGAGAAGTTTTCAAAATGAAGTATTAACAAAACTTTGGTTCGCACCAGAGTCAAATAATACTTTAGCAAAAACATCATTAACGTACCGGCTATCACATCTGGGATCATCTTAGCTTCTTCCGTGGTCAGAACAAATGCTCTAGCATTTTTATTAGTCCTGTTGTTCATGGCTGGAGCTAGTTTCGGACAGTTCAGCTTGATGTGGCCCTTTTCTCCACAGTTCAAGCACATTCAATTATTAGGTTTCTTCCTACAATCTTCTTCTTTGTGTCCTGGTATCTTGTAGAAATTCCAGTAAGTGGAGCATCTTCCTGAATGCTTCTTCTTGCAAGCCATACAATAAGGTGCAGAGCTAGAACCTACATTTTCCCACGGTTGGAATTTCTATAACGAAATTCTTGGGTAAGCATTTGAGCTAGGTTCCTCCTCTGGTCTTTGTAAGGACCTTCAACAATGTCCTAAAACAACCCGTAAGTGAAAACCCGGACCCTGAAACCCTGATCCATAACAAAAACTAAGAAAACAAGAAATCTGGTCTTCAGGCGGGCCGCGTAAGGGTTAAGCATAACCTCACGCGGGCCACGTCAACATGTGTTTGACCGGATAAGTGTGCCCAGGCCACATGGCATCCACTGGCAACCCTACTCATGACCCAGCAAACCTAATCTACGATTAGACCTCCACGCGGGCCGCGTAAGGATCGAGCAAGGGTTCACGCGGGCCGCGTGAGACCCATTTTTCACCTATAAATTGCCTGGACATCGAGCTTTCATTATGTGTCGAAAATTTTGAACAAAATCGAAGTTCTACTACTCAAAATTCATTTTCAATATAGCGAGGTGCTGCTACGATACAGGGTATTAACTCGATCGCTGCTACGATTCAATGTCCGATTGATTGAAATCAATCCAATGGATGTTTAAGTGCTTCCCACATTAGGGCCATACTTTGTCATTCGTTGTGAGGGTTTTAATCTCGTGAGTTAACATAAATGCTGTATTAGTTACTGACCTAGTTCGTGTGCATTGTTATTTAAATTAGGTTACAAGGCTAATCAGTAGGCTAAAGTCTGCCCGTTTAAATCTGCAATGTGAGTCATTCTCTTTTATCAAAAGTGTTTTACAATACTCCAACTTATTTTCCAAAGTTATAATTACAGGGATTAAGTCGTGGTTATCTTGAATCACTGGCTAGTGGGGTATTGTGCACATTACTAAATTTCTCACGGTTAGGCTAATAAATCCTAACAGTGATAATCATCACTACTTGGGGAAAAAGACCCAATAGTGGTATGACCATCATCACCAGGAGGTGACACGGCGCCTGATAAAAATAAGATAGAAGCCATTGTAATCGCTCTTATGCTGTAATTTATAACTATGTGTCGTTTTATCAAATTTGAGTGACTCGCCAGTATTTCCCCGTTGATAAAATATTTTCAAAACATGTTTCAGGTGACTACTGTGAACCAAGGAAAAGTGCTATGGAGCACTAACAAGCTTGAAGTAGTGGCTCAATTAAATAAATAAACATGTTTTGTAAATCAGTGAATTTCCTTATGAAATTCCTCTATTGTAAATTACGGGGATTATCCCGAATTATGAAGTAAAATAATCGGGCATTTCAAGTTTTAAAAGATCCTGTAAAATCTTCCGCTGTCAACTCAATTAATAATTACCACGGGTTTCTGTCCCGCGGCTCCTGGAATAGGTAACACTGGGACGGGGGCCGTGACAGAAAAAGGTGGTATTAGAGCCACTGATTTAAGCCAATTAAGTATTTAGAAATACTTAATTTTCCTGATTACCATCTTGTGATTATGTGTTTTTTGCTTACTAACTACTTGCTAGTTACAGTATGGGTAAGCAAAGAATTTCGGACATCTATCGTCAACTAGATAGTACCCCAAAAGATAAGGGAACCTCATCCTAATCAAATTCCTCAAGATACTCAACAGATATTGAGGAAAGAATATTTGTTCGTAAGGCACAGTTTGAGAAACCACTTACCCCTAATAAAAGAAGTTGGATTATTAGAAAAAGTCAAGAGAAAATCAAGAAGTCCCAACCTAAAAGAGTGATAAGTAATAAGCAAACTCAGGAAATAGGCAATAACCCACCATGGGAAGATGAATTAAATGAAAAATGGGCAAATCTCTATATATTAGCCACTACAGCAGTAAATGCTATGCAGTTAATGCGGTAAAATATCGGATATCGGTCAAGGACCGATATTTGAGATATAGGTTATCTCGGTGAGATATCGGTAATTTTAATATAATGCAAAATTTACATATATAGAAATTTAACAATAAGAATTCAGTGATATATCAGTGATATATCGGTTATATCGGTCAAATATCGGTGATATATCGGTTATATCGGTCAAATATCGGTGAGATATCGGTTATATCGGTCAATATCGCCGATAATATCGGTACCGATATTCTGACCGTTATTTGACACCGATATTTTACTAGGGGACCGATATGACCGATATAACCGATATCTCACCGATATATCACCGATATTAACTGCATAGAGTAAATGCTAACTTATAGTTGAATCGCCAAACTAGTTCCCGCACCCATATCATCTATAAGCCAGAAACTTTGCCCATTAAATAAATAACTTAGTAAGAAAAGATAGACTAAAATAAACAATCCCTAGTATATTTTTAATTTTCAGTTGTAATTTGTAATATAAAATCGCAGTATTTCATATTTTATTAATACTTAATTTTTCTAATTACCAATCCGTGATTATGTGAAAGTTTAATTTACAAAATTTTAACCTAGAATTTTGTGTTTCTTCATATCTGCTAAATAGCATGAATGAGTTGTCTGAAGCTCTTCAGAATCTCAACCTCTTTACTTATCCTGCTGAAAACCAACTCCCGGTGAATTTGGAACCGGCCATCCCAGATCCCCTTGTCAACACCCGACCTTTAGGAGAAATGGAAGAATGGTGGACCAATGATTGGCAGTTCCAGAACCTTTTAAATAACCCTTATACCTTTTTCCCTCAGTTTGACCCAGAGCCTGCACCAAACCCACCGATGAGCAATGAGAACTTGGCTGAACTCCGCCATTTTGGCGAGGAGCTGATGGATGCAGGGAATCGAATCTGGGAGGTGGGAGAACAGATCTCCTGGAAATACGACGAGAGGGAACGTCGTTTCTGAAAATGTCAGCTGAAGGGATAGTATGTGGTGGTGGAAGCATGTGTTTAATAATAATATAATAATCAAAATATAATTATGTGAAATAACTTAAAAATAAAACTTTGTAAGATAACAGGTGTGTACGGAAGCATATTATAATATATAAAAATGGAAGTCGAGAAATCGACAATTTTGGCTATACGTGTTGATATGATTATGTGAAATTATTTTGATATAATTGATTGTTAAGTATCTTTCTGCTAATCACTTATATATATTAATTACCAGATGGAACACGCTGGTAACGAACCTGTTAACGAAGTTAACCAATCTGAAGAAAACCATGAAGATCAATTTTTGAATAGGTAAGATATCGAGAATATCGTTGCTCAAGGAATAGCCAACGCTATTCCAGCCATCCTTGCTGCTGCCCGAAATCCAATTGAACCTCAACAAATTATTCCTAGCAAACGCACACACGGCGACAATTTCAGTAATAGTGTGAACGGATGCGACAACCATACTAATAACGACAACGATGGAATGCAAGCCCCACTCCTTAAGAAAATGAAAGCTGCAACGCCTGGTTGCACTTATAAGGAGTTTCTTGCCTGTAAACCGGTTGAATTTGCAGGCAATGAAGGGGCGACTACTGCACTGCGTTGGTTAGAGATAACCGAGGCGGTAATTAAAATAAGTAAATGTGCAGAGGAAGACAAGGTCATGTATACGTCGCATCTTTTCAAAAAAGGGGAGCTAGAATATACGGTACTTCAACCTAAGGGAAGCGATGCGGCCTATGCCATGAGTTGGGAAGAATTTAAGCGGCTGGTAGAAAGAAAATTCTGTCCCGAGTATGAGAAGAAACAAATGGCAAATAAATTTCTGAACCACCGGATGATGGATGTAGACTGTCGAGGGTATACTTCGACATTCTTCGAATATGCTAGAGTAGTACCAACCCTGGCTTCGCCAGAGCCGGTACTTATTTCCCGCTATATTTGGGGATTAATTGGCAAAATCCGTGATATCGTTAAAGCTGCGAGACCTCGCACTATTGACGATGCTGTGGAATTAGCTAACACCCTAACTGACGGGCTGATACGCACAAGAGAGGAAAATAGAAAGAAGGAAGTGGCCCAAAAGATTACCCAGGGATTCCGTATGGGTAACCGTAGTAATTTCAAGAAAAAGGGAACTGGGCAATCTTCCACTGTTCCATTTTGCAATGCTTGTAAGAGAAAACATTTTGGAAGATGCAAAGGGTATTGCAATTTCTGCAAAATCCCGGGGCATCAAGACGAAGATTGCAGGAAGAAGAAAGCAACAATCTGCTACAATTGCAGAGAAGCTGGACATTTTAGGCCAGATTGCCCGAAATTGGCCAAACCAGCTGATAACAAAGCCAAACATGTAGAAGGAACTGCCAAGAGAAACGCAAGAGCCTTCCAGTTGACTGCTCAGGAAGTAGAACTAATCCCAGACGTGATAGCTGGTACGTTCCTAGTTCACAACATCTATGCAAAAGTATTATTTGACTCTGGTGCAAACCAAAGTTTTATAAATACTTCATTCTGCCAAGCTCTTAACCTACCTTTAACCAACCTTAGGTAGATTTTTACAGTCGAAACGGCAGATGGAAATTCTGTTAACATAGATAAGGTTTTGCAAGAAGGAAAGATAGAACTCTTAGGTCATAAATTTTCTGCAAACCTGTTACCTATGAATTTAGCTGGATTTGATGTCGTTTTAGGAATGGATTGGTTAGTAGCCAACCATGCTCGAATTCTTTGTGATAAGAATTCCATAGAAATTCATACACCCACAGGAGAATTAGTGGTGATTACAAGAGATAAGCCACGAAAGCCACTGAAATTCATTTCAGTAATGAAGTTGGCCAGTTATTCAAGAAAACAAGAAGTGGTGTATATGATTTCAGTAATCAATAACACGAAAGGTAAGGAACTTAAAGAAATTCCTGTAGTAGCAGAATACCCAGATGTCTTTCCAGAAGAACTACCTGGATTACCACCCAATAGGGAAGTCGAATTTAGAATTCATCTAATTCCTGGAACTACAACGATAGCTAAGGCACCTTATCGGTTAGCACTCACCGAAATGCTAGAATTGAAAAAGCAATTAGATGAATTATTAGGTAAATGATTTATACAACCTAGTTCATCCCCTTGGGGAGCGCCAGTGTTATTTGTGAAAAAGAAAGATGGGTCAATGAGAATGTGTATCGATTATAGGGAATTAAATAAGGTTACAATTAAGAATCGATATCCATTACCTAGGATTGATGATCTTTTCGATCAATTGCAAGGAGCTAGATACTTTTCTAAGATAGATTTACGCTCAGGATATCATCAATTGAAGGTACAGGAAGAAGACATACCTAAAACTGCTTTCAGAACTAGGTATGGTCATTACGAGTTTACAGTCATGCCCTTTGGACTAACAAATGCTACAGCAACATTTATGGACATGATGAATAGAATCTGTAAACCGTACTTGGATAAATTTGTAATTTTCTTCATCGACGATATACTTATTTATTCCAAGAGTCAGGAAGAGGACTGTGAGCACTTGCATGCACTTGCATGCACTCTTAACTTTGTTAAGAAAAGAGAAGCTCTACGCCAAATTCTCGAAGTGTGAATTTTGGCTGCAGGAGGTAAAATTTTTAGGTCACATGGTGATTCACGAAGGTATTCATGTCGATCCCTCCAAGATAGAAGCGATCACCAAATGGAAGGTCTCGCAATCAGCCATGGAAATTAGAAGTTTTCTAGGGTTAGCTGAATATTATAGACGATTCATTAAGGATTTTTCCAAGATAGCCGTACCATTAACTAAGTTAACCTGTAAAGCAGTTAAGTTTGAATGGGGACCTAGGCAAGAAGAGGCCTTTAGGATTTTAAAACAAAAGTTAACAAACGCCCCAATTCTAGCCTTACCAGAAGGAACAGAAGATTTCGAAGTCTACTGTGATGCTTCTAAGCTAGGATTAGGATGTGTGCTAATGCAACGCAAGAAAGTAATTACGTATGCCTCACGGCAATTGAAAAAGCACGAGGAAAACTATACGACTCATGACTTAGAATTAGGAGCCATAATTTTTGCCCTTAAGATTTTGTCACACCCCGATATTTCCACGTATTACCGGTGGGCCCGGTATGAAGCTCAGCATTTCAAGGCTCCGGATGTGGAGAATTTCTAATACAACTTCTTCGCTTGGCGACGTATCCAATATATATAAAAATTTGGAAGCAATAATTTCCAGATTAGGATTGAGAGTATTCCTATGTTAAGTCTAGACTCAAAAGGTTCAAGGAACGTGCTACTGTGTCATTGAGATTAAACACAAAAGGCTAGTGTTTAATTCACTCAATGTTGGCTCTGATACCAACCTCTCACACCCCGATATTTCCACGTATTACTGGTGGGCCAGGTGGGGAGTATCATGACGTAGTTGATATCATCCTAGTCAAACAACACAATTTAAATGCACATCGGAAGCAAAAGATAATTTTATTATATCCGAATGGGAATATCAAAGTATTACAAACGGTATGTAAAAGATCCACAGGCGGATCAAATAAAAGAAAACTGTTCAACAGACTTCAAGCATCTAGAACTTGCAAGATTCCTTATTAACGCCCTGAGCTCCCAGCCAATTACGTACAGTACCTGTCACTTAACCTTTTTGGAAAATACGTCAGTTTACACTGGTAAATACAACTAACTGACTCATTTTGAAAAGAGTTTAAGAAAATTGATTTATATGCACGAGGCACAAAAATTCTTTTATAACTTGGGACAATTTTATTAATAAAAATCTTGTATCTGATTTATATGTTTGTCCAACATTTAGGGCCGGTGATTTTACAAGCCGGTCAAGATTAATAGACACACCAAAAATAAAATCTCACAAGAAGACACCCTTACGAGTGAGTATATCTTTTACATACGCAACAGGAGGTGTTATGCCTACACCTTGTGCTTAAGTTGTGGCCATTCACTTTTTAAATGAGCCAAGGATATCCAGGACACGGTCATTAACCCCTAATGTTATTTGTTATCAATCAACACAGATTAAAACAGGATTATGCAATTTAATCATCTCCGATTAAAAGGTTTCTACACCCGACCAAGCGGTATTTTTATAATACCGTATCCCAAGCCTGTATAAGGGAAAATAAGTTAAGAGTATTTAGCTGAGCTAGCAATGCAATTTATACTCAGCCGTATATTCTAATCAGCAAGCACAAGTACTTCTACTGGGGCTCTTAATCTGGAACGAAGGTTTTATTAACCTATTAGATTCCTAACGGGTCTTATTTAAGTCGTAACTTAGACCGGTTAGTTTTAAGGAAAGGTTCACGGTTCATAACGCATGATTAAGCGAAGACCGGAATAGAATGTGATTTAGACCCGACAAGTTTGGGGACTTGTATAATATGGGTAAACTAAACACATTCTGGATTTTGAGGCAAATATGATAAGGTTTGACCCGTTTTGGTCAATTTATGCAAACTAGTTACATAAACCGATCCGAACGTGAAATATGCGTAACGGGTAACCATAAGAGTCATATACATGTTTCCTAAGTTAATATGCCTTAAATATGTTGTGATATCAGTAGGATACCTTCCATTATGCCCAAAACGAGTTTAATCCCAATTTAAGCCCCGTAGGGGTATTTTGGTCATTTAAAAGATTATAACAGAGATTAATTTTAATTCTGAGACTCGGGTCTGAAATAATCAGTAAAACAACTTAATTCAATAGGTTATATCAGTTGGTGATAAGTCTTATACGCCAAAATGGTTTGGTGTCAAAATTTGGGTTTAGATAGGCTTTACGCTAATTATGCCTTTTAATTAACAAAAAGCTTTCAAATTACGCTATTGAGCATAACTCCTAATCTAGACCTCCAACTGATGTGAAATTTTAGGGACATGTTTATAAATCAGTAATAAAGATTATTGTCCTTTCACATTTCCAAAACTCTCGTTTTAAGGTCAAATGGGCATATTGGTCAACATTAGGCATTTAACGGAAACATCGGACAATCAACGAGTCAAGTAGTATAAACGCAGAGGGTTATACTATCATACTAGTTGGTCCTAACGGAACTCTAAGGCATTTCTAAATCCATCTAAATCGGGTCAGAACTGAAGTCAAAGCAAAAGTCAAAGTCAAAGTCAAAGTTTTGCAACTTTCGGTTCCGAACCGAGCCTAAACAGAAAATTGTCGGATCAAACAAGCTTAGACCAGTTCTTATACTAATTATCAAGTTATATGAGTGACAAAATAGGTTACACGTCTTCTACATTGCTATTTACGTGTTAATTCGCAAATTAAGTTTCTGTTGACTTTTTATAACGAGCTTTGACCCGACAATTGATCTAGTTAGGACGGGAATCAGAGGGTGCCCTTTTAAGGGTTTAATGCCCACATGATTACTAACTTATAACTACTTTAAGTTTGACTAATCACTGGACCATTAGTGATTAATCGATAAGTCAAACCTTAATTACGACGGTTTGACTTCTAAGCTAATAACTAAGCAAAACTCAATTAAGGAAGGTCAATGATACTTACCAAGGTCTAATGCACGATTAGAGATGATTAGGGAAAGGCCTTGAGCTCCAGAAATGATCAGAAGTGAAGGTATGAGTGAATGATCAAAGTTTGCAAACAATGGGGCTTTATATAGTGATCTTGATCTCACTAGATCATGCCAAGCAAGCCTAGAATTGGTCCCTGTAGATCCCAAAACGAATCCGGATCACAGCGGTTGGTTGTTTTAACCCATAACACCTATTGATTAGGTGTTTGAGATATGAAAAGTTAAGAAAGATCAAAGATGAAGGTGAAGCTAATGGATTTAATGAATACAACAAGTGTTGTATTGAATCCAAACAATAAGATATAACAATAAAACACCTTGGATATCAGATTTGAGCACAAGATCAACACAAGAATGTAACAACACCAATATTCATTCAAGAGCCAAAAGCTTGAGTAGGTTACAATGTATGGGCTATATATAGTGTTCCTGATTAGCCAGCAAATTTATAAATTTGCTGGAATCTTATCTACACTAAGTCAGGAAACAATCTTCTAGAGAATTACAAAATAAGCCCTTGTACATTCAAAATAGCTACAAACTATGACTAAACTAATCCAGCACAAGTATCAACGATCTCAAAAGTTCTAACAATATCCCCCCTAGATCGTTGCACACTTGTCTTTTCATTCTTCAGTTGTGGCCGCTGGATTCTCTGTTGCTTGCTTCTCAGGCTCTGTTGGTTTTTCTTTGCTTGTTGTCGTTTCTGTTGGTGCTTCGGTCTCGATTGGCACAGTTTGAGTTTCTTGAGTTGTTGCAGCTTCACTAATTGGTTGGTCCTCCTTAGTGGCCTCATATGTGGATGAGGCCGGAGGTGGTGATGTTGTGGTGGGTTCAGTTGTGGAAGCAGAAGTTCCTTCTTTCTTTCGTTCGTGTTTCTTCTTCTTTCTTGCTTCCTTTTTCTTTTCTTCTTTTTCTTTTCTCTTCTCAATTTTATCTACCAGATCCAGCATATCTCTTTTCAACTTCCAGGCTCGCTCCACCGCTCTCTGAAATAACGCTGCCTCCTCCATGTTTGCATTACCAGCTCCCACATTTATACGGCTAGCGTTCAATATTGTTAGATCTGAGAGCCCAAACATAAAAACATCCATCGGATCCAGAATACGAATATCCACATTTTCATTGGATCTTATAACAGCTTCACCAGTCCTGCTGTCGTAAAACCATTTCTTAAAATCATTGAGGGCGACCGGTACTTCTTCCGGAAGCTTGATCCTCATGACAACTTTGGCAGGGTTGATCACCCACGTCACTTTTTCCTTTCCGGTTACTGGATCAATAGTTGTTTTTGAAACTCTGCGTCTTGGACGCTGTGGAGCATGATTGGGGAAACCCTTGATGCTTTCTTTGGCAATAATCCGCTCGAAATCCCTCCCGATTCCTCTTTCTTCTGGGTTTAATATGTCTAGGCGACCAACTTCCCGTAGATCCCACCTAGGAAGTGTGAAAAGATCAAATCCTGTCTGGAAATACTGGATTACACCACCACGTCTCTTTACCACAAACATTCCTCGAAGATTGTCCTACATCCAGCTGATGATCTTGTCAGTGGCTTCACTCTTTTCTACTGTTATGACTTGATACAAGTCTGGGAGTCGTTCTCTCTCTTTCTTGAACCATTCAGGATGTTCAGGAGAGAAGGTTTTTCCATTTTCTTGTTCGTAGAGAACTTTTTCTTCAAGACCCCATTCAAGGAATTTGGCCGGCATAACATCTCGATCCACTTCCTCTTCATCACTTTCGTTTCCCTCAGTTACTTTTTCTACCGATTCCAAACGCTTTTTCTTGGCTTCAGCCTCCTTTTCCTTTCGAGCATTTTCTTCTTCCACGAAACCCTCAAAGTCGAAGATTTCTTCAAAGGAAAACATGGGTTTCACTTTCATTTGCTCACACATGTTTCTCATCATTCTATACATTTTCTCCAACCCCGCTTGCTGATGAACTTGGACTGCTTGGCCATGTAGGCATTCATCTCCTTATTCTTCTTACGCTGATCTTTAATCTTCTCTCTTAGAATGTTTGTGTCGTTGACTTGATTTTTGAGAAGACAGATCTCCTTTGCCACAGATGGACTGGTGTTCTCAACAAGTTTATCGTAAAGCTCTTGAAAGGGACGAATCCTTTGTGGCGGGACTGGTGGCTTTGAAAACCTCGTCGGCTTTACAGGAGATACTTTGGAAGGGCCCTTGCTAGCAGATGCTTCATCGGGGTCAACGATCATTGCATCTACAAAGTCATTTAACGATTGAACTTCCTCAGTCACAATCTCTGGTCTTTCTGTGGGTGATATCTCTTTTCGTTTCAACTTCTTTTCTCTTTTCTCCTTTTCTTGCAAGGCGTGAATCGCTTTCAAATCTTTAATGTGCTGGCGGTGTTCTTCTGACTCGGCCGCCCTTATGTCTGCATCCATAAATTGTTCAGTGCTTTCCGATGCCCTTTTCTTTTTGGGTGGTTCGTCTTCAGCCGCCTGTTTTTCTTTCCTTTTTCCTTTAGCGCGTTCTTCTTTTGCAGCTGCTTCGGCTTGAGCATGAGCATCTCGTTGTTGTTTTTCTCGAACAGCTTCCTTGTACTTTCTATAAGCTTCCTTTACTATTGGTAGTCTCTCTGCTCGATACATCCAATCATGCAACATCACCCATTCCTTAGTCTTTATCTCAGTGTACTGACGGCTTGTGGGGATGTGGAACTTGTAAAGATCTCCATCGGTTGGAAGATCTTTGTGTTGCTCATTGATCAGCATCTGAACGAATCTTGGATACATCGCCCACGTTGCTCCACTTACATTTTCAAGCATGTAGTTGAATATTAAGCCCGAGAGATTAAATTTCTGATTAAGACAGAGATTTAGCATGGCTGCCGACCATTCCAAGTTCAATCCATCAAAGCCACCCTTTCGGTGTGCCAGACTCATAGAAATAACATGAACAATGAATCTCCAGTCTCTGGTGAGTCCTCCTCTCTTGATCTCTTTCTTTTGACGGAAATCTCCAGGATAACCCATCCCTCGAAAACCATCCAGGATATCATCTTGACTCAGGCTTAACGGATCTTGATCATTGTCTTGAAGCTTCAGAACCTGGCGTATCCGGTCTTCAGTCACCTCTACTCTTTTGTTGCGAACCGTTGACACTATCCCCTTTTTGTTGTTGATGGTTTCTGGTTTTGCGTATTCCCAGAATTCTTGTATGTGAATCTTGCAAACCTTAACTGCTGTCTCCACAGCATAACCGATTTTGCTGGAACGCACCCATCTAGTTACATCTTCAAAATCTTGAGGCACTTCGTCTAGATTGATGCTTTGATTATGTTTCATCGTTTTATCCCACTCGAGAATCTTCACCATACTGCATATATCACGTAAAACGAGCCAATTTAGAATGGAAATTTACACAAAAAGCTTTGCACAAAAACCGTATTTACAAAGATTAAACAAGATTATATTAAATATTTGATAAAAAGAATTTAAAAGAATTTTATAAAAAAATAAGCTTAAATTCGCTGCCAGGTCAAGCTTTGTCTTTGCTGATGCTGGATATCGAGATCAGAGACTAGATCAATCAACGAAGATAGATCATCGCTGACTTTGCTGGTTGATCAGACTCGAATTATCTTCGCTAAGTTCGCTAGTGGTCCGGTTAAAGTTTGTCGGTAACTAAATCGGATCATGTGCACATTTTCTAGGATAATTTCGCTAGCGAACATAGCGATGGCAACGTTTCTTTTCCGTAAACGATTTACCAGCGACCACAATAGACTAAATCGCTACACGAGCGAATTAGACTATTTTGCTGGGTGCTCGAAATCGCGTTCGAGACTTTTGATCTTCCGTGACCAGGGTTAAATTCGCTATTATCGCTGTCATCATATTAAAATTGCTGGCTTCAAAAATTTCTTCATAAACCCCTTTTAAAACCCTAACTGATTTCTACTTATGTCCAAGCAACGATCACGGATGACTCCATTGTGAGACTTTGTTTGTACGGTTCCAAAAAAAAACAGACATCCATATCAAAACCACAAAGATTACGGACAAAGATTACGGATTCAGATTTTAGGGTTTATTAACACAAAAAGCAAGCATAGTTATCCAGACATTGTACAGTTTACCGGAAATGTGAACCGATGGTTGTAAATAATGAAGAATTACCTGATGATCTTTGAACGAAAATAAAACTTGTGTCGGTTTTGAGAGAGTGTCCGAAGATGAGCGAAAGAGAAGATGAAGTGGTTTGTGAAAAATTTGAAATATGACAGTTACAAGATATTTATATCGAAGATTTGATAACCAGCGAAATAATAATTTCGCTGGTATCTTATCTTCGCCTCCATAGGTATGTTTTCAAAGCAAGTTTAATTTCGCTCGTAAATTTCAAACTTTCTCGAAAAACGTGCCCATTTTTGTTTAAAACGCTAAAATATACTAAATATTTACACAACAGAGAAAATTTGGGCCAATTAGACTCCGAACTTTGAATTTTCAGCTCTGGGAGGTTCCATTTGATGCGGAACTTCTTGAAACATTCGACGCTCGGTGACTTACCTGCAAAAGATCATATCGCCAACACTTGCCAATTCCTTATTTATTATTATTATTAATAAGT
The DNA here is from genome assembly GCA_030545235.1 of Helianthus tuberosus. Classification (NCBI taxonomy): domain Eukaryota; kingdom Viridiplantae; phylum Streptophyta; class Magnoliopsida; order Asterales; family Asteraceae; genus Helianthus; species Helianthus tuberosus. Next base: position 25,633,099 of record CM060395.1, read on the forward strand.
ACTAACCAGGGCACAAGAAAAACTGCCAGTATGTTTGTCCGCTTAAATCCATGCATCCTTCTTTCAACATGCCTTCGGAGAGTGCTTTTATCATGTTTTCGATAATATTGACAAGACTTCTATGGCCCCCACACAAGCTATTAAGAATAGAAACATTACGCCCGTGAGTCCCACGTCAGGACATACCCCCGTGATCAAGGTATGCACAAAGGTTCTTCATAACAGGTGAGTATATTGGATCCATTCATTTCAACGATAGAACGGAGATCAGGTCTGTACTTTCGTACAACAGAGATTCCAAGAACTATCGAGGGCGAGACAGATAATTCGGTGAACAGATCAGTACTTTCGTACAGCAGAGAGACCGAAACTAATCCATCAAAAGGTTTCTGGCCACAAAAGGCACTTATTATGAAAGGGTTTGGCCTTTTTTTTAAGGCGCTTATTATGAAGGGATATCATAGAAGTTCTAGGTCAGCATGTATCTGGATGCAGCAGAAGACCAACTATGATACCCCCCGAATGAAAACCAATATAAAGACCCGAGATTTCAGACTTTGGCAATCTATCAACACAAGATTTAAGACCATTAAGCCATATGCCGCAACGTGTTACCCACAAGATGCGTAATGTCTGAGATAAGCCAGAATTCTTGTGTAGATGTTTTGTTTTGCTCCCTAACAGCAGTTTACTCGTTGGTGTTGCTGAATCTACCGACACGTCGTTGCTTGGTACCCCGATTTCTTTTTGTATGCTTTTCTGTTTTACAAGAAATGGCAAAGTGTTAGCAATTTTCTATCATTTCCTCTAACAGGAGTCAGAAACAAGCATCTCATTTGATTTTCTGGAATATCCCCCCTAAAATCTTTATTTTCGAAAGTCCATTTGCCCGAAAATAAAATTTTAAGAATCAGAAAATCTTTTTGGTGGGCAACGCTGTACGATACTTGTTTTACTTTTAACAAACGTTTTTTTTTTAAGGTAAACTATAGACAAAGGATAGAGTATTTACGAAAGCTTTTGGACACAAGATTCATTTCCATTCAAGGAAATTAACCATTTCCAACCAGGTTACCAGCTGGTTGAATCGCGTTTTATCGAAAGCTTTGGTGAAAATGTCGGCCCGTTGCTGGGTTGTATCCATGGGTACCACTTGAATGTATCCTTTCTCGTACGCATCTCGAATTGCGTGAATACATATTTCGATATGCTTCGTTCTGGAGTGGTGGATAGGATTCTTCACAATTCCCAGACATGCCTCATTGTCGATGAATATAGGAGTCTTCATGATGTTGATTCCATAATCCAACAACTGATTTTGTATCCAGAGAACTTGTGAACAGCAACTGTAGGCTGCGGTGTATTCTGCTTGAGCGGTGGAGGTGGACACAGTTGTCTGTTTCTTGCTTTGCCATGAGATCAGACGATTTCCCAAGAATTGACATCCTCCTGAGATAGACCTGCGATCTACTTTACAACCTGCATGATCACTGTCAGAATAAGCAATAAGATCAAAATTGCTATCTTTAGGATACCAAAGACCTAGTTTCGGAGTTCCTTTAAGATAGCGGAAGATGCGCTTCACAGCGGTTTCATTAGATTCCTTGGGATTAGTCTGAAAGCGAGCACAGAGACAGACAGCCCACATGATGTCAGGCCTGCTAGCCGTTAAGTACATCAGAGATCCGATCATCGAACGATAAAAGGACTTGTTTACAGGTTTTCCTTGAGGATCTAGAGTAAGCTCCATCTGAGAAGCAAATGGAGTACTTGCAACTTTGCAGTCATTCATGTTGTACTTTGCGAGAATATCCCGAATGTACTTGGCCTGATGAATAAGAATCCCGTCTTCCTTTTGCTTCACTTCAAGCCCCAAGAAGAACGTCAACTCTCCCATCATGCTCATTTCAAATTGTGCCTTCATGACAGACTCGAAATCTCTACACAGTTCTTCGTTGGTCGACCCGAAGATGATATCGTCCACATAAATCTGAACCAGCATTACGTCTTCCCCGACTCTTTTGGTGAAGAGAGTCATGTCGATCGTTCCTCTGGTGTATCCACACTTCAGAAGATAAGTTGACAAAGTCTCGTACCAAGCACGTGGAGCTTGGTGAAGACCATAGAGGGCTTTGTCCAACTTCTAGTAGCGTCCTGGAAAATGAGGATCTTCGAAACCCGGAGGCTGACACACGTAGACTTCTTCCTTTACCTTCCCATACAGAAAAGCGCTCTTTACGTCCATCTGAAAAACTTTGAAATTTCTGTATGACGCGTAAGCTAGGAATATTCTGATGGCTTCCAGTCGTGCAACCGGAGCAAAAACTTCTTCGTAGTCGATTCCTTCTTCCTGCCGAAAACCCTGGACCACCAGTCGAGCCTTGTTCTTGATTACCACTCCACGATCATCCATCTTGTTTCGGAAGACCCATTTAGTACCAATTGGAAACTTTCCTTCAGGTAAATCTACTAGCTCCCAAACTTTAAGCTTCCTGAATTGAGATAGTTCTTCTTGCATCGCCTGAACCCAACTGGAGTCTTGAATAGCGTCTTCGATGTCCCGTGGAACTGATTGTGACAGAAAAGCTGCAAATAGCCCTTTGTTGATGCTTGACGACTGCCCGCGTGTACGCACTCCTTCTTCAACTGCTCTGATAACATTTTCAAGAGGATGATTTCGATTCGTCTTGTATCCGGCATTTGTCAGAGATTCAATTTGCTACGGAAGGTTGGTGAAGTGTTCGTCCACGTAAATCACTGGTGGATCATCTTCTTGAGTTGGTTCATTCACATTCGCCTGTGAAGAAGAAGCACCGTTTTCTTGGGTGTTCTCAGGCGAAGTGTCACCAGTTGCTTCATTTACAACCAAAATAGGGTCAGCAGTTGATGGAGATAGACGGGTAGTAAATGGAGTTAAACCAATGTCGGATGAGTCAAACAGTGGTTCAACATGAGTGTCTTCAACAGGTTCAGTGTCTGGAACTACTTCCGGAATTTCAAAGGTGTTAAAAATCACACCCACATCATAGAACCAATCAGGAGTACTTCCGGTGTTGGTGTAGTTTCCTTCTTGAAAATCAACATAGTACGATTCAATCACCATCTTTGTTCTTTTGTTGTAGACTCTGTAAGCCTTCTGAGTGGATGAATATCCCATGAAGTAGCAGACATCACCCACTGCTTTGAACTTGATGAGATTCTTTTGAGTGTTTAGAAGAGTGCAAGAGCATCCAAATGGTCTGAAGAAATCAATAAGCGGCTTTCTTTTGAAGAGAAGTTCATACGCCGTTTTTCCGTGTGGTTTTACAATGAGAACCCTATTCAGAACGTAGCATGCCGTGTTAACTGCTTCTGCCCAGAAGATGATTGGAAGCTTTGAATCCACTAGCATGGTCCTTGCGGCTTCAATCAATGTTCTGTTCTTGCGTTCAGCAACCCCATTTTGTTGAGGAGTTCTGGCTGCACTGTATTGAAGATGAATTCCCTTTTCTGCACAGAAGGATATGAAAGTTTGATTTTTGAATTCGGAGCCATTATCACTTCTGATTGACTTCACTTTTAATTTGGTCACGTTCTCAATCAAGGGAATGAATGCCTTGAGAATTTCCGCTGTCTCACTTTTTGCCTCAAGAAAATAAACCGATGAAAAACGAGAGAAATCATCTGTAATCACCAAACAATAAGAACTTTTAGCAAGACTTTTAACACTAATTGGACCAAAAAGATCCATATGCAACAACTGAAGAGGTGCCGTAATTGTGTTCACTGCTTTGGACTTATGCGGTTTCTTATGTTGCTTTCCCTGGGCGCATGCAATGCATTTTTCAGAAAATGGAAATTCTTTAATTGGAAGACCTCTAACTAAGTTTAACTTAGAGAGTTTGTTCATATTTTTGAAATTAACATGCCCCAGTCGCCTATGCCAAAGCAGTGATTCCGATTCTGAAGCCTTAGAGATCAAGCAGGTTAAGTTGTCATTTGTCTTGGCGTTTTTCATGTTGAGCACGTATGTGTTGTTTTGTCTTGGGGCAGTGAGCATGATCATTTCAGCAGGAACAACATATCCGGGCTTCAGGAACAAGCATTCCATGTCATTGAAAAGCACCGATATTCCTTTATCACAGACTTGTGAGACACTCATGAGATTGTAGCACAGCTCCGGCACATAATTGACATTCTCCAGAGTGAGGGCTTCAGACACCACATCTCCCACTCCAACAATCTTTCCTCCCTTCTCGTCTCCAGCGAAAGATACGAAATCACCATCGACGAAGCGAAAATTTTTCAGGAGTTCCTTCAGTCCTGTCATGTGTCTTGAACATCCGCTGTCTACGTGCCAGATGTATTCCATGAGCATGCGGAGCCATTTCTGGAGTTTATTCTGATATACACAAATATACAAATATACAAATTAGTTTGTTTTGGGAATCCAGATTTGCTTCATTTCGAATCTATCGTGGTTTTGACCCACTTTGGCCTCTTTTTGTTTCCAAAAATAAGCTGTTGAATTAACTAGATTTTTAACAGATTTCTGAAGATAATCTAGTTGATCTGTGACGTTCTTAACAAAATCATATTCTGGTTTAGAAAATTTCTTGGTTTTACAATGTTTCGCTGTATGTCCTAAATGACCACAGCGAAAACATCTTTTATGTCTGGGTCTTTTGGTGTTAGAAGATGATGTATGTGATGAGTGTCTTGAGCTTTCTGCTTTCTTCATTTTCTTGTCAACTCTGCTTTCATCTTCTGAACATTCTTCATCATTATCGTAATCAGATGAGCTTTCAGACGTTTGGTATTCACTTGATTCTTGTTCTTCACTTGCTTCGTAAATTGAATCATTGCAGCTTTGATCTTCGCTTGAACTTTCTGGATCTTGGTCTTCAATTGTTTCAACACTTGAGCTTTCTGAGCTTTCATCATTTGTTGTTTGATCTTCACTTGAGGTTTCCAAGGTTTCTTCACTTGAGAATTCTATTCTCTCACTGTCTGTTGTTCGACCTTCGTTTGATGTTTCTGATATTTGCTCATCCTCAGGACTTGAAGTCTTCACAGCAGAGCTTGAGTCTTCGTTGCATTGATCTTCAGTGACTCTCTTTTCAGAATCTGTCATACCTGTTCGAGATGGAATAAATTCTGGAATTTCCTTGGTGAGGAATATTCCAAAGCTATTCTTTTTCAATTCTGGCACAAATATAGGAGATTCACAAACAACTTTATCATCACAAAAGGCAGAATTTAAATCATGACATTCAAACATAGCATGTTCACGATCACGGGTCTCAAATATAGGCACATGGCCCTTACAGTCATCCGAAGATTTAAATTTAGGCACTCGGCCATTACAGTCATCCGTCCTACTTAAATTATTACATTCATCCTTAACATTGTTTTTCCTAGAACAGTTCCAGGCGAACCAGTTAACAGTGGAATAACTGTCGCCTGAATAACCTATTCCTATTTTTGAACCGCCGCAGTCTCCTTCCTCATCGCATTCATCTTCTTTACACACAATTGGGTCTGCATTACTTTTAGAAAAGTTAGCGGTTGTTTCGTTTTCACAGGAATCGTTTTGTTCTATAGAGGCCTTTTCATCAATGAGATCGTTTTCGGGATGAGGAGTAGGTATAGGCACATAGTTTTTGCTATGTGGTGGAAGGAAAAGTTTTCTTTCGTTTCCTTACCTATCCTTATACCCGATCCCGTCTTTCACATACGTTGGTCGTTGGCAGTTTTTGATGTCAGTAAAGGCCTTTTGACTGACATTCCATTTATCAATGATGATTTGCAATTTGTTCTTTTCATTCAAAGCCTTTTCTAATCTATCTGTGAGATCGTTAATGATGAAATCTTTTCTAATCACAAATTCTTTTAGAGTTTGCATCTCAGCTAAAGTTGAATTCAACTTTCTCTGGTATGCGGCCTCATTCAGTTTAAGTTCGTTATTCATTTTAAGGCCTTGTCTTTTTGTCTCTCAAATTCAAGATTAAGAGACTTATAATGTGCCACGACATCAACGCATGCAGGTGTGCATAACTTTTCCTTGAAACTAAGTGGAATACTGTTTACCAAGTCCTTGTCAGCCTTCTCCTTTGATGAATCTGCTTTCATCGCGGCTGCTGGGACCTTTTCCTTGCCCTTTTCAGATGCCTCTTTCGAAACATGCTCCTCTGCTTGACCACACTTCTTTTCTTTTTCAGGCTCCACTGAAGTCAGAATGCTTTTCAAACCTTTGTCAGCAGTATTGTCTCCTTTTGGAATTCCAGCTGTCTGCTTCTTAAACTGCCTTGATGAGGATTCACCAGAGATCTTGGCCATCAGGGCTTTGTTAACGTGCTCCTTTGCTTCAGTAATTTCTTCACTCCAATCATAGTCTTTGACGACTAAAGCTTTTGGCGTGCTAGGAGAGGCGTTGTTCTTGTTCTCTTCAACTGTGATTTGCTTTACAGCAGGAGTGGTTTCACTGTTTCCTTCTTTCAACAGAGGACAATCATGCTTGAAGTGTCCTAGATTCTTGCAGTTGTAGCATCTAAGTTTAGATTTGTCAAAGCCAGCTTTTCCAAGACCCAAACGCTTTCCTGTCTTGTCTTGAAATTTCTTTAGCCTCAAAGTGATCATGGCCATTTGCCATTTCAGATCCATTTCCTCCATATCATCTGGATCAACCTGATACATGTCTTCAGCAGTGAACATCTCCTTTTTCAGCTCCCCCGACATCAGGGCTTCATAGCTGCTCAGAAATGTGTTGAAGAGTGCCACGTTTTCAGTGGACACTTTCAATGCTTGAGTGTCAACAGTGATAGTCTTCTCAACAAGTTGTGGGGCTTTTGATGCGCTTGCGGAAGCATTTGCGTAGATTAAGTCAGAAGCTTGTGGAGTAATGCCCCCTGAAGCAAGAAATGCCACATTTTTCAATCCAGTTGAGGTTTGAGTTGACTTTGGTTGGTAACCGGCAGTGTTCATCTCTCTTTTGTTGACATCCATTTCAAAAGCTCTTAGGGTATTGATCAGATCGGACAAAGTGACAGGATTTGGATTGTTGAGGAAATCCTTCTTGATCATCATGCATTGTAGACTCCATTCCTTGGGAAGTGAATCTAGCAGCTTCTTTATTGCAGCACGATTTGTGACAGGATTTCCCGCCTTTTTCATTTTGGTCATCATATTCAGAAAACGACTGATGTGGTCAGAAAGACTTTCTCCACGAACTCCACAAAACATGTCATATTGTTTCTGCACCATATCTCTCTTGCTTTCGATCAGCTCTTCATTTCCTTCATAGTACTCAATCAATGCATTCCAGAGTGCATTGGAAGTTCGGTGTTCTTCAAACATGTTGCAGTCGTTGGTTGATAGTGCCATGGTTAAGGCAGCATGAGCACGACGATCGCGTTGGATAAGAGCCTTATCTTCATCAGTAAAGGTAGTTGCATCATTGTTGGCAACTACTGCATCTCCTCGAACGACCGTTGGAATGTGGGGTCCAGCGGTGACAGAGAGCCACAGATTGTAGTCCGTGTACTCGAAGAATGATTGAATGCGAGTTTTCCAAGTGCTAAAGTCTTCAGCACCTTTCAACTTTGGTGGTCGAGTGGTGGTTCCAGTCTCAAGTTCCGCTTGAGCAATTGGACTTAGTTGATTCAACGACATCTTTGCTTGTTTTAGACAAAATGGAGTTGATCAGAAGATAATTTCGCTGACAAGACACAGAAAACCGGTGAAAAAATTAAATTCGCTGACGACCGAAGAATCCTGATCACCTTCGCTGACAGATCCTCAACCTTCGCTGGTGCTATAAGGAGTCCTGCACGAGCGAACACGATAATTCCGCTGACAAAACACAACACAGACAATAGTTAGGTTAATTCCACCGATTACCGTGATAAGAACGCTGTGGTTCGGTATCACGGTTCTCGAAGTCGCCTTCGATAATTTCGCTCAAGGGTCACTGGACACTGTTTCGCTGGAGATCAGTAATTTCGCTCGAATGATGATCGTCGAAATTAGTGATTCTGCGATGGGTTTTTCAACGATTTGATTAAATTCGCTATATTCAACGCTAAGTTCGCTGTATTCAAAAATTTATTTCGCTGTATTCAAAAGTTGTTCGCTGTCTTCAAGATGATTTCGCTGGACAGAGGGTTTAACACGAACTAAAACCCTCTAATCACTCAAAAACAGCTCAAAAACCATGTTTTGATGCATCAAAATGTCCAAAATGACTCCCTAATCATGTATTAACAACAACCTATCGATTAAACACACCAAATCAATCCATTTTAAGTCCAAAAATTTGAAAACTTTGAAACTCTTGAAAAACCTTCAAAACTATGAAAAATCTCAACAAGAACACAACAACCAAGAGCACTAAGGCTCTGATACCAAATTGTAGATCCCAAAACGAATCCGGATCACAGTGGTTGGTTGTTTTAACCCATAACACCTATTGATTAGGTGTTTGAGATATGAAAAGTTAAGAAAGATCAAAGATGAAGGTGAAGCCAATGGATTTAATGAATACAACAAGTGTTGTATTGAATCCAAACAATAAGATATAACAATAAAACACCTTGGATATCAGATTTGAGCACAAAATCAACACAAGAATGTAACAACACCAATATTCATTCAAGTGCCAAAAGCTTGAGTAGGTTACAATGTATGGGCTATATATAATGTTCCTGATTAGCCGACAAATTTATAAATTTGCTGGAATCTTATCTACACTAAGTCAGGAAACAATCTTCTAGAGAATTACAAAATAAGCCCTTGTACATTCAAAATAGCTACAAACTATGACTAAACTAATCCAGCACAAGTATCAACGATCTCAAAAGTTCTAACAGTCCCAGATGTATACAAGTGTCCTCCTAAGCCTATAAACCAGTTTAGGCAGCCCTTGGTGGTGGAAAAAGGGCAATATATGTCGGTTACATGGGCTGAACAAACACCTGACCGAGTTTCTGCATCTGAGCATAGCTTACGGACCGTAAGGGTCCCAGCCATACGGTCCGTAAGGACCTGGTCAGCAAACAACAACTTTCTCTTGTTGACAGATTTAGCCCCTGCACTTCCAAATGTCATTTCCGACACATCTAAGGCCCGTTAAACCATTTTTAAGGCTCTACAATGATGCCTAAACATGGGGAACATGAAACATGCTCAAAGACATGTCGGATGTTGGTTCGTTTGGTCGTACGGTCACGTTGTTCGGTTAATAACGACGAAACACGGACGGACGCGAAAAATGATCCAAATTACGCGACGAATGGAATTTTATCAAGCCAATCACTAAAATAAAATGTTTTAGTGCTTACATAAGTTTTTGGATGTCCGGATATATTCAGAACGTAAGATATGCGCGAAAATGCAAACTTATGCACTTTTTTACGCTTTTAGTCCCTGTTGACCAAATAAGTTTATTTTTGCGCACCAAACACCTCTAAGCCTATTTCTAAGCTATGTAAAGGATATTTAGGGCATGTTTAACTTATGATCATATTCCAGAAGGTTCGATACTATACGAATCGATAGACTTTTCCAGTTTGACGCAAATAGTCTCTCTAATGCGCAAACTTGCGCATATCATCGTTTTATAGTATCAAAGCCTTATCTAATCCATATTAGGCATTCTTAGGAGTATTGTTAAACATTACAATGCTTCGGGTTCTCTAAAAGGCCATTCAGAGGTATAATTAAACATATTGACACTTTTAGTCCCTCTAACTTGCAAAGTTGCGCGTAGCCTCATTTTTAGGCATAAAAGCCTTGGACGGCCAGCGATTGGTATTCCCAAGAGTATAATAAAATATCATGAAGCTCTTGGTGTGTTAAATGGTCACTCAGAGGTAAGAATTAACATGTTGACGCTTTTAACCCTTTATTGCGCAAACTTTCATTTAATTACGCAAACGGCTACACTTTGTAACACCCTTGCTTGTTTAATACAATATTTTATATAAGTTTCATAAAAATGCATGTTTATACGATTACACGTAAGTATGTCAATACGGGTTTACTAAAACTTTTACAATTTAAAAGTTAAGAACAACTTAGTGTAATTGAATTCGTCGTTTAAAAGATACGACGAAACGCCGCGTGGAAGCTTTTAACTTTATCGTGTTCGGTTCTTCTTCGAGCTTGATCTTCATCCGGGCACTCTTGGCAATCACCTATGATCAAAACCAACTTAAAAGTTAGTTTTGATAGTTAAATAACAAGTTTAAACAAGTTATATGGGTCAAACAAACAAAATTAAACGTTTTTCAGGTTCAGGGGGGGCTAGGCATCACGCCTAGGGGCTAGACGCCCCACCTAGCCCCCTTTTTGGCAGAAAGTTTATATTATGTTGCTGCATATTCCCAGCATAACCCGGTTTCACAGAAACGAGCATAACTCTCTCGTTTTTAATCCGTTTTACGCGATTCTTTTTCCTACGCGTCCGTAATTTAATTCTCCATCTTATGGAGTTAAAATCCTACATCCAACATAAGAAACTTTTGAGATTTATAAGCCCTCGACTCATTACCTTTTTGCCGAATTTTAACCTGTTTATGCATTTTATCAAGCAAATATATTTGTTTGATCCTTATTTCACACGCACCTCTTCAACTAATGTTATCTATTATAATAGGTTCTAGTCACAGGTTTCTTACACAATTTAAACCCGTTTTCGCTCGTATGCTTATTTTGACCCGTTAAGGGTATTTACGCATTTTAGTCTAGAACTTGTGCTTTTCTTTTGACACTACAAAAATTCCATGTCTAATTAACTACAAATATTCCACCACAACTATTTTGTGGTGGATTTAACATAATGAACACCTTTTTCCCAATTTTACCCATCGGTTGGCCATTTTACGCAAATGACCATTTTTGAGCATTTGACCCACGAATGTGTATTCCTATGACTTTTATTCATATTTAATGATTCCCTAATCTTAATACAAGTTCCTAAACAACCCCTATGGGTCGTTTACCCAATATACCCTTCAAGGGTGTTTTAGTTAACTTTAGTCCCTCACTTTACGACGAGGGACTTTCGCTAAATATTTGACCAAAAATTGTATGTTTAACTAAAAGCTTATTTATGCGTACCTGGCCCGGGTCAAAGTACTGACCCGTTTACATAACTTTTGCTTTAAATCTTTCTAGTTAAAGCAACGCAAGCTTATGTTATTTCCTGTGATTACAAAATTCAACAAGCGATTGTCAAATGTTATTGTCAAATGGTGTTAACCACACCATTTGACCCATTTAGTCTAATTGACCATTTGTCCGTATGAGATGGTATTTAATTACCATTTCACCCCTTTAAACCTTTCCCGGTTTTCCTTTGAACTTGTTTTACTTAAAACCGTTTTTATTTATTCGTCATTACATGACTAATTTACCAGTTTACCCCTTTTACTATAATTCATGATTTCTTACCATTTTCCCTCCTTCCGACTCTCATTGAATCGTGTCGGAATATCATATACCAACCACTTAGTAGCATTCATATCAATACTTGAAATTTAGTAACTTTGCAAATAATGTAAAGGGGCGTAAGCTCTACTTACCTCGCATCCGAATACGCTTTCTTCTCAGGCTTGATTCGTTTGACCGCTTCTTTCCCAAGCCTCCACCTAGCTCGTTAGGCGACAAACTATCATCATTCACAAGGTGGTTAGATTAGTCATTTCAATTCACGACTATTCCACCTTACGTATTTTCTATGTCGAAACCACTATTCGACTTTATCATTGGTTAGTTTGACTTTTATAGGTCAACTATCTTAAATCATACAATAGGCATAATTAAGTTAAATCAACATTATGATTAGAACCCGTTTTAACCCTTATTTCACGTAATTCGTCAAACAAGGCAATTCGTCAAACTATCATCATTCACAAGGTGGTTAGATTAGTCATTTCAATTCACGACTATTCCACCTTACGTATTTTCTATGTCGAAACCACTATTCGACTTTATCATTGGTTAGTTTGACTTTTATAGGTCAACTATCTTAAATCATACAATAGGCATAATTAAGTTAAATCAACATTATGATTAGAACCCGTTTTAACCCTTATTTCACGTAATTCGTCAAACAAGGCAATTACGCGTTTCATTCGTAATTTCAACATATAAACATTCACTTAGGCATTTTAACAAACACCTTGCGGGCATAATTTCTCACAATTTATTATCAAGCTCAATACTTGTCATTTAGCCATGGTTAACATCAACTAAGCATGTTTACATCAATTTTCACATTAACAAAATCTCAATTTACTTCCTAGAACTCAAATTACACTAGAACAACAATTAAAATTCTAGTGTTTAACATGTTCCTACAACACCCGCTTATCACCTTCAATGGTGATTGTGAATTCACAAGAAATAAGCATGACTTCAACATGTGATTGACTAGGGTTTTACTTCTAGACATTATATCATTCCTATTTCATCAAAATAACAAACATGCAACCATAAATTTCGAGTTCTTATGTCTTCATCCAGATTTGAGATGGAACCAAAGTGGGAATTTTGACATACCTTATGATCCTTTCACTGAGGTGATCACTAATCTAAGCTTAGATTTCGATTTGGAGTCGATTTGGCTTCTCAATTGCTTGATTTTTGCTAGTTAGGGTTTGGGCATGGAGTTCCCTGGCTCCCCCGCGATTTACGACCAGAACACACACTTAGAATGTGTGTTTTGGTGTTGAATGTTTTATTTAATACAAACTTGTTTCAAGTTTGTCACCTTTGGTCCCTACACTTTACCAAGTTGCATATAGTGTGTTTTAACAAATTTTCTTATTACTATAAGACTTATGACTAACTAGGTCATTTATTCCCAGTTACTTTATCTTGTTCATAATCCGTTTTATTTTTAAGTCCCGTTAACTCGGGCCCTTTTATATACTTTTGTTTTCTCAAAGTATTTTTCATCCTTTTAAATAAATATTAGATTTATTTATTTAAATCCTAATATTCACCGGGTTTACTTAACCACCTATGGTATTTTACCCGTTCATTATTATTAACATGGTTTAATTACCAAACCCGATTTCGGGGTGTTACACACTTGATCAATAAGTGGCTTATTTATGAATATAAAACCATAAAAGGTTATCCAGAAACTTATTTTAAGTATGTTAATACTTCCAGTCCTTTCATAATCAAAGTTTTTCGATTTTTCGAAAAATTAGTCCCTTAAATTCAAGGTTTGACTTTATTAGGGTTTATTACACGTGTCAATACATTATTGGACGTGATTTTACGAGGTGTTACATCCTCACCCCCTTAAAAGAAATCTCGACCTCGAGATTTGCTTAAAGTAAAGGAAGTACTTTCTGTCTTATATTGGACTTAATCTTCCCCAGTACATTTGGGCCTCTAAGGCACCCCAGTTGACCTCTATAACAGGTACATGTCCTTTTGGAGCTTCTTAATCTACCAATCCTTAATCGATATGGGTTTCTCGTCCAATCATAAAGTTTCATTAATCTGCCTATCATTACGTGATAATGTGTTTCGACTTATTGGCGAAACCTATCCTTAAATCATCAGTATGGGTCGCATTGCGAGCTCCACTAAGCTCCTTATATAGGTTTTAGCTTATAGGCTATTGACCTTTGTCGCATTCGATTTCCCGAATGTTCCTATATATCCAGGGCTTAACTTACCCGGAGAAATTGGAATTTAGCACACCCTTCTTAGAGCGATACTTTCGATTAAACCTTATTCCTTATTAAGGACTTAAGAAGGTTGCGACTTTTATCAATCCTCAATTTTCTGCCGATTACTGGTAATCTTTAAGATGATTATGAATTCGGATGATCCTATTTGTTGTTTCCAATGAAATCTCCAGATCCTGATAATTGGACTTACCAATCTATTGTTCTGATAATAGATGTTTAACATTCTATCTATACAAGGTCCCCAAAGGAGTAGCCTTGATACTTACAGGATAATTGTTGTATAAAAGCTTATTTTATTGGTGAGATGGTTATTCCAATCACTGCTTAAAACCAATCTTAAGGAATAGCTAATCCTCACAGCTAGTCGAACAGATCGACGATCCTGGGCAGCTAATGGCGATTCTTAATTATTGCCTAAATAGGGTTGCGGTAATCAATGCATAAGCAAATGAACCGTCTTCCTTATTTAACAATATCAAACTCTCAGAATATCGGGTTAGGCTATATGAATCCTCTATTTTAAAACTTACTTAATCAGGGTTTCGATTCCTCCAATGATGGTACTAGCCGTTTAGGAAAATTTCATAATGATACAGCCTTAAATGGGATATAAATCTTAACTCTACTTGCCTCCCAGGAGGTAAACAGGGTAATCTTAGGAGAAGATAATTAAGACACAAGGAGGTTACATAGATTTTCCATATCTCAGGCTCCAGTTCATCCATCATTGCTTGTGTCAAATGAGTGACACAATTATGTTACAAGTCCACGAATTCTTTAACCGGGAACATTTACTGGGATAATTCCATTCTGGATATCTTCTTTGAATACCATTAGTTGACCTTAGTACCATATGACTGTTGGAATATCTTTGGGGTTCCATGCATTAAACCTCTATACTGATCAGGCATGGAAGCAATCTATGGAACATATTAAGATACACCAATCCTCATATGGTGCTTTTGTCATACCATTTGGTATTCGAAGTCAATAGGGATCAAAGAGATATCAATTACATTTGAATGCATTTATCTAGAGAGAGGGTACTTTAGAATTTTATGTTTTAAGATTTCTGATAGGAACAGAAGAAATGGTTCCTATGATTTTGTCTATAAGTTTTACCTTACGCTTAATATCTAGGGTTCTTATGGAAGATTTTAAAAGCTTGCTATACTTATAGTTTATGAAGGATTTATTGGTATCCGAACCAAAATAAAAACTCTTAGCATTTATATCACTGATGAATGTCAAGGAATGTACCTGATGCCATTATTTATGAACTAGCTCAGGCATTTTAGGCGCTTTCATTCTTAGGCTTTCCTTCCTTAGCCGCATTTCCTTTGTCAGATTTAGGGCACGTAGTCTTGATGTGACCTTTCTCATTACAGCCGAAACAGACTGCATTCTTCATGTCCTTGCAGTCCAACGTTTTATGTCCATTATGAAGGGGATTGTGGTAATCATACTGGGGGCATATCGTTATTCTCAAAAGTATTAAGGAAGGGATATTATTGGCCGACGATGAGAAAAGATGATGCAGAATATGCTCGAAGATGTGATGCATGTCAAAGACATAGTAATATATTACATCAACCTGCTGAACCGCTGTATCCTATCATTTCCCCTTGGCCGTTTATGAAATGGGGTATGGATATAGTAGGAAAGCTTCCAATGGCTCCAGGAGGAAATGTTTTCATGTTGGAAATGACGGATTATTTCTCCAAGTGGGTTGAAGCAGAAGCATTTGTTCAGGTTAGAGATCAAGAAGTGGTATCCTTCATAAAAAGGAATATCCTGACTAGGTTTGGAGTACCAGCTGAGATAATTTCTGACAATGGATCTCAATTCATAAGTAAAAGAACTACTGACTTTTGCAAGAGTTGGGGAATTAAAATGATCACGTCTACTCCGGTACATCCTCAAGCAAATGGACAAGCAGAATCCTCGAACAAGATAATTGTCAACAACTTGAAAAAGAGACTAGGGGCTAAGAAAGGAAGATGGGCAGAAGAATTACCCTTTGTTCTGTGGGCTGATAGGACAACGGTGAAGAGTGCAACTGGCCAAACCCCATTTTCCTTTGTGTTTGGAGCAGAAGCGGTGATCCCGACATAAATGGTGATACTGTTATGGGTGAAATTCTGAGCCCATATCCTGAGAAATATCTTGGATTATATCTTGATTATATGATATCTGTTTATATCCGGGATGCTGATTCAGGATATTGGTAACATCCTAAATGGTATCCTCAGGATTACTAACGGATTATGTGCAGGAGTACGAGCCCAGGTGCCAAACGTTCATGAAGACCCTTTCCCCGGGAGACTCGGTCCAAGTCATTCGAATAAAGACGTTGAAGCCCCTTTACCCGGTCTACAACGTTATTAAAGGAATATTCGGGAGCATCCCATATTTATAGGAATTTTAGTTTGTATTTCGTAACTATAAATAGATGGATAAATCAGATCAATAGGACATCACAACTACACTCACTACTCACTCACACTCGTTCTCTCGCAAACTTTCACTCTCACAGAAAGCATTGTAACACTTAGCGATCTGATCAATATCCTGCACTGTATCCTGAAGTTTGAAGCAATAAGAAGAACTAGGCAGCTGCGATTGTCAGCTCCCGAGGTTTTATGCCGGCGATCTAGATTGATCAAGGGCTTTCCTCGTACATCTCGTGTCATTTCCTTTACTTTTTGCTCATAGTTTGATCGTAGATACAACTCAATATCCTGAGCCGTATCCTGAAAACTGTTTTTCTAAACAACTTAACCGGCATATTTCCAACACACTTTTTAGCACACTACCTAACTTAACTAATTTGATCACTTAATTACTTCGGTAATTTTTGACCAAAACAATTTGGCGCCCACCGTGGGGCAAGTGGTGCTATCTTTACTAGAAATCTTTGTGAAATCGTTAATTGGTTTTCTGTTTTCAAAACTTTTTGCCACATTGTTTACAATGGCCTCAAGGTCAAACATGAGCTCCTCCACTGTGTCTGCTACAACTTCTGCTACTACTGGTTCGGTGCTTCCACCACCTCCTCCAAGGATGCCAGCTTCTTCACAACCTCAGGATATTATCCCTACTCGGAGTGTTCAGGGATCCACTCCCTTTTTAGCCTCTAATGATGAAATTCTAACATTATTTGGAAGTGTGCGGGAACAAATGAGGCAGCAACAGGAAACAAACCAAATGCTGTTAAGAGAAATACAACTCTTAAAATCTAGCTCGAGCAGACCTGCTGAGGACATTGTCACTCCTTTACAACCCAGAACTTTGAACTTCAGTTCGGCTGTGTATACTGAGGATAATATGGGAAATATTGTGCCTAGCCATTCCCAGAATCATACTCCTGAAATACCCTCCTCGATCAGGATGTCAACTATGAGGAGCTCAGGATATGCTTCAGGATATGGCCACAATCCTCAGACTGGTAACGTGTCAAATAATAATATTCATGCTACTAACAATGGTGGGTCTTTGCAGGATGCAGGTATGACGTCAACATTTACTAGGGAGCTTCAGAAATTGAAGGACATGATATCCAGTGTATCTGGAGTGGTCCAGCCAATTTCGGAAGTGTCCCAAGACAGTCACAGGATATCTCATTTCGCATATCCTATCTGTGATGATGAGATCCCGAAGAGATTTCAAACCCCCAACATGAAACTGTATGATGGAACTACGGATCCTGAAGAGTATATTGCCCAGTATAGGGAAAGAATGGAGATTAATCCTATCCCTCCGGAGCTCAAGGAAGCGTGCCTATGCAAGGGCTTTGGTTCTACCTTAACAGGATCGACCCTGAAATGGCTCTTAAATGTTCCTCCGCATTCGATTACATCATTTGCTCACTTAGTGAATCTATTTAATAGTCAATTTTCTGGTAGTCGGAGTTTTGAAAAACTAACAAGTGATCTTTACAGGATAACTCAAGGACCTCAGGAATCCCTAAGGGATTATGTGAATAAATTCAGCAGGGAATCCTTGGATATCCCACACCTTGATGTTGCTACAGTGGTCCAGGCATTCAAGATGGGACTACAAAAGGATTCCCAGTTTTATCAAGATCTTGTGATGAATCCTTGCAGGAACTTGGACGAAGCTCGAAACAGGGCCTTGAGATATATCAGGCTGGAAGATGATAAGAAAATGCAAGAGAGGATGAACTCATCCACCACCTATGAGTCAACTAATAGGAAGTCAGAATCCTCATTTAAACCATATCGCTCTAAGCCGTATGGTAGAAATGAAAACAAGAAAGTGAATGCTGTTGAAGACAAGGGATATCTGAAAGATCTTTTGGGAAGAAAAAAGAATAAGGGTCAGGATACTGAGAAGGATCCCGAACGAGCAGCATCACTTCTTGCGGATGCCAAGATAATCAACTTTATTTCGGGAGGATCCGACATTTGTGGGACTTCGTATTCTGTGGCCAAGAGGCATGCAAAAGAGTCCAAGACCGAAAGGGGAGACAAACCGGCCAGGATGACTACCCTCACAACTGATAAAGTGATCACTTTTGATAATGATGATAGGGATACTGTCCAGGATCCTCACCATGATGCTCTTGTAATTACATTATATGTATCTAACCATTTTGTACGCAGGATATTGGTGGACAATGGAAGCTCCGTCAACATAATCCAACTAGAAACTTTGAAGAGAATGAATGTATCTCCAATGGATATCATTTCGAAATCCCCGTGCTTGTTGGGTTCAGCGGAGAGGCTAGGAACACAGTGGGAGAGATAAAGTTACCAGTATATGTTGAAGGGGTCAACTCGATACAACGTTTCTGTGTGATGGACTCCCTATCCTGTTATAACATCATACTGGGCAGGCCATGGATCCACGATATGAAGGCTGTGCCATCAACTTATCATCAATGCATCAAGATTCCTACCCCTTGGGGGGTTGTCAAGGTTGATAGCAATTAAAGATGCGGGCCCAGGATATCATGGTGGCTTCAGAGCAGGATATGAAGAAAATTATCCTGGATCAGGATAATCCTGATATCTCGGTGCTCGTAGGAACCAATATCCCTCAGGATATTGAAGAGCAATTAACTATTTTTTTGAAGTGCAGGATGTCAACATTTGCATGGAAGCATGAGGATATGACAGGTATATCCAAAGACATCATCACTCACAAGCTTGGAATTGACAAGACGTTCAAGCCTATACAGCAAAAGAGAAGGAAGTTTGCTCCTGAATGAAATACAATTATCCAAGAGGAAGTTGAAAGATTGTTGAAGTCCAAAATGATCAGAGAAGTCAAGTTTCCAAGATGGCTGGCAAATGTAGTCGTGGTACAGAAGAAAAATGGGAAATGGAGAGTCTGTGTAGATTATACAGACTTGAATAAGGCTTGCCCCAAAGACCCATTTCCTCTTCCTCATATTGATGCAATGGTGGATGCTACTGCCGGGCATGAGATGTTAACCTTCATGGATGCATCCTCAGGATTTCAGTAGATTCAAATGGAGCCTTTGGACCAGGAGGATACTGCCTTCATGACACCAACAGGTATTTATTGTTATACTGCTATGCCTTTCTATTTGAAAAATGCAGGTGCAACATACCAGAGATTG
Source organism: Helianthus tuberosus (assembly GCA_030545235.1). Lineage (NCBI taxonomy): Eukaryota > Viridiplantae > Streptophyta > Magnoliopsida > Asterales > Asteraceae > Helianthus > Helianthus tuberosus. The sequence continues at coordinate 25,652,398 of CM060395.1, forward strand.
GTAAACATGATGTTCAAAGACAAGCTGGGGGACACCATGGAGGTATACATTGACGATATGGTGGTAAAATCAAAGGCTGAGGATCACCTCCAGGATATTAAGGGAGCATTTGATATCCTGGATCAGTACAACATTAAACTAAATCCTGCTAAGTGCCATTTCGGAGTGGGGGCATGAAAGTTTCTAGGAGATATGGTGACCAAAAGAGGAATAGAGGCAAGCCCGGAGCAGATCAAAGCCATCTTGGATATCAAATCACCTTCAAATATGAAGGATGTTCAATGGTTAACAGGGCGAGTTGCAGCACTGAACAGATTTATATCAAGATCCTCCGAGAAATGTAAGGGATTTTATGATATCCTGAAGAAAAACAAGAAGTTCGAATGGGGAGAGAAGCATGAAGCAACCTTGCAGGATTTAAAGCAATACCTTTCAACGGCACCTCTATTGATGAAGCCTGAGAATGGTGAACCACTGTCCTTGTACCTCATAGTATCGGGGAATGCTGTAAGTGTCGTCCTTATAAAGGATCATGAAGGTCAGCAATATCCTGTCTATTATGTTAGTAAAAGTTTATTAGATGCTGAAACTAGATATTCTCATTTAGAAAAGTTGATACTAGCATTAGTTATGGCATCAACGAAGCTTTGACATTACTTTGAGACACATAGGATTCATGTTAAAACTAATTATCCTATTAAAAATGTGCTTAGGAAACCAGAGATGTCAGGTAGGATGGCTAAGTGGTCAGTGAAGTTGAGTGCTTATGATTTAGTGTATGAACCTAGGAATGCCATAAAATCCCAGGCTCTAGCCGACTTTGTGGCTGATTTCAGTAGTGACATTCAGGATGAGGTAGACCTAGAAGTCCAACAATTAGGAGAATCCTCAGGATCCTAGACATTGTACACTGATGGAGCATCTAATGTTAGAGGAGTAGGATTGGGAATACTACTAAAATCGCCACAGGGGGACATATTACCCCAGGCTATTAGGTGTGAATTCCCTGCTACTAATAACGAAGCAGAGTATGAGGCTTTAATTGCAGGATCAGAACTGGCTAAAAATATGAATATCAAGAATTTGCAAGTATATGTTGACTCCTTGTTAATCACTAATCATTTTAATGGATCCTATGCAGTTAAGGGTGAGAAATTAATCGAGTACCTCAATATTCTCAAAAAAATTAGCAGGATATTTCGATGTTTTTACACTTGAACAGGTACCAAGGGAGGATAATGCTGAAGCAGATGCCTTAGCAAACCTGGGATCATCGGTCAGGATACCAGAAGGGACCCAAATACCAATACTACATATCTTGTATCCTGCAACGAATCCTCAGGATAGAGAAGTAGTAAGTATCCAGGATCCCGAGGAGGATTCTAAATCCTGGACGGCTCCAATCATAAGATATCTCAAGGAAGGACACATCCCTAGAGATGAAAATCCTAAGGCATTCAGGATGAAGGTATCACGATTCACCATTATAAATAATATTTTGTATAAGAAATCTCTTGCAGGACCATATCTAAGATGCTTGGAGGATTCCGAAGCTAAAGAAGTGCTTCAGGATATACATGAAGGGGATTGTGGTAATCATACTGGGGGCATGTCATTATTCTAAAAAATATTGAGAACAGGATATTTTTGGCCTACAATGAGGAAAGATGCTACAGGATATGCTTGAAGGTGTGATGCATGTCAAAGGCACAGTAACATACTACATCAACCAGCTGAACCACTATATCCTATAACTTCCCCTTGGCCATTCATGAAATGGGGGATGGATATAGTAGGGAAATTGCCAAACGCTCCAGGAGGAAAAGTCTTTATGCTGGAAATGACTGATTATTTCTCTAAATGTGTGGAGGCTGAAGCATTTGTTCAAGTCAGAGACCAAGAAGTAGTATCCTTTATAAAGAGGAATATCCTGACCAGGTTTGGAGTACCGGCTGAAATCATTTGTGACAATGGATCCCAGTTTATAAGCAAGAGGACTACTGACTTTTGCAAGAGTTGGGGAATCAAAATGATCACATCCACTCCTGTACATCCTCAAGCAAATGGACAAGCTGAATCCTCGAACAAGATAATTGTCAACAACTTAAAGAAGAGACTAGGAGCCAAGAAAGGAAGATGGGCAGAAGAACTACCCTTTGTTTTGTGGGCTGATAGAACAACGGTAAAGAATGCAACTGGCCAGACTCCGTTTTCCTTAGTATTTGGAGCAGAAGCAGTGATCCCAACAGAGATGGTGATACCTACTGCAAGATCTATCCTCCGGGATCCTGAGCAGAATCCTGAAACTTTGTACCAAGATTTGGACACCGTTGATGAAACGAGAGATGCAACAAGGCTAAGGATGGCAACATATCACAAAGGATATCCAGAGCATACAACAAGAATATAAGGACTAGAAGGTTCAAAGTTGGAGATTGGGTGTTAAGAAGGGCTTTTCAAAACACCACTAATCCTGCCGATGGAAAACTGGCTCCGAAATGGGAAGGACCATATGAGGTTGAATCAGAATCAGGAAAAGGAGCATATCGGCTCAGGAGTATGGAGGGGGATATGCTACCAAGATCCTGGAACGCTGTACATTTAAAGCTCTATTTCAAGTAAGAATAGAATTTAATTTCTATCTCAGAGTGGTATGTATTATATCTCTCTTAAATATATTTGAATTCGTTTATTATCTTGAACCCATCACTGACTTAGGCATCAGAGGTGTTTTGGTCAAAAATTACCGAAGTAATTAAGTGATCAAATTAGTTAAGTGAGGTAGTGTGCTAGAAATGAGTGTCGAAAATATGTTAATCAAGTTAATTTGTAAAAACAGTTTCAGGATACGGCTCAGGATATAGAGCTGTATCTATGATCAAACAATGAGCAAAAGTAAAGTAAACGACACGGGATGTACGAGGAAAGCCCTTGATCAATCTAGATCGTCGGCATAAAACCTCGGGAGCTGACAATCGCAGCTGCCTAGTTCTTCTATTGCTTCAAAAATCAGGATACAGTGCAGGATGCGGTACGGATCGACTAAGTGTTACAACAAAACTTGAATACAAGTGTGGTGTTTGCAATGAGCTAGAGAGTGTAAGTGTATGAGAGTGTTAGTGAAAAATTGTGTGTTCTAAGCTGATCCGTCCCCATCTATTTATAGTAAAGATAAAATAACAAACTACCCTATACTTGCGGGATCCACCGAATATTCCTTCTTCGAACGTTGTAGACCTGGTCTTTCGGGCTCAACGTCTCTTCCTCAACAAATTCGTCCGAGTCTTGAGGAGAAGAAGTCCTCTTGATCGTTAGCAAGTCTCAGCCCTTAACCTGCACGTGGTTAATTCAATAAGCCTCAGGATATCGCCCAAGATGTTAGCAATATCCTCTTCCAGCATCCTGGTCACAAATGAACAAACATAGGCAGGATATTGGTCAGGATATATAAGTTAAGAAAATGACCCCTAACAATTGTCCCCAAATATATCGGTTGGGATACCAATCCAACGGATATATTTCAAAAATCTTATCCCATAACTCAAGGCATTCAAAACGAAGCGACGGTCAAGATCACATCGTAACTTCCAACGCGTTTTTTACTCAATGGAGATCCACGATGCCCCTATATCTTCTTTTTTCTTGTTTGAAAAGCATATATCTTCAACAGAACCTTCATGTAATTCTCCATTTCTAATTTTCTTCCTGTCAATTTTCTTCATCTTACTTGCAATGGACGCCGAGACCTTCACCCAGCGGAACCTTCTTAAAAATCCCGAAAAGGAAATCTGCGCTTTTGACAACGCAGACATTGTAGCTTTAAGAGCCTCCAGCGCTTTCCCCGACAGCACGGTCTTTAGGCCATTCGATCGGTCAATCCGATCGGATGTTTCTTCTACCTAATGGATCTATTTTCCGGCATATCCTTTTTCATTAGGTCTTCGATACCCTTTTCCTGAATTCATGATGCAGTTCTTTCGTATTACTGGCATCTCTTTTGCTCAAACCATGCCCATGGTTTGGAGAGTACTAATTGTACTCAACCAAATCAAAAACCTCCATTGCTCTGACCTCTGCATCGAGGATTTACCTATAGCTTATCGTCTCCGATCCCATGGCTCTAGCCGGTTCTTGCTCTTCTCGACCTCCAGCAAACCCCTGATTCTCAAAGCCACCAAAAATGAAGACGGATGGCAACACAAATTCTTCTTTGTCAAACGCGATTCCATTGCTGAGGGTGCCAACCTTCCGGTGGAGTGGTTAACCACCGGTAGGATCATAAATATCCTCATAGACAAATTGATTGTTATCTTCTATTAATATTCTTCTTTTTGGTCTTTATGCAGTGAACTTCAAGGAAGTTGCTCCCCCTACCGCTGAGTCAGAAGAGAGAATCAATACCGTTTACCGGTTACCTGCAATAGACAGGACTTTCACCACACACGTCCCGAGTTCAAGTCAGTACTCATCATCCGAGATGTCTGGTAAGAATTTCTTTCAAAATAATTAGTCAAAACAATATAATGATAAAATAAAGAGTAAAACTTTTCCCTTTATGCAGCACCAGCTAAGATCCCTGAAGTCTTTGACCTTGATGAACTGGATAGCTATTCTGACCAGATCCAGGTCAAGAAAGAACCTAGCCCCAAGACCACTGCTACATCCAAACCCAGCAGCTCCAAGGCCATCATCATTCCTAAACCTTCACCGGCGACCAAGCCCCGGAGTTCAAGTTCCCGCAAAAGGAAAGAACCCGATTCTCCTGTCATTTCTGACACCTTTCCTTATGAGAAGCACGGGTTTATCGAAGTCAGTGGGTTCATGACTTCTTTTCTTAACCAGGTTAGTATCCTCACACTATATCCTGCAATTTAGATTACTTTCAAAGATTTAACAATGTTAACCCCCGTCCTTTTACCTTTGTAGGGTCTTGAGCGTTTAGTTCACTTATATCAAGAATCCTGCAAGCTCAACAAAACACTTGAATCTAAGTTAAAGGAAGCAGAAATCACAATCTCTGACCAAGGTATGATCGCGGCCGCTAAATCTCGTCATTACGAGGAGAAATACAAAGCTATGACCAAGAACACCAAGTTGCTCTCAATAAAGCTACTCTTCAAGCCCAGGCTGATCTGGAAGCTGCCCATGTGCAGTACGAACGGGATATGGTCAGTTACCGAGAAAGCCTCAAAAGTTCCGTCGTCATTTCACTTCTCCAAGCTAGGTTGAAGATGGCTCATGAAGCCAAAACGTTAGGCTTTGAATGCCCTTCTTGGGACGTTGGTGCTTGGGAGACCAAGCTGAAGAATCTTGGCGGTACTTCTTCTAAATCAACTGTTGATGAACCTTCCAAAGCAGTTGAAAAGGCAACCGATGCTGAGAAGGATGCTGAGACGGATCCCAAGATGGATGTTGCCGAAACCGCTATGGACCAAGAAGGCACTACCCCCTAGAGCTTATTTTCTTTAAGTCATTTGAACAATTTTATATATTTATGAACAATTTTCATTTCTGTCTCTAAACAATTTGATAATCGAAGGTGGATGGGTCCTGGGTTTCAGGATGAAACCTTCGGTTATCAACCAGTATTGATTGCTTTAAGAATAATTTCATCTTTTGACTTATTTCCTGTTATCTTGCATTACCTTGCATTACTTAGTGTGAGTCTTATCTTTGTAAAGATTTTGTGTTGTTATCTTATAAAATATCCTGATCAGTATGCTCAGCAACATACTGTTAAAGCCTTTTATTAGATAGATCTTCCAAACGTTCTTTCAACTTAGTAAAAATTTCTTTAGAAAGTAAAAAAATAGTTTATCAGAATTCCAAACTAATACTGGTTTTAAACACCCTAATCAAATATCTTTAAAAGGGCTTTGAGGATACATATCAGGATACTCAACATAATGTCACTAAAAACTTAAATGAGGCTTACAAAGGAAAGATCATACCAGAAATAGGATATAAACCTATTACCAAACTTCAATCCCTTTGCAACTTTTCCAATGAAGATGTCCCCTGTGCAAGGTACTTAGTGCATTAGTTCCAAACCTCATCCTTTTAGCTTTACATCATCACCTTAGTGGGAATGTCCCCTGTGTACAATGTCTTTAAACACATTAGAAATCTTCTGAATGTCAGTTTCCATAGGCAATTTTTTACGTCCCAAGGGTAAAACCCAAGGATGTACTAGAGATAAATCCCTTGTATCCTGGGGAAAATCCCAACTTTTCATGCGCTACAGGCGGGAGTGTATAAACTCCAAGACTTAGAAAGGTGAAAACCTTTAAACCTTAGAGAGTATGAAAATACCCTTTCGTGAGAGAGGGTGATCAATCCTCATATACCTTTAGGATTCAGGATATAGCCAACAGTAACGAAATTGTCAGCCACTTTTACATGGACTGGTCCCGCCACCTTGAACTATCCCTGAATAACTTGCGCTCCAGGCGGGGTGTTCAAACCCAATTCCGAAGAAAGGTGAATACCTTTAAACCTGTGAAGGGATCAGTATCCCTTAAACGTAAGAGAGGGGGCCAATCCTCTAATCTTCTGAGTTATCCTGAGTACATATCCTGGAGCTATATCCTGAAACATATCTTGCAAAACAATTGTAAACTAAGGTGGGTGTTAGCTTGGCTAACACCCCTCCGATGCTTAAGTTAGTATTGAGTTTCAAAGAATAAATTAAACCAAAACATATTAAAACAAGATAGAATTCATACCATTCTGAGTTAGAAATTGAATTCTAAACTCACTTGAAATAGAGCTTAAGGTGTATAGCATTCCAAGATCTCGGTAGCATATCCCCCTCCATATTCTTGAGTCTGTATGCTCCTTTCCCTGCTTCTGATTCAACTTCATATGGTCCTTCCCATTTTGGAGCTAACTTGCCATCGGTAGGATTAGTAGTATTTTGAAAAGCCTTTCTTAACACCCAATCTCCAACCTTAAATCTTCTGGTTCTAATATTCTTGTTATATGCCCTGGATATTCTCTGTTGATATGCTGCCATCCTTAGCCTTGCCACATCTCTCTTTTCATCTATAGTGTCTAAATCCTGACTCAAGGCTTCAGGATTCTTCCCAGGATCACTTAAGACAGATCTTGCAGTAGGTATTGTCATTTCCGTTGGAATCATTGCTTCTGATCCAAACACCAAGGAAAATGGGGTTTGGCCTGTTGCATTCTTTACCGTTGTCCTATCAGCCCATAAAACAAAGGGTAATTCTTCTGCCCATCTTCCTTTTTTGGCTCCAAGCCTCTTCTTTAAGTTATTGACAATTATCTTGTTTGAGGATTCTGCTTGTCAATTTGCTTGAGGATGTACCGGAGTAGACGTGATCATTTTGATTCCCCAACTCTTGCAAAAGTCAGTAGTCCTCTTACTTATGAACTGAGAACCATTGTCACAGATTATCTCAACTGGTACCCCGAATCTGGTCAGGATATTCCTCTTTATGAAGGATACTACTTCTTGGTCTCTAACTTGAACAAATGCTTCAGCTTCAACCCACTTAGAGAAATAATCCGTCATTGCTAGCATAAAGACTTTTCCTCCCGGAGCTTTCGGTAGCTTTCCCACTATATCCATACCCCACTTCATAAATGGCCAAGGGGAAACAATAGGATACAATGGTTCAGCAGGTTGGTGCAGTATGTTACTATGTCTTTGACATGCGTCACATCTTCGAGCATATTCTGCGGCATCTTTTCTCATTGTTGGCCAATAATATCCTGTCCTTAATACTTTTGAGAATAACGAACTGCCCCCAGCATGGTTACCACAATCTCCTTCATGTATATCCTGAAGTACTTCCTTGGCTTCAGGATCCTCCAAGCACCTCAAATACGGTCCTGCAAGAGATTTCTTGTATAAAATATTATCTATAATAGTGAATCGTGATACCTTCATCCTAAATGCCTTAGGATTTTCATTTCCAGGGATGTGTCCTTCTTTGAGATATTTCATGATTGGAGCCGTCCAGGATTTAGGATCCTCTTCAGGATGTTCTACTCCAGGATCCTGAATACCAGCTACTTCTTTATCCTGAGGATTCGTTGCAGGATATAGGACATGTAATATTGGTATTTGCGTCCCTTCAGGTATCTTGATCGATGATCCCAAATTTGCTAAGGCATCCGCTTCAGCATTATCCTACCTTGGTACCTGTTCAAGTATAAAAACATCGAAATATCCTGCTAATTTTTTGAGAATATCGAGATATTCGATCAATTTCTCACCCTTAACTGCATAGGATCCATTAAAATGGTTAGTAATTAACAAAGAGTCAACATATACTTGCAAATTTTTGATACTCATGCTCTTAGCCAACTCTAATCCTGCAATTAAAGCCTCATACTCTGCTTCATTATTAGTAGCAGGAAATTCACACCTAATAGCCTGGGGTAATATGTCCCCCTGTGGCGATTTTAGTAGTATTCCTAATCCTACTCCTCTTACATTAGATGCACCGTCAGTATATAATGTCCAGGATCCTGAGGATTCTCCTAACTGTTGAACTTCTAGGTCTACCTCGTCCTGAATGTCACTACTAAAGTCAGCCACAAAGTCAGCTAAAGCCTGAGATTTTATGGCATTTCTAGGTTCGTATACTAAATCATAAGCACTCAACTTTACTGACCACTTGGCCATCCTGCCTGACATCTCTTGTTTCCTAAGCACATTTTTGACAGGATAATTCGTTTTAACATGTATCCTATGTGTTTCAAAATAATGTCTAAGTTTCGTTGATGCCATGACTAATGCTAGTATCAATTTTTCTAAATGAGAATACCTAGTTTCAGCATCTAACAAACTTTTACTAACATAATAAACAGGATATTGCTGACCTTCATGGTCTTTTATAAGAACGACACTTACAGCATTCCCTGATACAGCAAGGTACAGGGATAGTGGTTCACCATTTTCAGGTTTCATTAATAGAGGTGCGGTTGAGAGATATCGCTTCAAATCCTGTAGGGCTGCTTCATGCTTCTCGTCCCATTCGAATCTTTTGTTCTTCTTCAGGATATCATAAAAATCTTTGCATTTCTCTGAGGATCTCGAGATAAACCTGTTTAGAGCTGCTACTCGGCCTGTTAATCTTTGTACGTCCTTCATGTTTGATGGTGATTTTTTTATCCAGGATAGCTTTGATCTGTTCTGGGCTTGCTTCTATCCCCCTCTTTGTCACCATATATTCAAGAAACTTTCCTGCCCCCACTCCGAAATGGCATTTAGCAGGATTCAGCTTCATGTTGTATTGATCCAGGATATCAAATGCTCCCTTGATATCCTGGAGGTGATCCTCAGCCTTTTTAGATTTCACCACCATATCATCGATATATACCTCCATGGTGTCCCCCAGTTTGTCTTTGAACATCATGTTTACCAATCTTTGGTATGTTGCACCTGCATTTTTCAAACCAAAAGGCATAGCTGTATAACAATAGATACCTGTTGGTGTCATGAAGGCAGTATCCTCCTGGTCAGAAGGTTCCATTTGGATCTGTTGAAATCCTGAAGATGCATCCATGAAGGTCAGCATTTCATGCCCGGCAGTGGCATCTACCATTGCATCAATGTGTGGAAGAGGAAATGGGTCTTTAGGACAAGCTTTGTTCAAGTCTGTGTAGTCCACACAAACTCTCCATTTCCCATTTTTCTTCTGTACTACAACCACGTTTGCTAGCCACCTTGGGAACTTAACCTCCCTGATCATTCTGGATTTTAATAATCTCTCAACTTCCTCCTGGATAATTGTGTTCCGCTCAGGAGCAAATTTCCTTCTTTTTTGCTGCACAGGCTTGAATGATTTATCAATTCCAAGCTTGTGAGTGATAATATCTTTGGATATGCCTGTCATATCCTCATGCTTCCATGCAAACGTAGACATCCTGCATTTCAAAAAGTTAATTAATTGTTCTTCAATATCCTGAGGGATATTGGTCCCTACGAGCATCGAAATATCAGGATTATCCTGGTCCAGGATGATTTTCTTCACATCCTGCTCCGGATCCTCCACGATATCCTGGGCCCGTGTCTTTAATTGCTATGCTGCACTAGGTTTGGTTAAGGATTTCATCGAGGATGAGTAGCATTCTTTCGCCTCCTGCTGATCACTATCAACTTTGACCACTCCCCAAGGGGTAGGTATCTTGATGCATTGGTGATATGTTGATGGCACGGCCTTCATATCGTGAATCCACGGTCTTCCCAGTATGATGTTATAGCAGGATAGAGAATCCATCACACAGAAGCGTTGTATCGAGTTAACCCCTTCAACGTATACTGGCAACTTTATCTCTCCCACTGTGTTTCTAGCCTCTCCACTGAATCCAACAAGCACAGTAGACTTTGAAGTGATATCCATTGGAGATACATTCATTCTCTTCAGAGTTTCTAGTTGGATTATGTTGACGGAGCTGCCATTATCAACCAGTATCCTGCGTACAAAATGGTCAGCCACATATAACGTTATTACCAGAGCATCATGGTGAGGATCTTGGACAGTATCCCTGTCATCAGCATCAAAGGTGATCACTTTGTCAGTTGTGAGGGTAGTCATCCTGACAGGTTTGTCTCCCCTTTCAGCCTTGGCTTCCTTTGCATGTCTCTTTGCTGCCGAATACGAAGTTCCGCAAATGTCGGATCCTCCCGAAATGAAGTTGATTATCTTGGCATCCGCGGGAGGTGATGCTGCTCGCTCAGGATCCTTCTCAGTATCCTGACCCTTATTCTTCTTTCTTCCTAAGAGATCTTTCAGATATCCCTTGCTTAGAAGATAGCTTATTTCTTTTCTTAGAGCAATGCAATCCTCAGTCACATGTCCGAAATCTTCGTGGTAGGCACACCACTTTGACTTATCTTTCCAGTCAGCCTTTTGTTGATTCTTTCGAGGCCACTTAGCCTTGTCTCCTAGACCCTGCATAGCATACATCAATTCAGGAATATTAACAGAAAAGCAATATTCGGACAACTCAGGATACTCTTCAGGATCCTCATCTTCGACAACATTCACTCTTTTGTTTTCATTTATGCTATACGGCTTAGGCCGATACGACTTGAACGAGGATTCTGACTTCCTATTAGTTGACTCATAAGTGTTGGATGAGTTCATCCTTTCTTGCATCTTCCTGTCATCTTCCAGACGGATATATCTCAAAGCCCTGTTACGAGCTTCGTCGAGATTCCTGCAGGGATTCATTACAAGATCCTGATAAAACTGAGAATCCTTTTGTAATCCCATCTTGAAAGCTTGCACAGCTGTTGCAACATCAAGATGTGGGATATCCAAGGATTCTCGACTGAATTTGTTCACATAATCCCTCAAGGATTCCTGAGGCCCTTGAGTTATCCTGTAAAGATCACTGGTTAGTTTCTCAAAACTCCGACTACAAGAAAATTGACTGTTAAATAAATTAACCAAATGAGCAAATGAAGTAATTGAGTGAGGAGGAACGTTTAATAGCCATTTTAAGGCCGATCCTGTTAGAGTAGAACCAAATCCCTTGCACAAGCACGCTTCCTTGAGCTCCGGAGGGATAGGGTTAATCTCCATTCTTTCCCTATACTGAGCAATATGCTCCTCAGGATCTGTACTCCCATCATAAAGCTTCATGTTGGGAGTTTGGAATCTCTTTGGGATCTCAGCATCACAGATAGGATATGCAAAACGAGATATCTTGTGGCTGTCTTGAGACACTTCCGGGATCGGCTGGACCACCCCAGGTACACTAGATATCATGTCCTTCAACTTCTGAAGTTCCCTGGTAAGTGTTGATGTTACACCTGTATCCTGCAAAGATCCACCACTGTTAGTAGCATGAGTATTATTATTATTCGACACGTTACCCATTGGAGGATTTTGCCCATATCCTGAAGCATATCCTGAGCTCCTCATGGTTGACATCCTGGCCAATGAGGGTATTTCAGGAGTATGATTCTGAGGAAGACTGGGCACGATATTCCCCCTATTATCCTCGGTATACACAGCTGAACTTAAGTTCAACGCTCTGGGGTGTAATGGAGTGACATTGTCCTCAGCGGATCTGCTCGAGCCAGACTTCAGGAGTTGTATTTCCCTTAAAAGCATTTGGTTTGTTTCCTGTTGCTGCCTCATTTGTTCCTGCACACTTCCAAACAAAGTTAAAATTTCATCATTAGAAGCTAAAACGGGAGCAGATCCCTGGACACTCCGAGTAGGGATAACATCTTGAGATTGTGTAGAGGCTGGCATCCTTGGAGGAGGTGGTGGAAGCACCGAACCGGTAGTAGCAGAAGTCATAGCAGACACAGTAGAGGAACTCATGTTTGATCTTGAGGCCATTATGGATAATGTGGCAAAAAGTTTTGAAAATAGAAAACCGATTAGCGATTTGACAAAAAAATTTTAGTAAGGAGAGCACCACTTGCCCCACGGTGGGCGCCAAATTGTTTTGGTCAAAAATTACCGAAGTAATTAAGTGATCAAATTAGTTAAGTGAGGTAGTGTGCTAGAAATGAGTGTCGAAAATATGTTAATCAAGTTAATTTGTAAAAACAGTTTCAGGATACGGCTCAGGATATAGAGCTGTATCTATGATCAAACAATGAGCAAAAGTAAAGTAAACGACACGGGATGTACGAGGAAAGCCCTTGATCAATCTAGATCGCCGGCATAAAACCTCGGGAGCTGACAATCGCAGTTGCCTAGTTCTTCTATTGCTTCAAAAATCAGGATACAGTGCAGGATGCGGTACGGATCGACTAAGTGTTACAACGAAACTTGAATACAAGTGTGGTGTTTGCAATGAGCTAGAGAGTGTAAGTGTATGAGAGTGTTAGTGAAAAATTGTGTGTTCTAAGCTGATCCGTCCCCATTTATTTATAGTAAAGATAAAATAACAAACTACCCTATACTTGCGGGATCCACCGAATATTCCTTCTTCGAACGTTGTAGACCTGGTCTTTCGGGCTCAACGTCTCTTCCTCAACAAATTCGTCCGATTCTTGAGGAGAAGAAGTCCTCTTGACCATTAGCAAGTCTCAGCCCTTAACCTGCACGTGGTTAATTCAATAAGCCTCAGGATATCGCCCAAGATGTTAGCAATATCCTCTTCCAGCATCCTGGTCACAAATGAACAAACATAGGCAGGATATTGGTCAGGATATATAAGTTAAGAAAATGACCCCTAACAGGAGGGGTGTTAGCCAAGCTAACACCCACCTTAGTTTAAGGTTGTTTTGCAGAATATGTCTCAGGATATAGCTCCAGGATACATGCTCAGGATATCTCAAAGGATTAGAGGATTGGCCCCTTCTCTCACGGATAAGGGATCCTGATCCCTTCAAAGGTTTAAAGGTATTCACCTTTCTCTCGGATTGGGTTTGAACACCTCGCCTGGAGCGCAAGTCATCTGGGGATAGTTCAAGATAACGGGACCAGTTCATGTAAACGTGGCTGACAATTTCGTTATTATTGGCTATATCCTGGATCCTAAAGGTATATGAGGATTGATCACCCTCTCTCGCGAAAGGGTATTTTCATACCCTCTAAGGTTTAAAGGGTTTCACCTTTCTAAGTTTTGGAGTTTATACACTCTCGCCTGTAGTACATAGATATCAGGGTTTATCCCCAGGATATTAGGGTTTATCCCCAGGATATTAGGGTTTATCCCCAGGATATCAGGGTTTATTCCCAGGATATCAAGGTTCGTCCCAGGATATCAGGGTTTATTCCCAGGATATCAAGGTTCATCCCAGGATATTGAGGGTTTACCCCAGGATATTCGAGGATTATGCAGTCAAACTAAAGTATGACCATGTTAAACACAGGGGACATCCATCATACACTTTGAAAGATGAATTTAAATTTATGCATTGGGGACATTCCTGTGATTGAAGGATGGAATTGACTCTCTGGGAGTATTCGGTATGATCTCTCCTTTTGATAACTTAAGTTTTATAAGTTGCGAGGCAGTATCCTGAGTAGGATATCTCTCAGGATATTCTCGCAATATGTTCCCAAGATTGTCCAAATTTAACTATTTTCATAAGTAAAATTTAAACACTAAGGAAGTAGCAACAAAAGTAAAGGCAAAAGGAAGTTATATTATTAACATACCAAAAGATGTGCTCTTAGTTTCACCTTAAACCAAGGTCCATCCACTAAGAGCACTAATAGTTCCTTACCGTATTTACTTAACGGTTGAAGGCTTTGTCTCAAACCGAGACCCGTCCACCTCCAACTGTTATATTGTTCAAAAGAAAAGCATACTAACGGTGATGACCAAGGGCTTCATCCTGAAACTCAGGATCCCTCCACCTTTGGTCATCATATTGTTCAAGTGCAGAAAAGTAAAATGCAGGAAAAGTAAATTGTTTTGGCTTACAAGCCAACGATCAAATTCAAAAAAGTGGGCTCCGGCGTTGGCACATATATCCATCATCGCCCACTTGTATGCTCTCACACAACAGCATCTTCACCAGCCTTCTCCACCTTCTCGGTCTCAGCATCGGTTCCAGCATCCTGAGCAGCATCCTCACCAGCATCCTTCTTGTCTCCAACCTTGTCTGCCACCTCTGCTGACTTATAAGACTCACCAGCTTCAGCAGGAAGGGGCACAGCCTTGCCTCCAAGCTCCTTCAGCTTTGCCACCAAGGATTCGACCGGCCAGGATGGGCACTCAAGGCATGTCTCCTTGGCCTCATAAGCCATCTTAATACGAGCTTGTAGCAGAGAGACGATGGCAGAAGCCTTGATTCCCTCCCGGAAAGAAACCATGGCCTGTTCATGTTCCATTTGGATGGTGGCCAGCTTGATCTCAGCATCCTGGGTTACTTTCCTCAGCTTATCCTCATAGTGCCGAGTCTTCGCTTCAGCAATGGCACCTTGGTCGGCAACAGTAGTTTCAAGCTGTTTAATCCTGGCTTCATGGAGTGCAACAGTACCACAGGCATCGCTGTAAAGGTGGAGCAGATACTGGAGGCCCTGTAAGTCAAAATTCACGAATAAGTCAATATTCACTAACCTGGATATCCAGTCAGGATATTCTATCAGGATATATGTGCAGGATATAGGGTCGGGATATTACCTTGTTAAGGAAGGATGTCATCAGTTCCAAGGAATCAGTGAAGCTGAGCTCATCATAAGAGAACCATTCGGAGCCTGGAGCACTAACTTCGGAGTTCTTCCTCTTTTTTGCGGTGGAAGCACGAGTCCTCGGGTTGCCCTTAGGAGCCGGGAGCGGCTTGGAGCTGGTGGCAGCAGGGGTCTCTTTCTTAACCATGACTGGAGTAGGGTAACTGTCAAGCTCGTCAAGATCAAGGAGGATTGGAACTTTGCTGGAGTCTGCATACAGGGAGTAAAATTCTTTCTCAAATACTTCAAATAAAAGCATGTATGCAGGATATTGTGCAGGATCCTTACCAGACATGTTTGCACTGGAAAGAGGGCCTGGAGATGGTGGAGACGGATTAAAACTTCTATCAGCCTCTGGAAGGAGTATGATAGCGTCGATCCTCTTCTGTGAATCAGCAAGGGGAGGTGCAAGCTTCCTAAAATCAGATGTGTACAAAACAATAAAAAGAAATTGATCAGCTCAGGATACGAAACAGGATATAAGGCAGGATTATCCTTAAACCCTAAATCCTACCCTTTCTCAACCACTTCACCGGATATTCCGTTCCACCAGGTGGTTTGGTCAAAAATCAAGCAAAGATAATGCAACCAAATCTTTTGTTGTGAGGTGTGATGCTTGAATCAATGAACAATATGAATGATCACTCAGAAATGTAATGAACAAGTGACACAATGATTTATACGAGGAAAAAGCCCTTGATCAAGAGTTGATATCCGGCATAAAAAACCTTGGGTGATGGAAACTACCGATCACCAACTCAAATTAAACAGAAAATGTATTACAACTTCGGATGATAGCGAGCTAGTTACAAGGATTACTAGAGTGTAATGTGCAAAAAGGCGTGTAATCGCCAAGTAAACTGTCAAGAGCTGATGAGAGCAGTTACGAGTGTGTGTTTTAGCCAAAAATAGCCAAGTCCACTAATCTAGCTCGCTATCCCCTTTAAATTTAGAAAATATCTAAAGTAACTAACTATCCACATTTCGTGCAAGTCTTCCACGACCTCCATAACGTCCATTTCAGTCATGCACGTGCGGAATAAATAGAGAATATGCTCCAGGAATATCGCCAAGACCAAGTCCAAGCTCGTACTCCTGCAAAACAACATCATATTCAAAGCAGACAATCGTTAGTGCAAGGATCACTATGATGATCCATGATCCTGATCCTACAATACTTTCTGAGGATCACTAATTCAAACGGAATTGAGGATCCCTAAGCACGACAGTAATTGAGGATCACTGATCTCTGGAAAATCCTCCCCTAACAATTGCCCCCAAAATATAAGGAGTAAAGTGTAAATAAACGAGTTATATTTTCTCGTTCTTATCCGTAACAAACCAACGGATATATAGCCGTTACTTTCTGACTAGCCGTTGCCAATCTGACGTCATTGAAGTGACTATCCTGCAAGATCATGATTATAAATTGAAGTTAGAGATAAGGGTTAGGAAGCATTTAAATTCGTGCGTTTCATCCTTTAAATCCTCATTCGAAGATCTGATCAGGTACTCCTCTTTCCTTTCTCTCTTCATACTCTTACTCTGTTTCTTCTTCTTCACCATCATTATGCCCAAAATGATGCTACGATCTTCACCGGCTAAGGATCACAAAAAGGACAGTCCTTTGAAGAGCCAAGGGATCATCGAAGGCTCTGCGAAGGAACGATGCTGTTTTACTGATCCACATATAGACAGGATCTGCCATTATTTCCCGGCAAACACCGTTTTCAAAGCTTTTGACCCCACCGTCTTGAGTGACTATGTTTCTGAAACCTGGGTAGCTTTTCCGGTCACCCCATTTACGATAGGATACTCGTATCCTTTTCCTGATTTCACCCAATCTTTCTTCTCTCTCATCGGCATCTCCTACATCCAAGCGATGCCAATGATGTGGAGGGTCTTGTACACCCTTGAAAGAATCATTGAGCATGAAGGTATTGATCTGGGAATGTCGGAGTTAGCAGAAATGTATTATCTTGTGAGCCATGGATCTCATCGATATCTTTTCAAACACAAACCCGGTGAAGAACACCCCATCTTCAAAATTACTAAGAATGACACCAACTGGAAGAGGCGATTCTTCTTTGTCAGAAGAGATTCCATCCCTGATGGGAAGGATCTTCCAAGAAAATGGGTTATTCATGGTAGGATAGAGGATCCTTACAGAAGGATCATAGGATACCCTGTCTCCCTTGAGGATCACTAACATCCCTTTGTTTCTTTTATGCAGCTATTACTGTCTCACATATTATCACAACACCTGCAATGAAGGAAAGGCTTGCTGCTTTCCGGAGGCTTGATCCTGCAATAAGAACATTTCATGCAAATACCCAGGATTCTCAAGAAGTATCCTTAGGCTCTGTTACAATGTCAAGTAAGTATCCCATTTTGTGCATAATTAAATGTTTAAATTAGAATGAAATAAGGGTACTTATCTGTTTTGGATGTGTAGGTGCTGGAAAATCATCGAAGTCTGCTACCCGTTTCAGTGTCACCGATCTCACCACTGTTGGTCCCAGGTCTGGGATGAAGAAGGCTGCTGCTAGCCCAAGTACTGCCATCCCCAAGCCTACCACCTCCAAGGGAAAGAAGAGGAAAGCCTCTGAGGCTGACAATCTAGAAGGCTTGCCTCTAATCCGCCACCAGTTCCTTGAATACTTTGCTGATGTAAGGATCACTGACCTAGCGTAATTATCCTGCCCACTTGAGGATCACGTGATCCTAAACTTTACATTGTCTTTTTGCAGAAATTTGCTGAAATCGAGGACTACGTAGGCAGTGTTGAAGAGGTTGAGCAAAAGTGTGTGGACCTCCAAAAGATCATGCTGGCCAAGGATAAGACGATTGCCTCCCTTGAAAACGATGTCAATCTGGTGAAGAGGGAACTTGTCCTGGCTCATATCACTGCTGATCAGGAGAAGGCTGAAATCACCAATGATGCTAAAGTCTCCGCTGCCATTGCTATGTACAAAACCAAGTTGCAGATGGCCCAAGAAGCTCTGGATCCTGACTTTGACAAGAGCAACTGGGACATAGAGGGCTGGAAGGCTAGATTGGCTGAGCTGGATGACGAAGAAGAAGCTGGTGAGGTCTTAGCAATCGAGGCTGGCAGCAGTGGGGTTAAGGATCATGTGGATGATGCCGGAGCTGGAGGAGCTGGTGAAGGTGATGGTGATGCAGCAAAGGTGTAAGCTGCAGGAATGGGCAATGATGGACATTTCTAGACGCGGCCGGAGCCCATTTTTTATAGTTTGGTAGGGGTTTTTTGGTTATGGTGTTTTGAAACAATCTTGGGTTGTGTTTGAACAATAGTTTCCAGGGTTATGGATCATGGATCCTTAGACAATAGGTAGGATAATGGGTGGTGGATGGATCCTCTGTTTGGGGGATGAAGCCACTTGTTATCCGGCCATCTTTAATTTCCTGCACTTTAAAGACCTATGAACAATGGACACCCTTTGCCAACCCATGTGGACGGGCCACGTTTTGCTGGTAGAAACGTGGGTTGGCAATTCTGACAACCTTAAAGGGTTTAACGTTTTGTGAATAAATAAAACCTTAACTTTTCGGCTATTTCCCGTGTTGTTATCCTTGTGAATATTTTACTTTTCAATTGTTGTGATATATATTTTGTCTGAATTTATTAAGTAAAGAAGAAAAATTTAATAAATAACCTCAAAAAGTTTAGGATATGATCAAGGATCACATATTCTATAGTCGACAGGTTCTGAAAAGTAGTGTAGTTTACGGATCATAAGTTCAGTTGTCAAAGGATAAGGGTCACTTAGATAAATAATGAATAAAATCAAAATGAATAAGGATCATACCTGAGAATCCAAGTTAGGATTCTAACTTTTAACACTTATAATCATGATAACCAAAAGACAAACCTTAGTAGAAGGTAAGGATCAAGGATCCTTAGTCGTTTAGCTTCAAAAACCTAAAATAGGATACAACTTGGGACTAAGCCAATATAAGATAAAAGTTAGTAACTGGGGACAAGCCCAACAATTCTGGGGACAAGCCCAATATACTGGGGACAAGCCCAAAGGATAAATGGGGACAAGCCTAAAGGATAACTGGGGACAAGCCCAAAGGATAACTGGGGACAAGCCCAAAGGATAACTGGGGACAAGCCCAAAGATCGTGTGTAAACTGGAGTATGGCCTTCACTGGCGACTATCCAAACTTAGTGACATGAAAATGCCAAAACCTTAGCTAACGTGAAAACGTTAGAAACCTTAGGAACGGATGTATGGTACGTCTACCATTATACGTAGGATCCTGAATATAGCCAGTACAATGAAACTGTCAGCCCCTAAAATGAGTACTGGTCCCATTGCCATGAACTATACCAGGATCATCGTGCGATACTGGCGAAACTGGGGACAGGCCCAAAGACTGGGGACTAGCCCAAATAACTGGGGTCAAGCCCAAATAACTGGGGTCAAGCCCAAATAACTGGATACTTCTGTGGATACTCAATCCTTTGTTAAGGATACCTAAACCTTCTGCAAAACTCAGATTCAAGTGAAAGGAGGATAAAGGATCCAGGATCCTTATCCTTATATATAGGATAATTAAAAAATGAAAAAGTTTGAGATTAGATCATTACCAGAATGAGAATCCTCTGCCCTGTAAGGGTCCTTCAAGGATACTTGTTAGCTAAGGATCATGAATCCTTATTACATGAAGTATTTCTTCAAGTGGACAACATTCCAAGCTCTTGGTAGCAAATCACCTTCCATTGTTAGCAAACGATATGCCCCTTTTCCTGCTTCAACTTCAATCAAATAGGGGCCTTCCCACTTTGGTGCTAATTTCCCATCAGCAGGATTGGTGGTATTCTGAAATGCTTTCCTTAATACCATATCACCAACTTGGAATTTCCTGATCCTGACATTCTTGTTGTAAGCTCCAGCCATCCTTTGTTGATAACTGGCCATCCTTATCCTTGCCAAATCCCTGAGTTCTTCTATAGTATCCAAGTCTTGAACCAAGTTTTCATCATTTTCTCCAGGATCACGAATGCTTGTTCTTGCAGTAGGAACCACCATCTCTGTAGGGATCACTGATTCTGCTCCAAATACCAAAGAGAATGGAGTTTGGCCAGTAGCATTCTTGGGAGTTGTCCTATCAGCCCAAAGTACATAAGGTAGTTCTTCTGCCCATTTTCCTTTCTTGGATCCAAGCTTTTTCTTCAAATTGTTGATGATGATCTTGTTGGATGATTCTGCCTGACCATTAGCTTGTGGGTGGACTGGTGTTGATGTTATCATCTTAATCCCCCAGCTGTCACAAAAGTTAGTAGTTCTATTCCCAATAAATTAGGATCCATTATCACAAACAATTTCAGAAGGGATACCAAATCTAGTAATAATGTTTCTCTTAATAAAGGATATAACTTCCTTTTCTCTGACTTGAGCAAAGGCTTCAGCCTCTATCCACTTGGAAAAGTAATCAATCATAGAAAGCATGAATACTTTTCCACCAGGTGCCTTAAGAAGTTTACCAACTATATCCATTCCCCATCTCATAAATGGCCATGAAGAGGATATAGGATGCAAAAGATCTGCTGGTTGATGAAGGATATTACTATGTCTCTGACAAGGATCACACTTCTTGGCATATTCCACAGCATCCTTCTTCATAGTAGGCCAATAGTATCCTGTACTCAGGATCCTTGAGAATAATGCCCTGCCCACAGTGTGGTTTCCACAATCTCCTTCTTGGAAATCCTTTAGGACTTCTTGGATTTCAGGATCCTCAATGCATCTTAGATATGGTCCTGCAAGAGATCGTTTATATAACATATTATTCAATATTGTAAATTAAGATACCTTGATTTTGAAAGCCCTAGGGTTTTCTCCTGTAGGAATCTCTCCATGTTGTATGTATCTCATGATTAGGAGGATCCATGATCCTGAATGAGATTCAGTATCCTCACTAGGGATGATTGCAGAATCCTCTTCTATCTCCATGGCTACATGATCCTCAATAGCAGGGGTTCAGGATGTGGATAATAGGGATCTTGATATCCTCCGGGATCTTCAAGGATGATCCTAGATTGGCTAATGCATCAGCCTCTGCATTCTCTTCCCTTGGTACATGTGTCAAACTAAAGGAAACAAAAGAGAGTGTCAATTCTTTGACTATCTCTAAATATTTGATTAGCTTTTCACCTTTAATAGCATAGGATCCATTAAAGTGATTAGTAATTAATAGTGAATCTACATGTACCTCAAGATACCTGATCTTCATATGCTTAGCAATTTGCAAACCAGCTATCAAGGCTTCATATTCAGCCTCATTGTTGGTAGTTTGAAATTCACAAGCTATGGAGTGGGGTATTATATCCCCCTGTGGCGATTTTAGTAATATTCCAAGCCCTGTTCCTTTGACATTAGAAGCACCATTAGTGAAGAGTATCCAAGGATCCTTAGTTTCTTCTAACTGTTGGACCTCTAACTCAGCTTCCTTTTGCAAGTCACTACTAAAATCTGCCACAAAGTCAGCTAAGGCTTGGGATTTGATGGCAATCCTTGGTTCATATCTTATATCATAAGCACTAAGCTTCACTGCCCACTTAGCCATCATTCCTGACATTTCAGGTTTCCTGAGAACATTCTTAATTGGGAAATTAGTTTTAACAATAATGGCATGAGTTTCAAAATAATGTCTTAATTTAGTAGATGCCATAATTAATGCAAGGATAAGTTTTTCCAAATGTGAATACCTGGATTCAGCATCAAGCAAACTCTTACTTACATAATAGACAGGATGTTGTGTACCTTCGTGATCCTTAACAAGGACCACACTTACTGCTTTGAGGATACTGCTAGGTATAAGTGTTTTGGTCAGAAAATCTGATGAGGATATTGTAACCAAACTCTTTGTTTAGGGGAATGATGCTTTAAATATGTAACAGCGATGAGGATCACTTCAATGTAAAATGCACAAACAACACAAGGATTTATACGGGGAAAAAGCCCTTGATCAAGAGTTGATCTCCGGCACAAAAAACCCCGGGTGATGGAAACTACCGATCACCAAGCTAAAATAAATGGTTAAATGTTTACAACTTCGGATTGTAACGAGCTAGGTACAAGGATCACTACGGTGAAATGTGTGAAAAGTGTATGAAATTGCTAGGTGATTGAACGAGAGCTTGTATGAGTGCTTGTACGAGTGTGTGTAACTGAAAAATGGCTAAGTGTGTTCTACTAGCTCGTTACTTCATTTTTAAAATAGAAAAAACCACCTAAACTAACTATCCGACTTTCGTGCCAAGCCTCCACATTCTCCATAACGTCTACTTTCGGTCAGGCACGTGCAGAATAGTTCAGGAATATTCTCCAGGAATGTCGCTTAGACTTGGTCAAGCTCAATATATCTGCGAAATGCTACAAAACATAAGTAAACAATCGTTAGTACGAGGATCCTTAAAGTGATCCATGATCCTGATCCTGAAGCTCTTCTGAGGATCACCACCTGTCACAGAAGTAAGGATCACTAGTTAGGATAACGAATAAGGATCACTAATTGTTAGAAAATCCTCCCCTAACAATTGCCCCCAAAATATAAGGAGTGAAATTGTAAAATTAGCGAGTTATGTTTTCTTGATCTTATCCGTAACAAACTAACGGATATATAGCCGTTAAAATAGAACTAGCCATTGCGATGATGATGTCACGGAAGTGACAATCCTGCAGAATCATAATTATAAATAGAGATATAGATAGGATCATCATGCATTCAAATTCGAAAGAGACTCCCTTTAAATTCTCAGTCGACGAGCTACCAGGTAATTCTTTCTCCTCTTTCTCCCTTCTTACTCTGTTTTTCTACCTTTATCTTCGTCAGTACGAAAATGTTGCTTCGAAGTTCACCGGGCAAGGATCACCCAAAGAACAGTCCTCCGAAAAGCCAGGGGATCATTGAAGATTCCATTAAAGAACGCTGCTGCTTCAATGATGCTCAGATAGATAGGATTCGCTATTGTTTTCCGGCGAACACCGAATTCAGGCCTTTTGACCCCAACGCCTTGAGCGATCATATCTCCGATAAGTGGGTTACTTTCCCCATCACTCCTTTCACCATAGGCTATACATATCCTTTTCCAGCCTTCACCCAATCTTTCTTTTCCCTAACCGGCATCTCTTACATCCAAGCCATGCCGATGATTTGGAGGGTTTTGCACACCCTTGAAAGGATCATCGATCAAGAGGGAATAGATCTAGGAATGGCAGAGCTGGGAGAACTGTATGATCTTACCACCTTTGGCTCTCACCGTTATTTGTTCAAACGTAAACCTGGTGAAGAACACCCGATCTTCAAAGCCACCAAGAATGATGCTAACTGGAAACGGCGCTTCTTTTTTATCAAGAGAGATTCCATCCAGGATGGAAAGGATCTTCCTAAAAAATGGGCTACCCATGGTAGGATGGAGGATCCTGAGAAGGATCACCAGGAACTTCCTTTTGATGTAAGGAAAACTGATATTTTTGCTTTCTTCTTATGCAGCTATCACCGTTTCACACCTCAAACTGTCCCCTGCTGCTAAGGAAAGGCTCCTCGCTTTCAAGAGACTTGATCCTGAGACAAGAACTTTCAAAACAACAACCCAAGATTCACAGGAGGTATCCTCAGGCTCTGTCACAATGTCAAGTAAGTATCCTTGTTTAAAATTTAAATATATAGTGAAATATGAACTAGGAAAAGATACTTATCTTGTTTTAATTGTGTAGGTGCTGGAAAATCTGCCAAGCCTGTATCCCAATTCAACACTGCTGACCTTGATGTCGTACGACCCAGGAGGAAGAGATCCACCAGCAGTCCCAGCATTTCCATTCCAAAGGCACCCACTAAAGGAAAGGGTGTCAAGAAGAGGAAAACTTCTGATGCTGAGGATCTTCAGGGTCTACCACTGATCCGCCACCAGTTCCTTGAATACTTCAATGACGTAAGGATCCTTTATTCTGCCTATGTATCCTACTTGCATGAGGATCACTTGGTCTTGAACTGCTTTTATCCTTTTCTTTTGCAGAAATTTGCTGAGATTGAGGATTATGTGGGCCACGTTGAGGATCAAGATAAAAAGATTGCCGATCTCCAACAGGTTGCTGTGCTCAAGGATCTTGCACTTGCTGATGCTCGGAAGGAACTCCTAGATGAGAAGACCAAGACAGCCAAACTTCTGATCCACCTTGACTATGAAAAGCATGAACTTATGGAAAATGCTAAGGTCTCTGCCGCCATTACGATGTACCAGACAAAATTGAAGATGGCCCAGGAAGCTCAAGATCCTAGCTTTGATAAAAACAGCTGGGATGTTGAGGGTTGGAAGGAAAGGTTGGCTGATCTTGAGGATGAGGAAGAGGAGGCTACTGAAGTCTTGGCGATTGAAGCAAGTGGCAGTGGGAAGGATCAGGTGAAGGATACCGCAGCTGGAGGAGAAGAGGATGCAGCAAAGGTGTAGGCTGCACAATTGGGCGATGATGGATATATGTGCCAAGGCCGGAGCCCAATTTTTTTAGTTTGATGGTTGTGATGTTTTAAACAATTTCATGGTTTGTACTTTGAACAATAGGTTTTAGGATTAAGGATCATGTATGATCCTTTGGACAATAGGCAGGATTGCAATTGGTGGAGGGATCCTCTGTTTGGGGGATGAAGCCTTTGTGATCCTGCCGCCTTTATATTCCTGCACTACTTTTGAACTCGTTATCATGGACACCCTTTACCTACCCCAGCGGACGGGCCACGTTTTGCTGGTAGAAGCTCGGGTAGGTAATTTTGACAACCTTTAAAGGGTTAGCCTTATGTTAATAAATAAGAACTTAACCTTTTGTCGCTTATCTTGTGTTGCTATCCTTTTTAGTATGTTACTTTCCAACTGTTGTAATATTCATTCTGTTTATACTTATCAAGCCTTGAAAAATTAGAAAAGATATCCAAAAAAATTTAGGAAATGAACAAGGATCACATATCCCGTAACTGATAGGTTTTAAAAAGTGATATGATTTAAGAAATACAAGTTCAGTTGTCAAGTATAAGGGTTATTTAGAAGAATAATAAAAAAAATCAAAAGAGTTAAGGATCATACCTGAGGATCCAAGTTAGAATCCTAACCTTAATAAGGATAACTATAAGATAAACCTTAGAGTGAAATAAGGATCAAGGACCCCTAAATGCCTATCTTCAAGGACCTGAAATAGAGCACAACTTGGGACTAAGCCAATATAAGAAAAGAGTTAGCAACTGGGGACAAGCCCAAGGATAACTGGGGACAAGCCCAAGGATAACTGGGGACAAGCCCAAGGATAACTGGGGACAAGCCCAAGGATCGTGTGTAAACTGGAGTATGGCCCTAACTGGCGTCTATCCAAACTTAGTGACATGAAGATGCCAAAACCTTAGCTAACGTGAAAACGTTAGAAACCTTAGCTAACGTGAAAATGTTAGAAACCTTATGAACGGATGTATGGTACGTCTACCATTATACGTAGGATCCTAAGCATAGCCAGAACAATGGAATTATCAGCCCCTAGAACGAGTACTGGTCCCAAAGCCTTGAACTATACCAGGATCATCGTGCGCTACAGGCGGAATCTGGGGACAAGCCCATATAACTGGGGTTTAACCCAAAAGACGGATTGCTTCTGTGGATAACCAACGTTGTGCTAAAGATACCTGAACTTTCAAAACTTGAGCTCACGTGAGAGAAGGATAAAGGATACATGATCCTTATCCTTATAAGAGAAAATAATAAGAATGAAATAGCTTAAGTTTAGGATATTACCTAAGTAAGGATCACCGATCCTCTGAGGATCCTTTAAGGATATCCCTATCGTGAGGATCACCTATGCCATAAGGATCCTGCTTACATGAAATATTTCTTCAAGTGGACAGCATTCCAAGCTCTTGGTAGCAATTCACCTTCCATGGTTAGCAATCTATATGCCCCCTTTCCTGCTTCCGCTTCAATCAGATAAGGGCCTTCCCATTTTGGAGCCAATTTTCCATCAGCATGATTGGTGGTATTTTGAAATACTTTCCTTAACACCATATCTCCAACTTGAAACCTCCTGATCCTGACGTTTTTGTTGTAAGCACCAGCCATTCTTTGTTGATAACTGGCCATCCTTATCCTAGCCATATCCCTGATTTCTTCAATAGTATCCAGGTCTTGAGCCAAGTTTTCATCATTTTCCTCAGGATCACGGGTACTTGTTCTAGCAGTAGGAACCACCATTTCTGTTGGGATCACCGATTCTGCCCCAAACACCAAAGAGAATGGTGTTTGACCAGTAGCATTCTTAGGGGTTGTCCTGTCAGCCCAGAGCACATAGGGTAGTTCTTCTGCCCATTTCCCTTTCTTGGATCCAAGCTTTTTCTTCAAATTGTTGATGATGATCTTATTAGATGATTCTGCCTGGCCATTAGCTTGTGGGTGGACTGGTGTTGAAGTTATCATCTTAATCCCCCAGCTGTCACAAAAGTTAGTGGTTCTGCCCCCAATAAATTGGGAACCATTATCACATATAATCTCGGAAGGAATTCCAAATCTAGTTATAATATTTCTTTTAATGAAGGATATAACTTCCTTTTCTCTGACTTGGGCAAAAGCTTCAGCCTCTATCCACTTGGAGAAGTAATCAGTCATAGCTAACATGAATACTTTCCCACCAGGTGCCTTAGGGAGCTTTCCAACTATATCCATACCCCATCTCATAAATGGCCAAGAGGAGGATATAGGATACAATAATTCAGCTGGTTGATGAAGGATATTGCTGTGTCTCTGGCAAGGATCACATCTTCTGGCAAACTCCATAGCATCTTTCTTCATGGTTGGCCAGTAGTATCCTGTCCTCAGGATCCTTGAAAATAAAGCCCTGCCCCCAGTGTGGTTTCCACAATCTCCTTCATGGAAGTCTTTTAAAACTTCTTGAACTTCGGGATCCTCAATGCATCTCAAGTATGGTCCTGCAAGAGATCGTTTATACAATATATTATTCATAATTGTGAATTGAGATACCTTAGATTTGAAAGCCCTAGGGTTTTCTCCTGTAGGAATCTCTCCATGTTGTAAGTATCTCATAATTGGTGAAATCCATGATCCTGATTCTGAGTAGGATTGAGTATCCTCACTGGGGATAACAGCAGAATCATTTCCTATCTCCATAGTCTGGTGATCCTCGATAGCCGGGGTCAGGATATGGATAATAGGAATCCTAATATCCTCTGGGATCTTTAAAGATGATCCTAAGTTAGCCAATGCATCAGCTTCTGTATTCTCTTCCCTTGGTACCTGTGACAAACTAAAGGAAACAAAAGAGAGTGCCAAACTTTTGACTATCTCCAAGTATTTGGTTAGCTTTTCACCTTTGACAGCATAGGATCCATTAAAGTGGTTTGTAATTAACAAAGAATCTACATGTACCTCAAGATACCTGATTCCCATATGCTTAGCGATTTGCAAACCAGCAATTAGGGCTTCATATTCAGCCTCATTGTTAGTGGTTTGGAACTCATAAGCTATAGAATGGGGTATTATGTCCCCCTGTGGCGATTTTAGTAGTATTCCAAGCCCTGTGCCTTTGACATTTGAGGATCCATCAGTATGAAGTATCCAAGGATCCTTGGTCTCTTCTAGCTGCTGGACATCTAACTCAGCTTCTTCTTGTAAATCACTACTGAAATCAGCCACAAAGTCAGCTAATGCTTGGGATTTGATGGCTGTCCTAGGCTCATATCTTATATCATATGCACTCAGCTTCACTGCCCACTTAGCCATCCTTCCTGACATCTCTGGTTTCCTGAGGACATTCTTAATTGGGAAATTAGTTTTAACAATGATGATATGAGTTTCAAAATAATGTCTTAACTTTGTAGATGCCATAATTAATGCAAGAATAAGTTTTTCAAGGTGTGAATACCTGGATTCGGCATCAAGTAAACTTTTACTTACATAATAGACAGGATGTTGTGTACCTTCATGATCCTTAACAAGGACCGCACTTACTGCTTTTGAGGATACTGCAAGATACAAGGATAACACATCGCCTTTCTCTGGTTTCATCAAAGATGGGGCTGAGGATAAGTAATCTTTGAGGGCTCTCAAAGCATTTTCATGCTTCTCGGTCCACTCAAATTTCTTGTTCTTCCTTAGGATATCATAGAATTCTTTGCACTTCTCCGAGGATTTGGATATAAATCTGTTCAAAGCTGCTATCCTGCCTGTTAGCCTTTGAACATCCTTAGCATTGGCCGGAGATTTGATGTTTACTATTGCTTTGATTTGTTCCGAGCTAGCTTCAATGCCTCTCTTAGTCACCATGTATCCTAAAAATTTACCTGCTTTAACACCAAAATGACATTTTGAAGGATTAAGCTTCATATTATATTTGTCAAGGATATCAAATGCTTCCTCCAACTCCTTTAGGTGATCCTCAGCTCTTATGGATTTTACCACCATATCATCTATATAAACCTCCATAGTTTGTCCGATCTGATCCTTGAACATCATATTCACCAGCCTTTGGTACGTTGCACCTGCATTTCTCAATCCGAACGGCATAGCAATATAGCAATATATACCAGTTGGAGTCATGAAGGCTGTATCCTCTTGGTCGGATGGTTCCATTTGGATTTGTTGAAATCCAGATGAAGCATCGATAAAAGTTAACAGTTCATGACCCGCAGTTGCATCCACCATGGAGTCAATGTGGGGTAAAGGGAAAGGATCCTTGGGACATGCCTTATTTAAGTCTGTAAAATCGACACATACCCTCCACTTTCCGTTTTTCTTTTGAACAACAACCACATTGGCCAGCCATTTTGGATACTTGACCTCTCTAATCATACCTGCCCGGAGCAACTTCTCTACCTCTTCCTGGATAATGGCATTCCTTTCTGGTGCAAACTTCCTTCTCCTTTGATGGATTGGTTTGAAGGATCTGTCGATGCCGAGCTTGTGAGTGATAACATCTTTAGATATGCCAGTCATATCTTCGTGTTTCCATGCAAAGGTAGTCTTTCTCCTTTTGAGGAAGGATATGAGGTCTTCTTTCATTTCGCCAAGGATCCCTGATCCGATATAGATTTTGGATTCAGGATCATCAGGATCCATGAGGATTTCTACTACATCCTGCTCTCTGGCCTCCAAGACATTCCTTGGAGGATACCTTGATTGCTATTGTTCCCTTGACTTCGAGGCTGGTTTCATCGATGAAGTGTAGCAATTCTTAGCCTCCTGCTGATCACTATCAATCTTTACTATTCCCCAAGGACTAGGAAGCTTCACACATTGATGGTAAGTAGACGGGACTGCTTTCATATCATGTATCCAGGGCCTACCAAGGATAACATTACAACAAGATAAACACTCAATAACACAAAATTTTTGATAAGAGTGTAAGCCTTCAATATATATTGGGAGTTTGATGTCCCCCAGGGTGTTCTTAGTTTCGCCACTAAATCCCACGAGCACGGAGGATCTTGGTATGATCTCTGATTCAGGAATACCCATCTTCTTTAGAACATCGAGCTGGATAATGTTCACTGAACTTCCTCCGTCTATTAGGAT
The DNA here is from genome assembly GCA_030545235.1 of Helianthus tuberosus. Taxonomy (NCBI): domain Eukaryota; kingdom Viridiplantae; phylum Streptophyta; class Magnoliopsida; order Asterales; family Asteraceae; genus Helianthus; species Helianthus tuberosus. Next base: position 25,682,113 of record CM060395.1, read on the forward strand.
CCTGCGGACAAAATGGTTAGATATGAAAAGAGTAATAACTAAACCATCGTGATGAGGATCCTGGATATCAACACGATCCTCTTCATCAAAGGTTATGACTTTTCCTTCGGAGACACTCGATGTTCGGACTGGTCTTTCTCCATTATCCATCTTAGCTTCCTTCGCGTGCCTTTTAGCTGCTGAGAAGGATGTGCCACAAATGTCGGATCCTCCAGAAATAAAGTTTATCACTTGTGCATCTGCTGGAGGAGCTGGAGCCTTCTCAGGGATCCTTTCAGGATCCTGAGTCCTTGACTTTTTTCTTCCCAACAACTCTTTTAGATGCCCTTTGCTCAACAAGTATCCAATTTCCTTTCTTAATGCAATGCATTCTTCTGTAAGGTGCCCAAAATCTTCATGATATGCACACCACTTTGATTTATCCTTAGTTGCAGCCGGCCTATCATTCTTTCTCGGCCATCTAGCTTTATCACCTAGGTTCTGCATAGCAAGGATTAACTCATTGTTATCAACACTAAAGCAATATTCAGAAAGTGGAGGATAATCTTCGTCATCCTCTTCTTGATCAATAGAGTGCACGTTCTGGTTATCAGATCTGTTGTAGGATCTGAACTTATTGTTCCTGAATGAGGATCCTTGCTTATCCTGCTTTGAGGATCCTGTTATCCTCTCTTGGATCCTCTTGTCATCCTCTAGCCGTATGTACCTAAGTGCTCGGGTTCTTACCTCATCTAAGTTCCTGCATGGTGTCATAACAAGATCATCATAAAATAACGAATCCCTAAGCAATCCCATTTTGAAGGCCTCAACAGCCGTGGCTATATCTAAGTTAGGAATGTCTAAGGATTCTTTACTGAATTTGGTAATGTAATCCCTTAATGATTCATTATGACCCTGGGTTATCCTATATAAATCACTAGTTAATCGTTCAAATTTTCTACTACAAGAAAACTGATTATTAAATAAGTTAACTAGGTTAGCAAATGAGGTAATAGAATAGGGAGGAAGACTTAGCAGCCATTTGAGAGCTGATCCGGTAAGAGTGGATCCGAATCCTTTGCACAGGCATGCTTCCTTTAACCTTTCTGGGATTGGATTGATCTCCATCCTCTCCCTGTATTGTGCTATGTGTTCTTCAGGATCTGTTGAGCCATCATACAACTTCATTGTAGGCACGTGGAACCTCTTGGGTATCTCGGCATCACAGATTGGTGGTGCAAAACGAGATATCTTATGGCTCCCATCTGCAATCTCTGGGATAGGTTTGACTACTCCCGGGACACTTGATATCATATCCTTTAGCTTTTGCAATTCTCTGGCCATGACATGATTGATACCTGGATCCTGCATGAGACCTTGGTTAGTAGTGTAAGAATTGTTAAAAGTGTTACCTCCCATTGGATTCAAATTAGGGAGAATGGATGTTAATCCATATTGTTGGGGCTCTGGAATGATCGAGGGACCAGTAGAGGCATTGGTCTGCATTGGAATAAAATCTCCCTGATGGACATCCGAACTTCCTGTTTGCAAACTCCTCAAGGATCCTGGCATCTGGAAGGATCCCTGAAACTGGGACGATCCTGGAACGAAGAAGGATCCTTGAACCTGGGATGATCCTGGGACGAAGGAGGATCCTTGAACCTGGGATGATCCTGGGACGAAGGAGGATCCTTGAACCTGGGATGATCCTGGGACGAAGGAGGATCCTTGAACCTGGGATGATCCTGGGACGAAGGAGGATCCTTGAAACTGCTGCACTCCTGAACTTGTGAGGGATCCCATATGCTGAGGATAGGATCCTGCTGGCTGGAAAAGTGAACCTGATGCCTGGGTCATGGCTGTTGTTCCATAGTGCACTCCTTTTGGTCCTCCCACATATTGAATGTCTGGAACCACAGATGGCTGAGAAGTAATCACCGGAGTATCAAAATTCAAAGATCTGGGCATCAGTGGGGAGTGATTCTCTGCCGTTTTCTTCTGTTTCTTAATTTCGTCAATCTCCTGGAGGATCCTTTCGTTGGTTTTATCCTGCTCTTGTGCATGATTCCTCATCTGCAAAATCAAAGCATAGAGATCATTAGTAGTAGGATTAGTTGAAACAGAGGAAGTAGGTGGTTTTGAGAAAATGGGAGTCGTTTTCTTTGCAGCATTCTTAGTATTCTTCTGGGATCCAGAAGGTGGTGGAGGCAAAGGGGGAACGCCTTGTGAAGAAGTGAATGAGGGCATCAAGTTTGAAGCATTCTTCGATGAGGAAGCCATCTGCTTGGTTGTAGCGAACCGAATTAAGCACATAAATGCGTATTTTCTTAAGGACGAAGCACCAATTGCCCCACGGTGGGCGCCAAACTGTTTTGGTCAGAAAATCTGATGAGGATATTGTAACCAAACTCTTTGTTTAGGGGAATGATGCTTTAAATATGTAACAGCGATGAGGATCACTTCAATGTAAAATGCACAAACAACACAAGGATTTATACGGGGAAAAAGCCCTTGATCAAGAGTTGATCTCCGGCACAAAAAACCCCGGGTGATGGAAACTACCGATCACCAAGCTAAAATAAATGGTTAAATGTTTACAACTTCGGATAGTAACGAGCTAGGTACAAGGATCACTACGGTGAAATGTGTGAAAAGTGTATGAAATTGCTAAGTGATTGAACGAGAGCTTGTATGAGTGCTTGTACGAGTGTGTGTAACTGAAAAATGGCTAAGTGTGTTCTACTAGATCGTTACTTCATTTTTAAAATAGAAAAAACCACCTAAACTAACTATCCGACTTTCGTGCCAAGCCTCCACGTTCTCCATAACGTCTACTTTCGGTCAGGCACGTGCAGAATAGTTCAGGAATATTCTCCAGGAATGTCGCTTAGACTTGGTCAAGCTCAATATATCTGCGAAATGCTACAAAACATAAGTAAACAATCGTTAGTACGAGGATCCTTAAAGTGATCCATGATCCTGATCCTGAAGCTCTTCTGAGGATCACCACCTGTCACAGAAGTAAGGATCACTAGTTAGGATAACGAATAAGGATCACTAATTGTTAGAAAATCCTCCCCTAATAATAAGGATAATATATCTCCCTTTTCTGGTTTCATCAAGGCAGGGGCTGAGGATAGGTAATCCTTAAGAGCTTTGAGGGCACTTTCATGCTTCTCAGTCCATTCAAATTTCTTGTTCTTCTTCAGGATGTCATAGAATTCCTTGCATTTTTCTGAGGATTTGGATATGAACCTGTTCAAGGCTGCGATCCTGCCTGTCAACCTTTGCACATCCTTAGCATTGGCAGGAGATTTGATATTCAAAATAGCCTTAATTTGCTCTAGACTTGCTTCAATGCCCCTCTTTGTTACCATATAGCCTAGGAATTTCCCTGCTTTAACACCAAAAGGACACTTGGAAGGATTCAGTTTCATATTAAATTTGTCAAGGATATTGAATGCCTCCTCCAAGTCTTTAAGGTGATCCTCAGCTTTCTTGGACTTAACCACCATGTCATCTATATAGACTTCCATAGTGTGTCCAATTTGTTCCTTGAACATCATATTGACTAGCCTTTGATAAGTAGCACCTGCATTCCTTAGTCCAAATGGCATAGCAACATAACAATATATACATGTTGGGGTCATAAAGGCTGTATCCTCTTGATCAGATGGTTCCATCTGAATTTGTTGAAATCCAGATGAAGCATCCATAAAAGTCAACAACTCATGACCCGCGGTAGCATCCACCATGGAGTCAATGTGGGGTAATGGGAAAGGATCCTTGGGATATGCCTTGTTTAAATCAGTAAAATCGACACATACCCTCCACTTTCCATTTTTCTTTTGAACAACAACCACATTGGCTAACCATCTTGGATACTTAACCTCTCTTATCATACCTGTCCGAAGTAGTTTATCTATCTCCTCTTGGATAATAGCATTCCTTTCAGGTGCAAACTTCCTTCTTTTTTGATGAATAGGCTTGAATGACCTGTCAATGCCAAGCTTATGAGTAATTATATCCTTAGATATACCTGTCATATCCTCATGCTTCCAGGCAAAGGTAGATTTCCTTCTTTTAAAGAAGGATACTAAATCCTGTTCAATGTCGCTAAGGATCCCTAATCCTATGAAGATCCTGGATTCAGGATCATGAGGATCCATGAGGATTTCTTTTACATCCTGCTCTCTTGCCTCCAAGACATCTCTTGAAGGATACTTTAATTGCTATTGCTCCCTTGGTCTAGAGGCTGGCTTCATTGATGAGGTATAGCAATTCTTAGCTTCTTGTTGATCACTCTCAATTTTCACCACCCCCCATGGACTAGGAAGCTTCACACACTGATGATAAGTAGACGGGATTGCCTTCATGTCATGTATCCATGGCCTGCCAAGGATAACATTACAACAAGATAAGCAATCTATAACACAAAACTTTTGATAAGAATGTAGTCCTTCAATATAGATAGGGAGTTTGATGTCCCCCTATGTATTTTTGGTTTCCCCGCTAAATCCCACAAGTACTGAGGATCTTGGGACAATGTCTGATTCAGGGATGTTCATCTTCTTGAGGACATCAAGTTGGATGATATTCACTGAGCTTCCTCCAACTATAAGGATCCTGCGAACAAAATGATTAGAAATAAACAAGGTAATAACAAGACCATCATGATGAGGATCCTGAACATCAAGACGATCATCCTCATCAAAAGTTATGATCTTATCCTTTGTGACAGTTGAGGTCCGGATGGGTCTGTCTCCATTATCCATCTTGGTTTCCTTGGCATGTCTTTTAGCTGCTGAAAAGGAAGTGTCACAAATGTCTGATCCACCGGATATGAAGTTTATAACTTGTGCATCTGCTGGAGGAGCAGGAGCCCTCTCCAGGATCCTTTCAGGATCCTGGATCCTTGACTTCTTCCGTCCTAAAAGCTCCTTCAAATGCCCCTTTCTTAACAAGTAACCAATTTCCTTTCTAAGTGCAATGCAGAGATGCCCAAAATCCTCATGATATGCACACCACTTGGACTTATCCTTTGTAGCAGCTGGTTTATCACTTTTCCTTGGCCACCTAGCTTTCTCACCTAGATTCTGCATTGCAAGAATTAGTTCATTGTTATCAACAGAAAAACAGTATTCAGAAATTGGAGGATAATCCTCATCATCCTCTTCGTGTTCCACTGCATGCACATTCTGGTTATCAGATTTGTTGTAGGGCTTTGATTTGTTGTTCCTGAAGTAGGATCCTTGCGTTTCCTGTTTTGAGGATCCTGTTAGTCTTTCCTGGATCCTTTTATCATCCTCTAATCAGATGAATCTAAGGGCCATGGTTCTTACTTCATCGAGATTCCTGCAAGGGGTCATGACAAGATCATCATAGAACAGTGAATCCCTAAGTAAACCCATTTTAAAGGCTTCTACAGCCGTAGCTATATCTAGATTAGGGATATCTAAGGATTCTTTACTAAACTTAGTGATGTAATCTCTAAGTGATTCATTTTGACCTTGTGTTACCCTATAAAGATCACTAGTTAATCGTTCAAATTTTCTACTACAAAAGAATTGACTATTAAACAAATTAACTAGATTAGCAAATGAAGTAATAGAGTAAGGGGGAAGACTTAGCAACCATTTAAGAGCAGATCATGTGAGTGTGGATCCAAATCCCTTGCATAGACATGCTTCTTTTAGCCTCTCAAGAATTGGATTGATCTCCATCCTCTCCCTGTATTGAGCTACATGCTCCTCTGGATCCGTTGAACCATCATACAGCTTCATGGATGGTATTTGGAATCTCTTGGGTATCTCAGCATCACAAATAGGTGGTGCAAAGCGAGATATCCTATGGCTACCATCTGCAATTTCAGGAATGGGCTTAACCACTCCTGGCACGCTGGATATCATATCCTTAAGCTTCTGTAACTCCCTAGCCATAGCCTGATTGATACCTGTATCCTGCATAGAGCCATGGTTAGTGTTATATGAATTGTTAAAAGTATTACCTCCCATGGGATTCATGTTTGGAATTCCAGATGTGAATCCATATTGACGGGGTTCCGGTATGACTGGAGGACCAGAGGAAGCAATGGTCTGCATTGTTATGAAGTCTCCTTGATGAACATCCGAACTTGGAGGCTGCATGCTTCTTAAGAATCCTTGATCCTGAAAGATGTTGGATCCTTGAACCTAAGAGGATCCTTGAACCTAAAAGGAACCTTGGGGTTGAGAGGATCCTTGAACCTGAAGGGATCCTGGAACCATAGAGGATCCTTGGACCTGAGAGGATCCTTGAACCTGGGAGGATCCTTGAACTACTGGTTAGTGAGTCATTCTTCTTTTCTCACAGTTTGTGAGTCATTATTTTCTTATAAAACTATTTTACAATACTCCAAATTATTTTCAAGGTTATAATTACAGGGACTAAGTCGTGGATATCTTGAATTACTGGTTAGTGGGGTATTGTGCACATTACTAATTTCTCCCATTTAGGTTCATTGACCTATTCGGGATAATCACTGTTGGGTTCATTGACCTACAGGGATAATCGTCACTATTTAGGTTCATTGATCTAAATAGTGGTATGACCATCGTCACCATTGTGACTTGTCACCATTGTGACGGAATGCCAGATAAAAATAAGATAGAAGCCATTGTAATCGCTCTTATGCTGTAATTGATAACTATGCATCATTATGCAAAATAGAATGATTCACTCAGTATTTCCCGCTGACAAAACCTTTTTCAAACATGTTTCAGGTGATCTGTTGTAAATCAGGAAAAGTGCTGTGGAGCATTTCAAGCTTAAGATAGTGGCTCAGTATAAAATAAAGAAATAAATTTTGTAATATCACGCTTTTATAGTAAAAACATACTATTGTAAATTATCGGGGTTTTATCCCGAATTGTGAAATAAAATAATCGGGGAAAAATTTTAGCTTTAAACGATCCTGTTTCCGCTGTTAAACTCAATTAAATCAATACCGCAGTATTTCTGTCCCGCGGCTCCTGAAACGGGTCAAACCGGATCGGGGCCGTGACAGAAAAATGTGGTATCAGAGCCACTGGGTTAAGCTAATTAAGTATTTAGAAATACTTAATTTTTTTTTTCCTGATTACTATTATATGATTATATGTTTTATTAACTGGCTATTTGTTAATTTTAATATGGGCATATTTTTATATATATTGTAATATTTGTTGCTCTATCATCGTTAATCGAAAAACATTATATATAAATTTATTTGATTAATATATGGAATTACCTAATATAGTATTACTATATTGTGGTAAAGAAATTATATTTTTATTTTTGAAGTATACTCTTATTTAAAATTATTGTTTAGTTATTTATTAATTATTATTAATAATAATATATTAATAGTAGTAGTATTAAGATTATTTTTAAATACTAGGGTTATTATCAAAGGCAGATATTGGATAACCTAGCCTTAGTTAGGCATGGACTGATCACCTATGCTTAAACAAGGCAGCACTAACCAATATCTACCATGATAATGAATAGTTAATATATATAAATTAAAGTCATTATACTTATTTAGTATATAGATTTTTATATGTTAATTACTGTAAATAGTAAATATAAATCTTTAAAGATTCTGATTTAAAGTTTAGTATTTTTATTATCTACAGTCTAGAAAAAATTTATAAATAAATTACAAATAAAACCTAGTATGTTTAAATTTTTAAGTTGTTTTGGTAATATGAAATACTATTTAAAAAGTTGTTACATAAAATTTTAGTATGATTTAATAATTATGTGTATTTTACTAATCAGCATGAGTGATCTTTCGGAAGTCCTTCAGAATTTAAATCTCTATCCAGTAAGAATCGAAGTTTCCAGAGATTTCAATAGGTATATACCAGATATAGAAGAACCTATAGAATTCAATGCTTTACCTCTCGAGAAACCTAAGCCTAAGAAAATGGAAATTGGGGAAAGTTCTAGGCAAATGGAGGGATTACCATCTCAAGAAGAACTAGATTTTATAATGGCAACTGATGATACTATTGAGCCTGTTAATAAAAATAATTTTATAAACTTAGAACCATCTATTCCAAATTCTTCGAATCACTGGAATATAGACGAATGGCTGGATAATGAAATACTGTTACAAAACCATCCCTATAGGCTTTTTCCTAAGTACAATCCAGAACCTTTACCAAATTTACCAATAAGTAACAAGAATAGGACTGAACTTCATCATTTTGACAACATGGATGCTGGGAATAGGATCCAAGAGACTTTGGGACAGATCTCCTGGAAATACGATGAGAAGAAACGCCGTTACTAGAACATCATCTGACAAAAGATAGGGGATTATGAAACTGTGGTTGTGTAATAGTAATAGTACAATTAGTATGTGTAAAATAAATAATAAAACGGGTGTATATAGAAACATGATATAAGGAAATATTAGAAAAATTACAAATTTTGTTTGTATATTTGTTTATGTGATTATGTGCAACTAAATTGTGACATTGAATTATTTCCTTTATACTAATTATGTATCTATAAAATAGATATCAGATGGAAAACGCTAATAATGAACCAGTTGATGAGGGTAATCAATCTGAGCAACAATCGGGGAACCAATATGTGACTAGGCAAGATATAGAAAATATAATTGCTCAAGAGATAGCCAACACTATTCCAGGAATAGTTGCTCAAGGGATAACCAATGCTATTCCAGCAATCATTGCTGCTGTTAAAAATCCAATCGAACCGCAACAAGTTGTTCCTAGTAAACGCATTTCTGAAGATAATTTCAGTAATAGCGTAAATGGAGGTAATAATCATGTTAATCATGATAATGAACCACGACAAGCTCCGCTCCCTAAGAAAAGGAAAGTTGCAACGCCTGGTTGCACTTATAAAGAATTTCTTGCTTGTAAACCCACTGAGTTTGCAGGCAATGAAGGAGCGACTGCGACACTGCGTTGGTTAGAGAAAACCGAGGCAGTAATTGCCATAAGTAAATGTGCTCAGGATGATCAGGTCATGTACGCATCAAACCTTTTCAAAGAAGTAGCGCTAGAATGGTGGAATACGATGTTACAAGCAAAAGGAAGAAGGATGGCGTATGCTATGAACTGGGAAGAATTTAAGAGTCTTGTAGAAAGAAAATTCTGTCCTGAGTACGAAAAAGATCAAATGGCAAATAAGTTTCTAACCCATCGGATGGTGGATGTAAATTGTCGAGGGTATACTACGACATTCTTCGAATATGCTAGAGTGGTACCAACCCTGGCTTCGCCAGAACCGGTACTTATTTCTCGTTATATTTGGGGATTAATTTCCGAAATCCGTAATATCGTCAAAGCTGCGAAACCTCGCACGATTGATGATGCAGTAGAATTAGCCAATACTATGACTGACGAGTTAGTACGGACAAGAGAAGAAAATAGAAGGAAGGAAGTAGCCCAAAAGATTACCCAAGAATTCAGTTCGGGTAACCATAACCATTTCAAGAAAGGAGGGAATGGGCAATATTCTACTAGTCCATTTTGCAATTTTTGCAAAAGGAAGCATTTTGGAAGATGCAAAGGATATTGCAATTTTTGCAAAATTCCGGGGCATCAAGAAGAAGATTGTAGGAGGAAGAAATTTTCAGTTTGCTACAACTGTAGAGAAACTGGACATCTTAGGCCAGATTGTCCAAAACTAAATAAATTAATTGACAATCAAGTCAAACCAGCAGAAGGAGTAAAAAGGAATGCGAGAACCTTTCAGCTGACTACTCATGAAGCCGAGATGATTCCAGATGTGATAGCCGGTATGTTCTTAGTTTACAACATTTACACAACAGTATTATTTGACTCTGGTACAAACCAAAGTTTTATAAATACTTTACTCTGCCAAATTTTTAACTTACCGTTAACCAGCATTAGATGAATTTCTATATTAGAAACAGCAGATGGGAATTTAGTTAAAATAAATAAGGTTATGCAGAACATAGAAATAAGTTATAAGTTTTCTGCAACCCTATTACCTATGAAATTAGTTGAATTCGATGTTGTGATCATTATCTGTGATCAGAATTTCTTAGAAATTCAATCAACCATCGGAGAAGTAATTATGATTACAGGAGATAAACCATATAAGCCTATGAAGTTCATATCAGTAATGGAAATTGTTAATTATGAACGAAAGCAAGGAATAGTATATATGATTTCAGTAATCATTAAATACTAAAGATACAGAATTTAAGGAAATTTCTGTAAATTCCGAATACCCAGATGTATTTCCAGAAGATTTACCTGGATTACATGAAGATAGAATTTAAAATTCATCTAGATTCCAGGAATTTTACCGATAAGCCAAGGAACCTTATCGGTTAGCACAATATTGGCTGTTAAGAAAAAGAAAAGCTTTACTCCAAAATTTTTGAAGAATAAATTTTGGCTGAAGTGCAATTTTAGGTCATATGGTGAATCATGAAGGTATTCACTTAGATCTTGCTAAGATAGCAGTAATTACCAAATGGAAGATTCTGCAAACCACAATGGAAATTAGGAATGTTGTAGACAGTTTATTAAGGAATTTACAAAATAGTTATACTATTAACCTGTAAAATGGTTAAGTTTGATTAGAAAAGAAAAGTTTTAGGATATAAAAACATAAATCCTAGCCTTACCAGAAGAAACAGAAGATTTTGAAGTATACAGTAATGCTTCAAAGCTAGGATTTGGATATTCCTTAATGCAATGCAAAAAGGTAATTGCATATGCATCAAGACAAATTGAAAAAGGTACGAAGGAACTATACCACTCATGAGTTAGAATTAGAACTCTAATTTTTGCCTTAAGATTTGGAGACATTATCTGTATGGAAGTAAGGATACTATCTATATGGATTATAAGAAGTTAAGATATATATATTTAGGCAAAAAGAATTTGAGGCAAAAGAGATGAATGAAAATCCTAAGTAACTACGACTGTGATATACAGTATCACGAAGAAAAGCTGAAGACGGCTAAGGATCGCCAGAAGAGTTATACAGATAATAGATGAAAGCTGTTGGAGTCCAAGTTGGAGACAAAATGTAATTGAAAGTATCTCCTTGGAAAGGAATTGTTAGATTTGGTAAGAAAGGAAAGCTAAGACCAAATTATGTAGAATCATTTCCAATAATTTCACATATTGGATCAGTTACTTATAGTTTACAACTACCAGGAAGGTTAGTTGGAATACATGATATATTTTATATATCCAATCTCAAAGAAATGTCTATCAGACGAATCTTTGGTAGTACCTTTCTAAGATGTAAAGGTAAAAAAAAAGTGTTAGTTAAGTAAAATAGGATTCAAAGACAGGATCCTAATATACGTAGGAACTGGAATCCAAAAAGGGAGAGAAGGTATTCTCAATTATTCCAGTAGATCTCGAGGACGAGATTTTTATTAAGTTGGGGAGAATGTAACGACTCTCATCAAAAGTCATAATTATCAAATTAATTTGACCAATAGGAAACCCTAATTGAGACACCCAAGTGATTCTGCGCAAACCCTAAGATTTTCAGAATTTTCAGAATCAGGATTAGGGCCCCTAAAACTCAGAGGGGGCATTCCCTACTTAACGATTATCTATATAACGTGCTGTCCAAGTTGAATTTTTAGAAAATGTCGACTCACCTGAGCTAGTCCCACACGTGGCAACAAGATAAGCATAAAGTGTACCTTACGGACCGTAAGGTCATTAAGCTTACGGTCCGTAAGCTAGATAAAATTCGTGTATAAATTCAGAACATTGGCACTTAGTTTCTGGAGTTTGAGCGACGAGAAAATTCGTGATATTCTTTGAGTTTTGGTCTGATTACCACAATTAATATATACAGGCACTAAATTGAAGCTGCAATCAGGGTATTAGCACAATCGCTGCTACGATTCATTGTCCGATTGATCTAAATATCCAATGAATGTTTAAGTGCCGCCCACATTAGGGTTATACTTTATCGTTCGTCATTAATTTGACGGATTGTCGTTAATTCGATAGGTAAAGTATTATACTTTATAGTTCGTTGTTAATTCAACGGATCATCGTTAATTCGATGGATAAAGTATTGTACCTTGTCATTCGTTGTTAATTCAACGGATCATCGTTAATTCGATGGACAAAGTATTGCATTTTGACATTAATTGTGAGAATTTGATCTCGTGAGTTATCGTAAATGCTGGATTGATTACTAATTCCAAATTGTGTGCTTGTTATTGAAATTAGGATAAAAGGCTAATCAGTAGGCTAGGCTCTGCCCAAATTAAATCTGCAATGTGAGTCATTCTCTTTTTCTCACAGTTTGTGAGTCATTCTCTTTTTCTCACAGTTTGTGAGTCATTCTCTTTTTCTCATAGCTTGAACCATATGTGCCACCATCCTGTGTATCAGTTATAATAACGTTACTAAAATAAATAAATAAACAATTCACTTATGTTATTTACTTACCAGCATCTAATATGTACAAAACAATCGCTTAATTTTGTCATCAGCCTTAAACTTCTCCTCGTGATTTAAGATTCTGGCCCACACATTAACAACAGCAAAATGGACATACTTGTCATGACTCAATGTTTCTAGCACTATCCTTGTTAGACCTGAATCTGGTTGACCTTCAATTTGAAAAACAATGTCCCTACAATGAATACGAGTTAAAACATCGATCAACTTATAATCATAGTACATTATAAGAAAAGAAGTTAAAACACATACATTTCAAATCCTCTGGTAGAGAAAATCCAATCAGAATAAATTTTCTCTACAAATGTCAACTTTTCACTCAATTCCACCACCCGGTTAATGTAAGGTGATGTTGGCACCAAAGTCTCATCCATAGAATCAACTACATTTTCTTCATCCTTTTCATCTGATATGATGTGTGAGATATTTTGATCACATGATCATTGACTTGATGCAGATTGATACATTGTTTCATTTGAAACACACGCAGATACCAACGGGACAGAATGCACACTTTCCATGTTTTCAACTGGATTTACATTTACACCCGTATTACAATCAGTTTTCGTCTCTTGACTTTGAGTCTTCTTTTCTCCCTTACTCTGTATTTCATTATCATCTTTTGGAGATGAATCTGGATCTCTGCTCATAAAACCTGCATTTTTTTGCAAATGAAATCAACGGATCCAATTGAGCTTTAGCTTCTTTAATCACCTAATTATCTGCATAAACCGTAAACCCCTCATTCAGCATTATCTCTACATTCTTCAAAGACTCTTTTGTCTTTTCAATTTCTACAGTCAAATTTCTGACAAAAAACTGTTTCAATATGAACAATAAAAGATGATAATATATATATATATATATATATCATATATTCAGAGTTAAATACTATATGTTTTTGTGTCTTACCGATTTTGCTTCCTCCGTTCATTCTTCTGCCACGGGAATGTTTGATTCCCTGCCAACATCTGCATTCTCATCACGCCTATTCGAATGTATATTTCGAGTATAACAATCATTGTCTCTACACGCATCATCATCCACTTGCCTTTCATCCTCTCCATGTATATCTTCAAGAATCAATTCCTCCTCGACACCAGCACCATCATTGTCTTTGCCCTCGTAAGCATCGACTTGCCGTTCCACCTTTTCATGCATGGGTTCACCAGTTGAAGAACGTTGACGCACCTCACTTTCATTTTATTTTTTGGTCTTTAATCCTGTTTTAGACTTTGAAGTACCTTTCTTTCTTCTTTTCTCAGACTTCAGTCCTTTATTCTTTATGTCCTCCAGTTTGCATAATGTACGCTCTTCAATATGTTCTATAACAAACAAACCTTTACGTTTAACACGTACATCATGCAACTTGCTTGTATGATCTGCATAGATAAGTTATAAACAAAACAAATATTTGTCACTCTGTTTTGTTTGGATAAATGCCACAAATGACAAATTAATATTTAACTTATGATCTTACCGCAAGCAAATACTGAGGCCCATTAAAAACTTGAGCAGGGTGCCAGCCTTTTCTCGCTCTGTCTAACAAAGTTAGCATGTAATCACACCAACCCAGTTCTTTTATGTCAACATCCTTTGTTATTAATGGCAAAAATCTTTGGTTGACAGTGCCACTTTTCGTTCCTTCGCCTAGATGTGTAAACATCAACACCAAAAGTTAAGAACAAACAACATTCCACAATCATTGCGTTCTCTCTTGCATCGCCTATCCAAATAAGTTTGTGTTTCTTGTATAAGAAACCTGGTGAAGCCTGTTGGGAATTGACTTCTCCACAGTTTGTGTTGCTTGGCCTATTGTTCTCTGTTATTATTCCTGATCTGTTTGGAATTCCCAATACCTTGTGAACCAATTCTGGACTTAACGTTATTGACTGAGATCCAAGATTTAATATTCTTGTTGAATCATCATAGTTCTTAGCCAACCAAAGTCCCAAGCTGGTAGGAACATGCTGAATCTTCAGATTTAGAATAGGACCAATGCCAATATCTCTTACAACGTTATTTTGCTTGTCATTAAACTCTAACATCCAATCATATAGAGTTCTTGGTGAACATCTTGGTAAAATCTTCTCACCAGTATATGGGAAAAACATTTGACATTCATAGTGATTTGATTCCTCAGGTTGGTCCTTTCGACGCCTCTTCTTTGGTAAGGTATCATCAACTATTATATAACTTAACGAATTTTAGTAACAAACTACAACTAAGATTTTCTTGTTTAAATGAATACCTGGTTTTTTTACTTTTGATGCAGCGGGATTAACAAAATCAACATCATCATTATCATTAGCATCACCACAGTCTGCCTGTAAAACTGCAGTAGCAAATCAAATAAAATAATAAACTATGAAGGGAAAAAATGTATATTATATTTAATCATTTTAAATTGATCTATAACATACCTTCACTCTTTCGTTTCACAGCAGCACCTGACAAAGATCCTTCATGTCTCTCCACATTTTATTAGAAACAAAACACATAAAAAATATTAATTGTAAAACGTTATTTAATCCTACTATTGACATTATCTAATGACTACAACATACAATACAACATTGGCTTGTTAATATATCACAGTGTTACAATTTAAAAATTGTGTTATATTTATCAAGCTGTTTTTTTATTATTATCTAGTCATCACAATCAGAAAGCACAACTACACTTGATTTGATGATTTTAAACTTGATAGACCCGAGTTTGATTACATTTCTCCAACTTATTCTGCCAATTTTAACAAAATACTATCAGGAAGTATAACATTACAATGTTGTAAAACAACACATAATATTCAACATACAATATCAATACAAAAACACA
This sequence comes from Helianthus tuberosus, assembly GCA_030545235.1. Classification (NCBI taxonomy): domain Eukaryota; kingdom Viridiplantae; phylum Streptophyta; class Magnoliopsida; order Asterales; family Asteraceae; genus Helianthus; species Helianthus tuberosus. Next base: position 25,697,406 of record CM060395.1, read on the forward strand.
ATCCTATAGTTTACCACATATGTAAAAAAACACAACATGCACCAAGATACTGCAAATAATCAATGTAACATATGCAAACACAATGATTTCCAAAACCACAATATTAAACAAAAAAAACAAAAACATAATTAATATAAAAAAACATAGTGGATATAACTCGATTTTAACAACAAAAAATGGATATAACACAACTTTATACAACAAAAACAAACGTCTACATACACATTATACTTATACAAAAACAAACCAACTTGTAGAAACAATATTCCAAACAAAATCACAAATCTAAAAACACAATATAATTGTACAACTTCTGTTTAAACATTAAAAATAAAAAATAAGAAATAAACCATACCAAAAATATATGAAACGCATTTACCTCTTCTTACGAATCTATTAACTTTTCTTGTACATAATGACTTCTTTCTATTTCCACTTATATGTTTCTTTGCAATTTCCACTTCAACCTCTTGGTTTTTACTTCCTCTAACAGTATCACCTACTTCATCTTCACTGTAATTTCTTGTATTTCTTACCTATTTAACCAATAGACTTATACAAATCAAAACACAATGAAAATAGCAATCAACAACACCATGACAACAACTTACTTGTAAATCGCAAGTCAATGTTTGCAGTAGACGCCATTGCAAATGTAGTTCCAAATGATTAAGATTAGTACACAAAGCAACAAAAACAATCGCAAATTGTATAACTTCGAGCCCTAAGTTTCCGTTAAAACCGAATGTTCATCGTTTTCCCTTTTCTTGACTATTTATTATATAGTTAATCTCAAAACAATAATAAGAAATTACCTTTTTGCCCCCCCCCCCCCCACACTGAATACGAGTTAAATAAATGTTTAATCTTATTACAAATCTGATTACAAAAAACAATACCACTTAGTAAACCGAACCCAAATATAACATGCATAAAAAATAATTATTTAAATATATATTCTTTTTTTTAAATAAAGAAATTTTTTTTACTGAAACTTCATTCTTATTCTCATTCATCATCCTATATATAACATACTAAGTACTCACGAAAAATAAGCAATAACTAACAATATCACCAAAACATAATTCACTAATTAGAACAAAAAACCAAAGAATTTATAGACATCATACATGTTATTCAAAAGAATGAGATATTGACGTCATTTAGAAGAAGCACATTTATTTAAAAATGGTAAAGGAGACAAAAAAAACACTTAACGTAAAGTCCTAATAGAATGGGAGAATAGGAATTGGGTAGTTACTAAAATAAGATTGGAGGGTGTGGGGAGGGTCATCCCCATGAGGGTGGGCCGCCACGTAGGACGCCACATCATCGGGATTGAGGATGGACTTAAGTGGGATGGACCAAGGGGGTGGAGGATGGGATCCCACACTATTTATAAAAACACTTAAGAAAAAATAAACTGATTTGATTTTAGAGAGAGAGAGAGAGAGGAGAGAGAATAAAGAGAGAGGAGAGAAAAAGAGGCCCGTCGATGACATCTTCAGGCGACAAAGAAGCCGGGACAATCCTCAGGGGGCGGTGTGGGTGTCCGGCGCCGGGGCTCGCCGAGGCAGGGCCGGCCCCCATACCCTCAAGTCTAAGTAACCATATTGATAGAAATCATACATACTGGAGAGGATATAAAGACTACTTTTAATAAGGTATACCTTGTTTTATTTAATCTTCTAATAAATAAAAGAACACTTCATTTATTAGTTACACAAAGATTCTTACATATAGGGATTTGGACTGTCGTTTGGCATGAGCTGGCAGCCCATTTTTCCTCTTATGTTAAACCAGATGAACCCAATGCTCACTCAATGATTAGTGTGAGATGGACCTATTCTTTTATCTCCTTTGAAACCTATGTTGCACCTAATAAGGTTGACGCTTTCAAGGCCCATGTTATCCGATTTTTGAAAGCCCATGGGATTTAGATAGTTCTAAGGTATACCTCTTGTTAACATGCAATATTACTATTCATTATCAAAAGTTTTACGGGCAAAAACTCATTTACCCGTAACTACTATACTCCCGTGTCGCATATAAAAAAATATATAGCGGTTGATGTAATAAGTTTTGATGCGTCTGAATATAAAAAACACAATTATAATAACAAAAACAAAAAACACAAAAGAAAAAACACAATGTTATACCACCAAAATCAAAAGCTCTGGTTAAAACACAATCCATTCTATCTAAAATAAAATACTTACTATAGTAGATCGTAGTCTCACTATCAGAACATTGTGTTATATGAATCTAGCTATATTTAACGTGATATCATGCTCAGAATAAATACAAATAACTGTTGTTAAATAACCACTTTATTACAATTTAATTTATATAATTTTAATTAACGTATATGTTTTATTTTATATATTATATATTAGTTGTAAGTATATACCAACAACCATTAACAAAAACATCGTAAGAATATATTATCAACAATTTATAAAAGCACAACAGCGTACAAAATTACCATAATTTAATATTAAATGGATAAAACAATCTAATGTAACATCATTTTTATCTAATAAATAGCGATAAAGGCTAGCATGACAAAGTCAAACTCACCACGTCTAAGACACAAATTTCAAAATGATTATCTCAAATTTTCAAACCATAATGTCATCCAATTAATATTTTTTAAACAATAAAGAAAAGGAAAAAAATTAACCTAATTTAAGTTTTTTTTTAAATAACCAACACTATTTAAGATCCCTGCAACATATTCATAAGACCAAGACTTTTATTCATCGTCATTACAGTTTGACCAATTATTACAGTTCAGGTCAAACTTGAAAATTGTATCATTTGATTCAACATTAAATTTTTTGGACAAAGTTGTCATCTTTCAAGAATGACATGGACAAAAATGATAAAAACTTGAAGTTTGGTCTGAATTGGCATAACTGAACAAACTACAAGGACGAAAATAAAATTTAACTAAAAACAAATATAACTTTAAAAATTTATGCAGGAAATTCCCAAAAGATTTCATTAAGGATTATATTATCTTATATCTTATATTTTTTATTATATATATATATATATATCTACCATACATTTGAAAATAAGTTGGGTTGATGTGACACTCAATAATGAGGCATCAAATATGGTTTTTGGCTACAGAACTCCATTCTCAATCTTTTAACGTGGAATGGATCATCCAGCCTAAAAACCCGACCCATTTTTTCGGATCCTATAAAATTCTTCTAATTAGTTATTCATCTCTCACAATCCCCACATCTTCTTCACGTTTCCCCACAAAACCTTTCAACGTCACCAAATCTACACTGCATATCTCATATCTTCAACCGATCAAATCTTGATTTCCGACACAAGAGAAACATTTCTTCTCTTAAACCTGGTTATCTCCACAATCTTCATCACTTGATTCTTCTCCGAGAAGGTATGGTTACCTTATATGTTTGTCTTTCAAGATTTTTATGATTTGGATGATGATCATGGTTTATTTCTAATTATCTTCATCGTTTAAGTGAGGATTATCTTCACAATCTGCATTAGTTGATTCTTCCCCGAGAAGCTATGGTTACGTATATGTTTTTTTTGTATGATTTTGTATCAATTGAATGATGTTCATGTATTTTATGTTATTATCTTTGTCGTATATGTGAAGATTCTACTCCGATTATAATTTTTTTGATATTTTGTTCCGTATTTAGGTATGCTTTTCGTTTATTTTTTTTATTTTTTTTTTGACATAAGGATCTGATTTTTTTTATATATTGCACTCTGATTCTCATATTTTGGATGTGTGGTTGAGTATTTTATGATAGTTTAGGTTTTCGATATTTGTTGATTTTATTGCTAGAATGGTTAATAATATGGATTTCTTTGTTTATGATAACCTTGAGTTTGCTGGTTTTTTTACCTATACATGCAATGTATAATGTCAAAAACTATAGCCACTTTTATCCCTGATTAAAGAACATATATCTCTAATACATCATTAACACTCTTGTATTTTTTAAAACCTGTCATGCCCTTACCATTGAATCAAGTATGCCCTTATGAACCCTTAACAATACAAGCCTTAACCATGGATGTATGTTTGTACTACTTTTAGTGATAGCTGATAAGATATGACTTAACCATGAATGTATGCATAAATTACTTTTACTGATAACTGATAACATAGGCACAAACTAAAAGGAATAAACTTTAGTTAACTATTGCATGCAGTTAGAATTTGCTGAGTTGAACATTTCGAATAATAAGGATATTCATAGACTTGAAAATGATATAAAGTTTAAAGATTTGATAAAATACGATGTGATATATGACATAGCAAGTAACAATGCATAACGACATCCGTAGCGCTTAACATAGTAGTGCAAAATACATTGACAGTAGTAACACTTGTTTAGTTGTCACAACATAATATATCAAAAATTTAGTTTATAGCATTACACTTTATTAGCTGATGATACGTAGTCGAAAACCGGCGTTCGTTAATGTTTAAGTTAATGTTTTTACGTGACTTTTAATCTTGAATAGCCTACTTTTAATTAGATTTGTGTTTTGCAGGTTTAATGGAGTTTAAGGAGCTTTTTGGGAGCTTTACGAGTCACCGGGTCAAAAACCGGACAACCGGGACATCAAACGGGTCAACCGGGAGTGCAAAATGGAAAAAAAAATAGAAAATGGAAGTTGGGGAAGTCGTCGGCAACGCCCCTAGGGCCGTTGGCGACGCCCCATAGTTAACCCCGTCGCCAGAAAGCTCGTAACCAGTCAATTAGCGCGTCGCATAAAAACAACAAAAGTAGAGGGCGTCGCCGACGGGGTCCCCCCAGTCGGCGACGGGCTTCCGTTTTGTGTATCGCGAAATTTTGATTTCTTGGTTGTTTTGACGAGTTATAACGGATTCTTTGACCTTGTTTCGGGGGTTACGAGTTCCTAAGCATAAAAACACATCTTGGATCAATTCCCTATCATCCAATTCATCCCCAATTAATCCCTAACACCACATTCTTCATCTCTAACACCCACCTTTCATCTCTAACATTCAAACCCTAACCAATTCTCCACCATCCCTAACCCTCAATTATTCCACCATCACCACCATCTTCAACCTTCCATCATCACCCTCAACCCTAACCTCCACTCCTCAAGACTCAAGGTCATGGCTCCGTGCTCGTGTTCATCACCCGGTGATCGCGTCCATCCAACCATGAGCGGCTAGTCTCTTCGGTTTCACCCCGGTGTAGATGTTGTAAGATTTTCTAGGGTTTATGCATTTGTATTTTAATTTGGTTTTGTGACAAATTGTTTAGTATTTGAACCTATGATAATTGTCGTGCATTTGAATTGAATTTGTGAATTGTTGAACGATGATAAAGTTATGACTTTATGAAATGAATTTGTGCACTTATGCCTTATCGTAGGTTAGGATTTACATGTCCGAGGTAACGAAGTGCATTACGGTCCGTTGTCTATGACGTCAATAGCAATTGGCACCTAAGCTTCGTGATAGTAATCCGTTAATCACTATATGCAATTGAATCAAGTGAAAACATGTAGGAACCCTAGGTCTTGCAATTATCGAACCGGGTGTGGAACTTGTCTCTAATTTCTTGTTTTAATAATTTAGTAATTTAGTTTGCAATCTTAGTTAATCAACAGTAGTTTTAAATAATAGTCGTTTGTCGGTTCGCCCGATTTCTTTTCAAATCAAATAAACAAATAAAAATTAGCAAACTTCATAATCAATTTGTACATTTTTGTAAATAGTCTAACTAATCGAACGGGTCATGCGATACTAACCACCTGCTCTTCGTGGATACGATACCCGACTTACCCTAGCTACCTAGGTTTAATTGGTTTTTTGACTGATCGGGATGACACGGTCACGTCAAAATGGCGCCGTTCCCGGGGAGCTAGTGCGCTTAGTATTTCATTGCTTGTTCGATTTTAGTTTATTTTTTTCTTTCTTGTATATTCGTGATTTTACTTTGGGTGGTCAAGCTTGTGTGTGCAGGTACATGTTTTGAAGGAATTACTTTTCAATATGAATTGGGTAGATGATGATCCCAGTGAGTGTTGCGGAAGCAGAGAGCATTATTTAGAGGATTGCTCTGTTTTCCAGGAAAAAGTTCAAGCCTGCAAGGACCGGGAAAACTACCTCAGCGGACTATATGAATATAGGAGGGCGGATTATGAAGATTTCAATGATCCATCCTCACATTATCCATACGCTAGACAACCACCACCACCAAATTATCAAGAATATTACTATTCGGAGCTAGATTACCATTATGAGCAAGAGCAGGGTTACAACAACTATCAACCCGACTTGCCACGTTTCCCGAGTTACCAGGAGGAGTATGATGACTATTATCATGACTCCCCTCAGCCGACATACGAGGAGCCTCAAGATTCGTTAAACTCTAAGCTCGATATGATTATGGATATGATGATAGAAATGAAAAAGAAAGATGAGCTGAGAGACAAATCATTTGAGGCTTTGGTTATTCAGGTTGGTCAATTAACCGAGGAGATGGCCCAACTTAGGCGAGACCAAGAGGTTTTGGCTAATGGTACCCTGATTGATGGTGATATGGTGGAAGAGGTTAGAGAACTTTCGGAGCAAGAAGTGGAATGTTTGAACCAAGTGGAAGACATAACACTGCAAGATGAATCGAATCCGAAACAAACTCACGTTCATATTCATCCTTCTCCCTTACTTGTCACCCCAACCAACAAAGTTGGGGATGCGGTTTTGGGTACAAGGATTCGAAGAGTAGCATTGCAAGACATTGGCCATGTTGTTAAGAGACGACCCCGAAGTTGTACATTGCGTATGCCGAATATAATAAAAAGAGTATGGATTCGGCATGCTAACTACCGAGCGTATGTTGGAAAATCGGTAGGCAAATGTGCACTTCGACCACCATGAGAGGCAAATCAGGTATAATTGTTGTAGAATTTGTACTATTATTCGTTTTATTTTATTTTCTTAGTTAAATGAACTTTGTGGGTGTGTTCCCTATATAACCCTCACGAGACCTACTCGTCCTCCCGAGCTATCGGGAGGTTTAAAGGGCTTGCGTGCATATGCTAAATGCCGCCGTGATTCCTACGAAAGTGAGTTAGGCTTGTTATTGTTGTAAATTATTTTTCCACATAAATCAAAGTAAATTAATGTATGACTTGGTAATATTTTCATAAAAGTGGTAGAACTAGGTAGCTAATAAATTTTAATGGTTGTGAGAAGCATGCTTCTACACAAGGGTTAAGATTTGTAGGTACATTATGTTCGTGGGACGACCGCTTTCTTGAAGAGAAGAAGAGCACACGAGGAATGAGCTTCAAAAATCAGGTGCATACGTTCCCTTTTTACTTTTGATTTTTTATTTAGCAAATAAGTGAAATTTTGGGGAGGTTAACCGTGTCACATCCCTTGTGCGATTTAAAAACTCTAGTTCTTACAAATTGAAAACAATGTTTGCCTCAAGTGTGGGGATGGGGGAGTAGTAAAAGTTTTTCGATTTTTGACCCGTTCATTTAAACACTACACATTGAGGACCATGTTTGCCTCAAGTGTGGGGATGGGGGAAAATTTTCAAAAATGTCTTTATTTGAAGCGATCTAAAAAGCACAAGTAACTAAGTCAACGAGGGATGGCACAACCCATTTGGTCTATTGTCATGGTCAAGTTCAAACAATTAGCATGACGGGTATTTAGCGGGTGGTTATTTGGGAATAATCCACCTAAGAAACTAGTACATTATGCATATCACATACCATACCCTTATACGTGAGGTTTTGAGCCACTTTTATATCATAGATTTACATATACATGTTTCTTTGTTTTAGTGGACCATTGGTCGTGTATTGTAGAACTTGCAACTTTTGATACGTTCGAGACCATAGACCGAATACAAGCACGAGAATGATTAAGGCGTTAGGTAAACCTTTTTCTTTTACACCATTTATCTATCCTTACCCAAATGAATCCCCTAGTAGCCCACTTTGAGCCTAATCCTTTCGTGTGACAACCCAGTTAGCCCATAACCTTAAACCTTTTTCTTTTAAACCCGTGTGATGAAAATTCGATTGTAGGAGTATATGTTTGTATAGTTGTGATTTATTTATTCAAAAAAATCAGAAAAGTTGTAAAAAAAATTGTTGAGAAAAACACAAAAATATGAGTTAGTAGTAGTGGAATAAAAGGCTAAAGTTGTTGCCTTGTAATTTGATGTTTATAGTTAGTTATGTAAAGAATAATTGTTTGTAATAAAAACCAAATTTTCATCACCTTAGCCACTTTCAAATATCCTATTTCCTACCTTCGCCAAGCCCCATTACAACCCTCCGAAGACCTTATGACTTGTGCTTAGTATTCGTGTTCGGTGGTGGAGAACGATTGAGTTGCAAGCCTAAGCGGGTACGTGTTCTAATCGGTTTGAGTGATTATTTCAAAAGTGCTAATGCATCAAATATTAGCCAATTTTAAACCGAGTAGAGAGAACATTGTGAGGGATGTGCAGGATTTATTAGTTTCAAGGGCGGGTTAATCTTGGGCAACCATTCTTATGTGATTATTCACTATACCGTTAAATATTTCGAAATTTGTCAAAGTTTGAACCGGGTATGACATTAGACCTTAGCTGTGACAACTCGTATTTCAGAACATGTCTTTGTACTTAGTGTAACATGTTTTGAACGCTACGTGATTATGTGATGCATTGATTTAATGGAATGTTATGTTATTGTGTTATGTGGATTGTGTAATATATGTTATATGTTTATGTGATGTGATCGCACACGTTACAACTCTAACCTGATCGCACAAGCCTTTGGGCTTTTGCTTCACACCCTTCTCGGCCTACACTTCTTGTACTCGAAACCAAAAGGGCGGCCCATGATGGGTTCGGCCCACTTCTTTTTACACGCATAACCCATGAGGAGGGTGTAGACTCCTCATTATTTGCAAATCACACAACACACACAAAACCCTAAATCTCTTTTTCTCTCTCTCTAACCCGACGGCAAACATCCCCTCTCCATCGAAGATTTTTCCTTGAAATGACCACCCTTTCGTTCTACCTTCGAACCGGTTAGTGTTCTTATTATTGGTTGTATGTTGAATGATGTTTTGTGATTGATTGTAATGGTAACTGATGAGATTTGATGTCTTTATGTATTGGCGCACTTGTGTGATATGTTAGATTAATATAGGGTTTGATAACCGTATGGTGTTAATGATGATTTAGGATCGAATGCATGTTAATCGGCTGTGGTGTAATTGGATTCGGATGATTAATATGTTTTGTCAAGAGTGGTTGCATGTTGAGTTAAGGATTTTTGGTGTTAACTCTACTGTTGCTTCGATGAAGATGATGATGAGTTGTTAGGATATTAGGGTTCATATGAATTAATGATGATTGCTTGATTTGATCGATTATTTATTTAGATGGAAACTGTTGGAATTGATTTGCAAGGTAATGGTGTAACTGATATGCATGAAATTCGGAACTTATAACCAATCGCACAATATGGTTGATCGCACAAGATCAGGTCAACGAAACCTGATCGCACAAAGGTGATCGCACAAAGGTGATCGCACAAGTTCCCTTTAGTCGCACAAGTCATAAGGTGCAACTGATAAAACACGGGGTACAGCACTACATTACATGATCGCACAACATACTGTGGATCACACAAGCCTGTGCCGATCGCACAATATGTTGGGCCACACACAAAAGAATAAACTGTTGATGTAGTTGGGTCGAACAGCCCAAGTTATTTTCAATCGCACAAGTTACTCGGACCGCACAAGTTAAGTGTTTGCTAAATTGTTTAGGCTGTATGAATCATGGGTTACTTATGATATTGGGCCGGGTGTGTTTGGGTCGCACAACCCGTTGTGAGTCGCACAAGAGGTGTTGGACGGACAACCGGTTGGGCCGGGTAGTACTGGGCTTCAATGGGTATCGCACAAGGCAGTTGGACTTGTGCGAGCCCAATCATTGAGTCGCACAAGTTCGGATATGTTATGTACTTGACTGTTAACGTGTTGCCATGAACATTACGTGTTCTCGACTTGTTAGTTCTGTGTAAACTTATGTGCACTACTTGAACTTAGATCTGACTTGTATGGTAACCATGTTAGGACGTGGTTGACCACTTATAGCTCAAGTAACCTAAGGTGAGTTCACACTTTCTACAAAGCATGGTAATTCTCAGTGGGTTGGGAATGGGTTAAGGAATATGGATTTCCTCATCCTTCTTGGGTAGGACAGTATGGGTTAAGGAATGTATTTCCTCGTCCTCTTGGGACAGTCTTAAGTTCACTAGACCAAAACTCTATCATGAAGTCCCTCCTTTTTATATCGACTTAATCGTCGGGCCAATGGCGAGCGGGTCATTAGTTAGATAGCGCTATTTTGGTTTGACAAGCCTCACACTGTGCCGAAGAGGACGGGCGTGAACTAATGGATCTGGGTGCGTCAATGATGATAGACATTGACGCAGGGCACTTAAACATGACTCCAGTCAGTTGTCGATATGGTAACGAGTCTAGTAATGTAAACATGGGGTAGCCCCCATGGCTGGATAGCCAGAGTAAATGGGATTAAACAAATCATGTTTTCAACTATGGGGTAACCCCCACGGCAAGGATGCCAGCTAAAGGAAATTATGTTTTTGGAATAACTTAAACGAACACCCAACTGTAAACTCGCTCAACTTTGTTGTTGACTCGTTACTACATGCTTTGCAGGTCAATAGGTACTTAGCAGGAGCTTGCATGGGGAAGAGTCGTTGTGGGACATGGACGGTTGAGTTCCATGTTAAACATTTAAACTTTATGAATTTATTACTTATGTTTGGGTTTTACATTTTATGCTTCCGCTGTTGACTTAAAGTTGGTTACATTCTTTTGGACACCAATTATATTGTGGTTGGTTTTATTACTTAACTGCATTGTTCAATATGATTGGTGGCTTGATCATAGTCAGTCACGCCTCCATGCGGTGATACTCCGCTTGTGGATTTTGGGGGTGTGACAGATTGGTATCAGAGCCATTGGTTATAGTGAACTTGGTTTTAAAAAGGGAAAAGCTTTAGGTAAAACCAGACTATAAACTGTACAGTGCTCAACGATCCACAACGACGCTTCGCTCCACGTGCAAGACTCAACATTCTAGGTGATATGGTTTATGTTTATATTACCTACCTCTTAGTTACATAGTACGTTGTTCATGGTATGCTTTGGTTAACATAGCAACTATTTTTAGACAATGATTGTGTGCTTACACTCCTCGGTCACTCCACACTTACGCATTGTCATGACACTTTTCTCACTCGTGCTCTCTTTATTGTGAAGATCATGAGTGGACGTATCAACCTAACTCAAGCCCAGCTGACGGCTTTGATCAACGAGCAAGTCGCTGCAGCGCTCGCAGCAGCTCCAGTAGGAGGTATAACCTACTATTTCGACCTATCCTAGGATGTGTAGATCCTACTCTCGTGAACCAACCCTTGTGTTAAGCTTTGTCCCTTCATGCTCTCACAACAGGTCAACATGCACAACCTCCTGTGTGCACTTTCAAGACCTTTATGGACTGTCGACCTAGTACCTTCAATGGTACTGAAGGAGTTGTAGGTCTCCTCCACTGGTTCAAGAAACTCGAATCTGTTTTCGAGATGTGTGAATGCCCTGAGGCTCGTAGGGTGAAGTATGCTACTGGTACTCTTGAAGGTGTAGCGCTCACGTGGTGGAACGCCCAAGTACAAATGCTGGGGTTGGTTGCTGCTAATGCCACCCCATGGAACGATTTCAAGGAATTGATCAAGGAAGAGTACTGTAATCGTGATGACATTCACAAGCTGGAGGTAGAGTTCTTCAACTTAAAGATGACGGGGTCAGAAATTGAAGCGTACACGAAAAGATCGAACGAGCTGGCTATCTTGTGTCCTACTATGGTGGATCCTCCCATCAAACGTATCGAGCTATACCTTAAAGGTTTAGTGCCAGAGATTCAAAGTCATGTGACTTCAGCTAACCTCGCCACCATCCAGTAAGTTGTTCGTTTGGCTCATCGTCTCACTGATCAGGCGGTGGAGCAGAATAGGTTACCAAAGCATATCAGTGCTACTACTTCTGATGCTCCCAACAACAGCAAGCGTAAATGGGATGGAGCTTCAAGCAAAGGTTCAACTTCTGTTCAGTCTCAGTCTCAGCAGCGAAGGACTGACGACTACAAGAGCCCTAGTCAGCAATCACCTGGTAGCCAAAATCAAGGTGGGTACAGGGGAATTCACCCCAAATGCAATCGCTATAACCTACACCACAGCGGGCCATGCACCAGGAGTAACTGTCATCGGTGCAACAAGCCAGGCCACGCCGCAAAGGATTGCAGGAGTTTATGCCCCGCGAATTAGAATCGTCAGCAACAACAAGCCCCACAGAATCAACGTCAGCAGCATCAGCAACAACAAGGCAACAACAAAGGGTGCTTTCAGTGTGGTGCTGAAGGTCACTTCAAAAGAGACTGCCCACAGCTGAACCGGAACTATAACAACAACAACAACAATAATCAGGGGAATGATAACAATGGGGGCAACAACGATGGCAATGGTGCCAGGGGGCGTGTATTCGTGATTGGCCAGGGTGAAGCGAGGAATGATCCCAAGGTTGTGACGGGTAAGTTCCTACTGGATGACTTTTATGTTACTGTTTTATTTGATTTGGGTGCCGATACTAGCTACGTGTCCTTAAAATTAGTCAGATGCTTAAGCGTACCCCAACACTTTTAAGCACCAAGCACACTGTAGAGCTAGCTAATGGTAAAAGTTTAGAGGCCACACACGTAGTTAAGGGTTGTAATCTTGTTCTTGCTGGTCACGCCTTCTCTATCGACCTCATCCCTATCGTTCTGGGTAGTTTCGACGTTGTTATTGGGATGGATTGGTTATCTCAACATCGAGCAGAGATCCGTTGCAAGGAGAAGATCGTCCGCATTCCTCGTCCTGATAAAGGACCTTTAGTGATTCATGGCGACAAGAGTGGTGCTTTTGTGGGCATCATTTCTTTCCTTAAGGCCCAGAAGTGTTTGCGAAAGGGCCACACTGCTATTTTAGCCCTCGTCACTGACACCTCTAAGAGAGAGAAGAAGATATTCCGATCGTACGTGACTTTCCTGAGGTATTTCCTGAGGAATTACCTGGTCTTCCGCCTCATCGACAAGTCGAGTTTCAAATCGAGCTAGCTCCTGGAGCAGCGCCCATAGCTCGAGCACCCTATCGTTTAGCTCCATCAGAACTTGAAGAACTGTCCTCGCAACTACAAGAGCTCTTGGAAAAGGGTTTTATTCACCCTAGCTCTTCGCCTTGGGGAGCCCCAGTATTATTTGTGAAGAAAAGGACGGTACCTTCAGAATGTGTATTGACTATCGCGAACTCAACAAGGTGACTGTGAAGAATCGTTATCCTCTTCCACGCATTGATGACTTATTCGACCAGTTGCAAGGGTCGAGTTTCTACTCAAAGATTGACCTGAGGTCAGGCTACCATCAACTGAGAGTCCGAGATGAGGATATCTCTAAGACAGCATTCAGGACTCGTTATGGGCACTACGAGTTTCTGGTTATGCCTTTTGGGTTGACGAACGCACATGCGGTCTTCATGGATCTTATGAACAGAGTGTGCAAGCCTTACCTAGATAAGTTCATTATTGTATTCATCGACGACATCCTAATCTACTCTAAGAGTCAGGAGGAACACGAACATCATCTGCGCCTTATATTGGAACTCCTTCGAGCAGAGCAGCTTTATGCTAAGTTTTCAAAATGCGACTTCTGGCTTCGTGAAGTTCATTTCCTAGGCCACGTGGTAAACAAAGATGGGATTCATGTTGATCCATCCAAGGTGGACTCAATCAAGAACTGGCCTGCACCCCGTACACCAACAGAAATCCGCCAATTTATGGGTTTGGCGGGCTACTACAGAAGGTCCATTAAGGATTTCTCCAAGATTGCGCAACCCCTCACTTCACTAACTCAGAAGGGCGTCACCTATCGTTGGGGTGATGCACAGGAATCTGCATTTCAGCACTTAAAAGATAGACTTTGCAGCACACCAATCCTCTCTCTACCTGAAGGCACTGACGATTTTGTGGTTTATTGCGACGCGTCCATCCAAGGACTTGGTTGCGTGTTGAGGCAACATGACAAGGTCATTGCTTATGCATCGCGGCAACTTAAGGTTCACGAGAAGAACTACACTACTCACGATCTAGAGTTGGGAGCAGTTGTTTTCGCACTAAAGATATGGAGACATTACCTGTACGGTACCAGGTGCACCATTTACACCGATCACAGGAGTCTCGAGCATATCTTCAAGCAAAAGGAGTTAAACATGCGACAACGTCGATGGGTCGAGCTCTGGAATGATTACGAATGTGTGATCAAGTACCATCCGGGCAAAGCCAATGTTGTGGCTGACGCCCTCAGTCGAAAGGATACTACACCTAAGCGCGTGCGAGCGTTACAACTTACCATCTAATCTAGTCTTCCCGCTCAGATACGAAATGCTCAGGTTGAAGCATTGAAAGCAGAGAACATCAGGGCGGAGTCCCTACGAGGGTCAAGGAAACGGTTAGAACAGAAGGAAGACGGAGCTTACTACGTAACAGGGTGCATCTAGGTTCCACTTTATGGAAATTTACACGAGCTTGTGATGGATGAAGCACACAAGTCTCATTACTCAGTACATCCTGGTTCGGATAAGATGTACCACGACTTAAGGACTACATACTGGTGGCCTAGCATGAAAGCCAACATAGCAACTTACGTTAGTAAATGTTTGACTTGTGCGAGAGTCAAGATTGGATATCAGAAACCATCAGGCTTACTTCAACAACCAGAGATCCCGACATGGAAATGGGAGCAAATTTCCATGGATTTCATTACTGGCCTGCCTAGATCTCAACGCGGAAATGACACTATTTGGGTGATAGCGGATAGATTGACTAAGTCTGCACACTTTTTGGCTATCAAAGAAACAGACAAGTTTTCTACTTTAGCAGACGTTTACTTAAAGGAAGTGGTTTTGAGGCACGGGGTGCCAGCCTCTATTATATCTGATCGTGACGCGCGTTTTACCTCTGAATTGGGGCAAGCGATGCACAAGTCCTTTGGCTCTCGACTAGACATGAGCACGGCGTATCATCCACAAACGGATGGGCAGTCTGAACGCACCATCCAAACCCTTGAAGACATGCTAAGGGCATGTGTGATTGATTTTGGTAACGGCTAGGAACGACATCTACCTTTAGTAGAGTTTTCGTATAATAACAGTTACCACACCAGTATCCAGGCCGCTCTGTTCGAGGCATTGTACGGACGCAAATGCCGATCACCTCTTTGCTGGGTGGAAATTGGTGACAGCCAAATCACAGGCCCGGAACTTGTGGCAGACACAACTGAGAAGATTGTTCAGATACGACAACGAATGGCGGCAGCTCGTGACCGCCAGAAGAGCTACGCTGATAAGCGCAGGAAACCACTCGAGTTCCAGGTTGGGGATCGAGTGCTACTCAAAGTCTCACCATGGAAAGGTGTTGTTCGTTTTGGCAAACGAGGCAAACTCAACCCGCGATACGTCGGACCTTTCGAAATCATAGAGAAAATAGGCAAGGTGGCCTACAAACTGAACCTACCCGAAGAACTCAGCGGAGTTCACAACGTTTTCCACGTGTCAAATCTGAAGAAGTGTCTTTCAGATGAGACCCTCATAGTTCCTCTCAAGGAGCTCACTATCGACGATCAGCTACAATTTGTCGAGGAACCAGTAGAGATTACTGACCGAGAGGTGAAAATTCTCAAGCGCAACAGAATTCCTCTTGTTTGAGTTCGTTGGAACTCCCGTCGTGGCCCAGAGTTTACCTTGGAACTAGAAGACCAAATGAAACACAAATATCCCCATTTGTTCGAGAAAAACGAAACCACTGTTGAGGCTGAAGCTACTGCGGAATTTCAGGACGAAATTCCAAACCAACGGGGGAAGGATGTGACACCCCAGGAAAACCATGCAACTTAACTAGCTTCCTCAGTGAGTACGTGTTAAATTTCAGGACGAAATTTCTTTCAACTTGGGGATAATGTGACAACTCGTATTTCAGAACCTGTCTTTGTACTTAGTGTAACATGTTTTGAACGCTACGTGATTATGTGATGCATTGATTTAATGGAATGTTATGTTATTGTGTTATGTGGATTGTGTAATATATGTTATATGTTTATGTGATGCGATCGCACACGTTACAACTCTAACCCGATCGCACAAGCCTTTGGGCTTTTGCTTCACACCCTTCTCGGCCTACACTTCTTGTACTCGAAACCAAAAGGGCGGCCCATGATGGGTTTGGCCCACTTCTTTTTACACGCATAACCCATGAGGAGGGTGTAGACTCCTCATTATTTGCAAATCACACAACACACACAAAATCCTAAATCTCTTTTTCTCTCTCTCTAACCCGACGGCAAACATCCCCTCTCCATCGAAGATTTTTCCTTGAATCGGACCACCCTTTCGTTCTACCTTCGAACCGGTTAGGGTTCTTATTATTGGTTGTATGTTGAATGATGTTTTGTGATTGATAGTAATGGCAGTTGATTAGATTTGATGTCTTTATGTATTGGCTCACTTGTGTGATATGTTAGATTAATATAGGGTTTGATAACCGTATGGTTTTAATGATGATTTAGGATCAAATGCATGTTAATCGGCTGTGGTGTAATTGGATTCGGATGATTAGTATGTTTTTTCAAGAGAGGTTGCATGTTGAATTAAGAATTTTTGGTGTTAACTCTATTGTTGCTTCGATGAAGATGATGATGAGTTGTTAGGATATTAGGGTTCATATGAATTAATGATGATTGCTTGATTTGATCGATTATTTGTTTAGATGGAAACTGTTGGAATTGATTTGCAAGGTCATTGTGTAACTAATATGCATGAAATTCGAAACTTATAACCAATCGCACAATATGGTTGATCGCACAAGATCAGGTCAACGAAACTTGATCGCACAAGGGTGATCGCACAAGTTCCCTTTAGTCGCACAAGTCATAGGGTGCAACTGATAAAACACGGGGTACAGCACTACATTAAATGATCGCACAATATGTTGGGCCAAACACAAAAGAATAAACTGTTGATGTAGTTAGGCCAAACAGCCCAAGTTATTTTCAATCGCACAAGTTACTCGGACCGCACAAGTTAAGTGTTTGCTAAATTGTTTGGGCTGTATGAATCATGGGTTACTTATGATATTAGGCCGGGTATGTTTGGGTCGCACAACCCGTTGTGAGTCGCAAAAGAGGTGCTGGACGCACAACCGGTTGGGCGGGGTAGTACTGGGCTTCAATGGGTATCGCACAAGGCAGTTGGACTTGTGCAAGCCCAATCATTGAGTCGCACAAGTTTGGATATGTTATGTACTTGACTGTTAACGTGTTGCCATGAACATTACGTGTTCTCGACTTGTTAGTTCTGTGTAAACTTATGTGCACTACTTGAACTTAGATTTGACTTGTATGGTAACCATGTTAGGACGTGGTTGACCACTTATAGCTCAAGTAACCTTTTTCGTGTATCTGCCGAGCTAACCTAAGGTGAGTTCACACTTTCTACAAAGCATGGTAATTCCCGGTGGGTTGGGAATGGGTTAAGGAATATGGATTTCCTCGTCCTTCTTGGGTAGGACAGTATGGGTTAAGGAATGTAATTCCTTGTCCTCTTGGGACAGTCTTAAGTTCACTAGACCAAAACTCTATCACGAAGTCCCTCCTTTTTATATCGACTTAATCGCCGGGCCAATGGCGAGCGGGTCATTAGTTAGATAGCGCTATTTAGGTTTGACAAGCATCACACCGTGCCGCAGAGGATGGGCGTGAACTAATGGATCTGGGGACGTCAATGATGATAGACATTGACGTAGGGCACTTAAACATGACTCCAGTCAGTTGTCGATATGGTAACGAGTCTAGTAATGTAAACATGGGGTAGCCCCCACGGCTGGATAGCCAGAGTAAATGGGATTAAACAAATCATGTTTTCAACTATGGGGTAACCCCCACGGCAAGGATGCCAGCTAAAGGAAAATATCTTTTTGGAATAACTTAAACGAACACCCAACTATGAACTCGCTCAACTTTGTTGTTGACTCGTTACTACATGCTTTGCAGGTCAATAGGTACTTAGCAGGAGCTTGCATGGGGAAGAGTCGTTGTGGGACATGGACGGTTGATTTCCATGTTAAACATTTAAACTTTATGAATTTATTACTTATATTTGGGTTTTACATTTTATGCTTCCGTTGTTGACTTAAAGTTGGTTACTTTCTTTTGGACACCAATTATATTGTGGTTGGTTTTATTACTTAATTACATTGTTCAATATGATTGGTGGCTTGATCTTGGTCAGTCACGCCTCCATGCGGTGATACTCCGCTTGTGGCTTTTGGGGGTGTGACATTAGCCTTAGTCTCGGGAATGGGAGTGTATTTCTTGTTCGACCCACGTGAAAGTGAAAAATAGATTTGCTTGAGGGCAACCAAACGACAAGTGTGGGGATGTGATACGTGGTCGAAAACCGGCGTTCGTTAATGTTTAAGTTAATGTTTTTTTGTGATTTTGGTGGTGTGACATTAGCCTTTGACTTGATGCGAAACTACTTGGTGCAGTTGACATAAAGTCTGTTAGCTCATCTTCATCAGGCAGGAATGAATAATCATGACTAAGAGGAGGTGGGACTTCATTGTTGGACCGGTTTACGACCCCGAAAAGTCAGTAGAGAACGTTCATCTTCGCGTATAAAGGCGGAATCAATGTACACGAAGTTACAACAGCTTTTACTCTTCAATTCCTTCTCTATTTATGCTTTCTGAATGCAATTTGACAGAGTTTCGTTACAACAAGCATGGACAGGTTTCGCTCCAAAAGTTACCGAATGAAAATCACACATGGGGTATATATACAGCAGCTGATTTCGCTTATATGGAAATTCATATAAGCGAAACCCCATGTGACACATAAGCGAAATTACCAAGTAACCCTATGAGCGAAACCCTAATGTCCTAATAAGCGAAATCACCAACCTATATGAACACATGAGCGAAATTACATCATTAAACCCTAATTTTGACTTTCAAGCTCCAATCTAACCTATCTTGACCTAAGACTCAATGCAAACGTAGTCAACAGACATCTCATGCACCAACAGACTCCCCCTTGGATGTTGACGAAGTCTTCAGCTCCGAGTCTTCAGTCTTGGTCTTTTCTCCAACTCTGCCTTTTCATCATAAACATTCTATCTTCACAGGTTCACAATCTTGTCCTGGCTCCATCTTCAGACTTCCCTTTGACCGTTGATCCAGACTCCCCCTTTCACAGACTTCCCCTCTCAATATGCTAGAATCTGAGATCTTTATCTGGTTCAAGCTTTGACATTTAGCTTCCGTGGGAATGATGAAGTCCAAAACCTGTTTTCTCAAACATCAATCATTACAAACTATCTTTTCAACAATAAATCACAAAATTAATCAGTTTTAGAAATCCACTCAAGTATTCAGGTCCAAGTTAATGACCCTGATCATTCGATTAATCTACCAAGTTCAATTTAATGACCTTGGTTGATCATTTGACGAATCAAACTGATTTTAAAAACAACAATTTACACATTTTATGAAAATAACAAGTATCAAGTTAATGAACTTGTTTTTGACTTTTCAATAAATCAAACTTCATCAAGATAAGCTCTCCTCATTCTTCAGTCCAGAATCTCCTGCATCTGCTTCAATCATCTGAGAATCCAACAATCAACTCTCTACTTTGGTTTGTCAAAAATAAAGCAGAAAAAGAATCTTTTTGAATTTTATAAAGTGTTCTAAACTAAGAAATGAAATACAGAAAACTTAAATTGCAGAAAGTAAACAAAGTAAACTATTTACAAACTTAATTTTTGGCGAGCGTGTCAGGAATCATATCAGCTATCAGACAAATTACAAGTACCGTTAAGCTTCATTTCATACTCAGACTTAAACAATTCACCTCGATTGTCGATATACTGATCCATCTTAAATTCTCACACACATTTCAAATTACTCAGGATACGATTTAGATGTTTTATGAACTTAGCTCATTCATGTGTCCCACCTCTTGAATATACTCCTGTATCCAGAATCCCAATATTCAGTCTTACAGGTGAGTATACTACAATGATATCTGTACATAAATTAGGTAATGCGAGGGCCGAGGGATCTCAGGTCGATACTTCCGTATGCGCAGAGAGATATCAGCTTCGACTTTACGGTATGTCCCCTTTAGAGGATCTTTTAGCTACAACAGCAGCGACTATCAATTTTATTGTTTCATCAGCATGCTGAGGGTTTATGCTACGTTACAAGCATTTGTGGAAAGTATTATCCAAGGACTAGGTTAGAACTTCCATTCAGCAGAAGTCCCGGAATAATATCCCAGACATCATTGAGTATAAAAACCTAGTATATCAGAATACGAGACCTTTCAAACGAGATTTCAGGGGTTACCTATATATCCAAGTAGTGTTCCCCACGAATTTCACTACTTTCATTAAAGCCCTGGAAGCCCACATTGGTCTTGTCATTACTTTTCTTTAACCCACCCATCATGTGTTTTATTACAAAAGACGAATCTCTGAATTGACTTAATTTCTTTTCAAGTTCAACAATTTTGAGTTGTGCATCTGACAACACTTTCCATTTTTCAGAAATCTCTTTTGTTTTCTCAGCCATCATGTCATGAGCTAAATCTATTACTTGAAGTTTTTCATTTAACTTGCATGTTAAAGCTTCAATTTCACTTTCATAACCCTTTATCTTCTTCAAGTATAAAGATTCGTTTCTTTTAGCAAAAAAGTTTGACTCTTTTATGCTAGACATCTCGCTTACCAGACTTTGGTTTTGTGTTGAAAACCTGTCAACCTCACCCTGTAGTTCACGACATCTTAAACACACAGAATTAGATTGTACCTCTTCCTCATGAACTTCTGTAGTTTGATCAGCAATAACCTGTTCAGCTTCACTCTCTTTCTCTACTTCAGCATCCACTTTTTCTTCAGCATTCTTCACTTTAGCTTCAGCATCATTCACAGTAGTTTCAGCCTCATCAACTGGCACTATCTCTGCCATGAATGCCTGAGTGGCATTCTCATTATCTTCTAGATGAAAACTCCAATCATATGACCCTTCTCGTGCTGTAGAGATCAAAGCTTTATTCTTTTTGACATCTTCATTTCCTTGATACCTCTTTTCTAATGCATCCCACATATCCTTTGAATTTGTGTACCTTTTGAAGGTATGCTTGATGCTATCAGGTAAGGATGTCTTTATTGCAGCCAAGGCTCTCCTTTCAGCCTCATACATCCTTTTATCATTCTCTTGCATGTTCACATAGTCTGTTCTACGTGGTCTGCCCTCAAAATCGTGTGTTGGGTTTGTGTACCCATCTTCAATACAGATCCACATGCGTGCATCCGGATATTCAATGAAGGATTGGAAGTTGTCCTTCCATGTAAGATAATTATCCACCTTCATCATCTTAGGTGCATTCAAATTCGTCATGTTCGACATTTTAACGCAACAGACTGGTAAAACCGTACAAAATATCTCTGAAAACAGTGGTTACCAATTTTTTTTGTCCAAAAAATACAAGGAATTCAACGGTGCAGACGGTTCTGTCAAACGAGCTACGGATCAAATTCTATTTGCAAAACAGTGAATTATTTCTTAAACTTGCCAGAAAATATTCCACCACTTTAAATATGCTGTTAATTTCGCTGGGTTAAGTCAATTAATTTCGCTGGTCACTTAATTGTCCAAATTCGCTGGTCTAGGTCGCTTAAAGGTCAATTTCGCTACCAAGTTCGCTGATCAATTTCGCTTCCAAAATCGCTGGTCAATTTCGCTATTACGACGACTGGTAAAGTCGCCAAAACTGTGATAATTTCGCTGTGGACAATCACACGGTTACCAAAGTCGCCTTTGGATTTAACTTCGCCGAACACCGAGATATTTAGCCCCAAATTCGCTGATCAGTTAATTATGTTGGTCCTGTCTGCGAATTTGTTAAAATCGCCTATAGCCAAATTCGCTGGTCTAGTAACTTTGGAAACTTAATCTTTTTCGAATTTTGATGATTTTCTGGATTCTTCAAACAGTTCTTGCAAAATCGAGCAAGCAAATCAGCAAACTTTTGACAAATTTCTGATAAACTTTTGACAAATTGTCAGCCAAAAATTCGTCCAGAATCAACCAAATCTTTCCTGAAATCCTGCAAAACAGCAACCAAACAAAACAGAAGATCAAAACAGCCAAAAATTTCGAAAATTTTATCAAACCAGCCAACAATTTCGAAACCCTAATTGTCAGATTTAAAAAAATCGAAAAACTCCCTGTTTCTGCAGCCAACAATTCTGAACCGAGCCTTCAAGAGCCTAATGCTCTGATACCAATTGTAGGTCCCCTTGTTCTATGGATCTTCACAGAATTGTCAATCCAATCAAGAGTGCGGAATCCTCTTGATCAGAATATCACATAAACAAGTAGTAATCAGCAATTCACAATCAAACCGGATCTTTATTGGTTATTTATCAAACTGATTACAATCAATCAAGATCCCTAACACACAATTTCGTCCAAGCCCTAGTCTCTCACGAAATTTCACTCTCAAACTGTTTTTGGCTGATTAACCTAAACCCTAAAGCCTAACCTTGTTTATATAACACAAGGTTACTACTTGGGCTTGGGTTTCCTACATGGGCAAGCCCAATTCGTCCCCCTAGACCCAATGTGGGTTTTGTTTAGCCCAAACTCTATTATCTCACTAATGCAAAGCTAAACCCGCTAACCGTTTATCATATAACTAATCACAAGATATCCAAAGACCAAATCTAAGCTGTTGTCATAAATATGCACCAACAGTTTGTTTGTTGTGCATGTAGTTGTTGGTATGGGGATTCTTTCCATGATAGTAGGACATCTTCCTTATGTTTTTGCTTTTTGATCTCATACTTAACGACCATCATGATTCCACATCTAATGTATTGACAAATTTTGTTATTATGTATAATTTTGTCAATGAATGATGGTTATATTTATGTTCCTCTTATAAGTGTTTCTATATACAACTTAACTAATGTAGCATATTATCATTAACAACCAATATGTAAACTGAACTTCAGTTATTCACACATAAGAAAGCTGAACAACATCAAAACATACGAGAATAAAAAAACAAAAGAGAAAAAGTTTATGTCTAGAAAAAAAAACATTGAACAAACACAAAACATAAAAACCATCGCTCTAAAATGCAACAAACAAAAGAAACTACATCTCACTCATTAAAATGGGTAAATTTAATCTCTTTCTTACCAACATCTTTCACGGTCTCCACAATATTATTACTTGTACTTTCACAGATGCTCGAGTTAGAAATGACATCCAAATTGTAAAGATCAAGCAGTTTACGCTTAGACGTCGTATCTATACAAACCATTGAACATGTTTTTTTTATCAATTGTATCACCATCGGAACTCATCACAAGCGAAATTGGAGTACCATTCTTCTTATCATTAGACATGCAGCTCTAAACCAAAATTGAAAAAGTTTATTAACTAAAGACAACTATAATACTTCAGTTAAAAGTTCATAGTACTTGACTAATCCCAGACATTTGTTTAACCACATCAACAACTGGTTCATCGTCAGTTATTCTTTGAATCTCGTATTCTTCATCACAATATGTCAAGTTAGTCTCGCTGACTTCAATCTTGAATGCAAACAATTTATCCACCAAAGTTTTTAATTCGTTTGGAAATCGCACAGTACCATCATCCTGAAAACATAAAAGATAGGATATATAACCAAAAAGTTAGCTTACAAAAAATATATAATTTGAGAAATAGAAACTAAATATAAATCATACACATGCATACTACCATTGTGTTATCCTGAATCAACTGTTTTGCAGACTTCTCGATAACATGGTTAGCCGTATTATGAAACAAAATAAGAGATACATAACCACTGCTATCCTCAACACGAACCTTCAATCTAATTGATAATATAACAAATTAATTTGAATTCAAACGGATTACATAAACTAAACTAAAATAAGGTAAGTGATGAAAAAAGTTACAATGTCAAAATGACAACGTAAATAACAACAGAATAATAACAATACCTTAAAACCGGTTCATCAATAACATTTTTTTGACAAAATTCATTAGTGCACACATACAACGTATGTTGGTCTTGATCACAACCTCCGCCAGATTTAGTTAAACCCATGTTTTTGTACAAGCCTCATTTAAACAATTAGGACACTTCAAATAAAACCAACCAACCTCCTTGGATATTTCCTTTACGGTACCCAGTATGATAACAGATCGTGGCTGTAAAAAATATAAATATATCCACTTACATCTAATGTAAATATCGAAATACGTAACTTGAAATGGTCTATGATTACCTCACTAATTTCCCACACATCATCGATGTTACTAAAAACAACATTCTTTAGAAAATCATCCATAACCACCTGCAACCCGATAGAATTAGAAAGCAGTAATGCATCAACTTTGCTGTCAGTAACTCAGTATGTAATACAAAAACAATGCAGACAATTATCACATAATGCAATGCACTTGTTTTCAAAACAGAAAGAATATGAACTAAACAAACCTTGCGAATAAAACTGGACATAATCGAGTATGATATGTTTATTAAATAATCAAGCAATACGATATTTATACACCATAAAAAGCAGTTGATGACACCAGATTTGTAGGAACATGGGCGACAGCACCTAAGTAGTAAACCGCTAATACATACCATGTTGTAAAACAAATAATACATAACGTATAGCATGTAAAATAAAAAAACAATAACATAGAAAAAACACAATCATAATACCATATAAAATAAAAACACAATACTATATAAACACACAATCATAAACACTCCGGATACTTAGCTTATAATCCGAAAGGGGAATTTATTAATTTCTCTGCCACAAAATATTTATTAGACATCAAACACAACATTTAATTTTATACAATAAGATAAAATAAGACACACAACTACAAAATAATAGTTAAATCTGAACACAAAAGTTCTAATACATACATTGTCATATAATAAGAGAAAATATCACTCTTCATAAAATAACACAATTTCTTAAAAAATTACACAATAATAACCATTCCAGTTAACTACCTCTACATCAAATTTGAGATAGGACCGGTTAAGAGAGGTTTATTAAGAAATGAACACAGCAGTTTACCTTACCATCTTTGTAGGAGAACATGCAAGAAAGACTACAACAACTTATTAACCTAAAATCCTGGATTATAAACCGCTAGAACATACCATATATTAAAATTACACATATTAAAGATTTCATTTAATATAATAACACAATATTATACAAAAGAAGGATAGTACCAAATGATAAACATACCATCTATTTCTACAACTGCCTTTTAGCACCCATTCATGAGTTGTACTAAATGATAAACATACATGATACATATACAAAAAAACAATTGATGTTATCAGAATCTACACAAAAGCCAAAAAATAAACGACGTGTACTATCAAAATACAATTTCGTTGGTAAAACACAAACCATTGGAAAAAACACAATTCATGATATCAGGTTTGTAGGACTTCTTCACCTACATATATAGTAAAACAAATTAAACTGAAAATATTAAAAGTTTGAAATAATATATGATTAAATAACACCAATCGGAATTAAATATCCATAATTGTTAATACACTTATACATACGGAACTACTTGAAACAATAAACAAATTTCGAAAAAACGACCACCATTCCCTATAATATAGCATAATAATTTCTAATCGATCAGCGAAACAATGGTCTCGATAAATAATGCTCGTTTCGCACCAATGTAGGAATCAATATGTTGAAGGTAATTAAAAACTTCATTGCTCAGGTCAGCTTCAACAGCACCATTCCAAATGTTTACTATCAACCACTTGTTGTTTTGAAATATATTGGACCAATGGAAACTTTCTACATAACCAATAATATGAAGATTATTGATAGAAAACATCTTGATGAAGGCTTCATCTTTAACTTTGTACAAACCAACAGATAACTCAGGAGACCTTTCAACAACAATAAAATGGAGCTTCTTTGCAATGCTCAGAAATTCTCCTGGCCAAGGAGTAACTTCCAAACTTTCAGGAAAACGAAGGCTTCTAAAAGTTTCGAAAATAACATCGAAAGCAACTATATACCTCTCCAAAGGACCGGGATACCAATTTTTTGAACACATGAAATATATGGTTTTGCCAGAATAAATTCCGGAAGACAATGAATAACCCCAACCACCGAAATTAGCTCCCCACAAGAAATCTATTTATCTCCATGTCTCACGACGTCGTGAATAAACACGAGCAGTAACGACATTCAAAAAATAATATTTGATGTGAAGCACTTTAAGATCATTGGTTTCATCAAAATACATTCCACCTGTATCACAGATTCGAACATAGCGCTGACAAAACTCTAAGACGTACAACAACTTATGGCACCTGGTTGTTGGATTCCAAAGGATCAGCTCACAGCAACTCGGTTCAAAGGACACTAACAACAGCCCATTAAGCGACGCTAGAATACGTAAGAATCTAGGGTCAACATTGCCAGGAAAAGTGATATGTTTCCTTGTAACCACATCCAAATTCCCACCTATTACGTCGTCAATAACAATTGACATATCTGGCAAGGAGAGATATTTCTTATGTGAATTTCCAAATCGACAAGAATGCATCATCTCAAAAAAATGAGTTGACAGTTCCTTACGGAAATCTTTGCAAACACATTTCAAACAACCAATACCTTTGGCAGGGAGCCTTGTGAATATTTCATCGACGATCAATGCAAACCCAAGCTTTTCCATTTTATGATCTATGGGGCTACAATATAAAATATAATAAATGAAATACAATTGAGACAATTTGATATGTAAATGTTTATATATAAACACAATGTATACAACCGCTTTTCATACACAACCGTGTTATAAAATAAGACTAACCAACCACGTAACTTATATAAAAAAACTATTAATGAAAGCAGTTTAACATTGTATTAACACAATCTTAAACAACTGCTGATGTTAGCAAATATTGACCTTTCTACAAACATTTTGAAATGAACACAGCAGTTTACCTTACCATCTTTGTAGGAGAACATGCAAGAAAGACTACAACAACTTATTAACCTAAAATCTTTTATAAACACAACATTTAGTGATTTACAATAAGATAAAATAAGACACACAACTACAAAAGAATAGTTAAACCTGAATACAAAAGTTCTAACACATTCATTGTCATATAATAAGAGAAAATATCACTCTTCATAAAATAACACAATTTCTTAAAAGAATTACACAATAATAACTGTTTTGGTCAAAAATTACCTAAGCAATTAAGTGATCAAATAAGTTTTGTGAGGTAGTGTGCTAGTAATACTTTGTAAAATATGTTGGTTTGTTAGTTTGCGAAAACAGTTTCAGGATACGGCTCAGGATATCGAGCTGTATCTATAATAAAACAATGAGCAAAAATGTAAAGGTTGACACGTGATGTACGAGGAAAGCCCTTGATCAATCTAGATCTCCGGCATAAAACATCGGGAGCTGACAATCGTCGGCTGCCTTGTTCTTCTTATTGCTTGAATAACAGGATACAATGCAGGATATGACACGGATCAACTAAGTGTTACAATGCGATTCGAGCACAAGTGTGAGTGTTAGTGAGTGGTTACAGGTGGTAGAGAGCAAGAGTGTACGAGAAATTGTGTGTGTGAAAGTCGTGTGTTCCTATGATCCGTGCATCCCTTTATATAGTAAAAGGAAATAACTAACTATGCTAAAAATCCGGGATATTATGCTAAAAATCCGGGATACTGAGATTATTTCCTTTCTGAACGTTGCCAGGCTGTTTCCACTCGTTTTCCACGCGCTTACTAACTATAACTCTGGGATTTAAGCTTCCATAACCGTTACAACATTAATATCTTTGACCAATCTTCGTAACTTTCCATAAAACACGCCAATCTTCAATGCTGACCGTTACAAGAGCTATTTTTTCTGCCATCAACGTCCTTATCCTAACCAATTTGAGCGGGTCTTCAGGATGACTTGTTCTTCATGAACGTTAGTCCCTTGTAGCCAACGTTTACAAGCAAATTGTTAGTAATAGTCAGGATACTGCCTCAGGATGTTACCAATATCCTGGTCTGGTATCCTGATCGTAATCAGATATCATAAAATCAAGATATAGTATCAGGATATGGGCTCAGAATTTCGCCTATAACAATTGTCCCAAAAATATAACTGTTGGATATCCTGATTCCAACGGATATATTTTTTAGTCATTCCAACATGTCTAGTAAGGATATCTGTTTCAAATATACTGAACATGTACACATATACTGAACCTGTATCTTGGTTAGTTCGTCTGTATTTTGTAGGGTCTAAATCATCTAGTTGTCCTGCACTTAGAACAATTCTAATTTCCTGCAAGTAGAATAGTTTGACGACTGAAGGTGGAGGGATCCTGTGTTTCCAGGAAGAAGCCTTCAACTATTCATGTAAATATGCTTTAAAAACTTAATTGTATTCTTGATGGATGGGTCTCTTTTTGAGACGAAACTTCTTGGTGGATGGGTCTCTTTTTGAGACGAAACCAAGAATATAATCTTTTGGACTAATAATAATAAACTGACCTTTTTAGTCTTATTTATTATGTTTTTATTTTGAAAGGTATGTTTTGAATATCCTGATCAAATATCCTGGTCAGGATACTGATGAGATGTCTTCTAAATGTTAGACAAAACTTGGTTGAATATGACTTTTTAGAAAACTTAGATCATTTAGATAAGGTTTTCAAGACTTGAAGAATAATAAATCATACTAGAAACACTTAGGCAATAATTTCCAACCTTAACCTTTGAATCCTTTGCAATGTCCCCGGCATGGATGTCCCCTGTCTTTGCAGGATATTGCATCAGTGCATGACATACTTGAGTATTTCTTCACTTAGTGATTAAACTTCGTAGCTTTTTATCCATAAAAGAACGTGTGTAAACACAATCGTAGTTTGTCATATCTTTGGTATTTTTGTCAAAAAGTTTAGTTTCACTGGGGATAAACCCTTAGTATCCTGGGGAAAATCCCAAATTTTCGTGCGCTACAGGCGAGAGTGTATAAACTCCAAGACTTAGAAAGGTGAAAACCTTTAAACCTTAGAGAGTATGAAAATACCCTTTCGCGAGAGAGGGTGATCAATCCTCACATACCTTAAGGATCCAGGGTATAGCCAACAGTAACGAAATTGTCAGCCACTTTTACATGAACTGGTCCCGCCACCTTGAACTATCCCTGGATAACTTGTGCTCCAGGCGGGGTGTTTAAACCCAATTCGGGAGAAAGGTGAATACCTTTAAACATGTGAAGGGATCAGGATCCCTTAAACGTGAGAGAGGGGGCCAATCCTCTAATCTTCCGAAGTATCCTGAGTTCGTATCCTGAAGCTATATCCCGAAGCATATACTGCAAAACATCTTCAAACTAAGGTGGGTGTTAGCTTGGCTAACACCCCTCCGATGCTTAAGTCAGTATTGGGTTTCAAAGAATAAATCAAATCAAACATATTTAAAAGAGATAGAATTCATACCATCCTGAGTTAGAAATTAAATTCTAAACTCACTTGAAATAAAGCTTAAGGTGTATAGCATTCTGTCACACCCTGGCTTTGCGGAAGCGTGGTTAATTTTGGTGTGACTTCTTAATACCATAGCTTAATCATAACAAAGCTATATGAGTTAAAAACATGCAAGATCATCCATTAAGTTTTGAAAACCAAGTACAGTACCATTGTCTTAACGGGAACATACCCTAACAACCATAACCTTGTTCAACAGACATTACAAACTTAAACATAATATAAACATGGTTTAAGGACTGTGTCTTGTCCAGGAAAGAGACACATCCCCTAAACCCCGGATGACCTCGGAAATTAGTGCAGCGGAAAACATGCCATACCGTGCCAGATCTCGTTAATTTCCTGAAATACATGTAAGTTGAAAAATCAACAATAATGTTGAGCGAGTTCATGTGCAAGTGAGTATGTAAAACACTTGTAAGTATAAAAGTTTCCTGGTATGTAGCAGTGTAAGGAAAAGAGATCACCAATGGTTTGCAAGGCCATTAGCATGTGTGAAATGCAAGTAGGAAGACTCAACCTAGCCGATTTTTGCGTCGGGCACAAAGTCACTCAAGGTCCGTTCTGTTGGTCCTCTTAGAGGTCCGTTCTGTTGGGCCTAGAGTTGGGCTCGCTACACCCAGATAGATCTACCGCTACTGTCCCTCGGTGTTCTGCCTACCCATTCACATGATCTAAGTAGTAAACCTCCTTACGTTAACATACCGTGTATAATAGTACTTGTAAACAAAGTAACATGTATTTCACCCCCGCAGTTAAGAAAACTGAAAACAGTTAGAGAAAAGGGGGACATGAACTCACAGTGAAGCGTCTCTACCAAGTATCTCCAAATCAGAAAGCTGTGCGACGACCTACAAGTGCTAATTCTATTAGACGGACGGCCGTGCCTTAGCTTTATAGTTAAATCTCTTGGGAAATAGTTAGACAACTATTTCGTGTTTACGTTATGTATATACTTGGTAGTTAATCTCCTTCCCAAGGATGGGGGATTCAATACATGTGCGTTCAAATTACATCATTAAGTCTCAAGCTCCTCAAGCTCCTGTCCCTCGGTGTTCTGCCTACCCATTCACATGATCTAAGTAGTAAACCTCCTTACGTTAACATACCGTGTATAATAGTACTTGTAAACAAAGTAACATGTATTTCACCCCCGCAGTTAAGAAAACTGTCTGCAGAGGAGAGTGTGTCTGAGCATGGCACGGACATGGTGGCAGCCGAGCTCTCTCAAGCTCCTGGATGCGCTGCGTGTGCGACTCGTGCTGGGCGACGAAGGACATCAAGACGTCCTCGATAGTGTGTCCCATGTGAAAAGCATGGTAGGGATCAGTAGGTGGCATACCAGAGCCTGGTGCCCAAAGAAACGGCTCTCTGGTGGGGTCAAAAGGTGCCACGTGAAATGGAGCAACAGAGGGTGGAACAGATGACATCTGGGGCATAAAAGGGATAGACATCGGTACATGCCCAAAAGGATGGGCTGAAGAACCCTCTCCAGCCCTCGCTGGAGGTACAAACTGAGGAACCTGAAAAGAAAAGTCAGCATGTCGTGTATCAGGGATCTGAGGGGGAAATGGTGGAACATCCTCATCAGCAGGTATCCAACCGTGCTGTGCATGCTCATCTGGTGGATCCATGTGTGTCGCGAACAGTGCATGCCTGGGCTCTAGTGGAACGGGATCAGGCGCAACAAAAGGGTGAACAGGTGCAATGTGCTCAACAGGATGGTCAACAGGTATATCAACAACAGGTAGAGGAACGACAGGATCAACAACAACATGATCGCCCTCTAACAAAGGAACATCCACGGGGAGATCATCAACAGGTAGGTCTGCTATAATAGGCTCAAAAGGGATGCCAGCATGTACGGGGTCATGCTCAAGTATGGGGTCTAGAGCGGCTGCCTGCTCAGGTGCGACGACAGGCTCAGGGTCATCGAAAGCCATCTCGAAGTCAAACTCTGGGTCGATAGGGTCTACTGGGTCAGCTGGATCCTCCATGGGCTGATCCATAGGTATAAACTCGATATCACGATCCGGTTCGTATCCCGGGGGAAAGATAGGATCAGAATCCTCTATGTCATCATGGCCAAGCTCAAAACTGGGTAAAGGTGCAACAGAAGATGCCTGGTCAGGATCAGAATCGTGCGCAAAGTGCTGTGCGCTCAATGTGTGAGAAGGTGCGGATGCCACAGACTCGAAGGAGTCTGGGACAGGAGAACGTGCTGGCGAATCCTCAGCGGGAACGTCAGCGATCATCAAATGATCGTCCGCAGGAAGAAGGGCCTCGCCCTGGATCTCATCCTCAAAAGGCTCATCCTCAAACAGGTCAATATCGCCATCAGCCTCAGCGTCAAGAAGGTAATCATATGCTGGATAAACGGCTAAGGGTATAGGAGACGGAATCTCTACTAGAGGTAGGTACTCAGCGGGAGGGTCATCTGCAGGCTCATCAGCACCATCGGGTAGTGCGAAGGGCTGGAAATCGTCCTCATCAGTACTGGTATAGTCAGACATGTGCACCTCGTGCTCGGAGGATATAAGGTCATCAGATACGATAGGTATGGGTCCCGTAATGTCCGAATCGTCGGTACCGGCGGAATCCATTAGTCTGTAACATAAACACAAATATGCTCAAATAATAAGTCATACAATCAGATAATCACATAAGTCACCAAGTAAGATATCACATAATTCTCCTAGTCCCACTAGCCTCCCAGTCTTCTAGACTGCTTAAACAACTACCTCGACCTCTCAGATCGAGCCTCGGTCTCCATCACCGAGCCTCAGTCTCCAAACTGAGCCTACTTTTCCTAGTCCCACTAGCCAACTACCTCGATCTCTCAGACCGAGCCTCGGTCTCCAACACCGAGCCTCAGTCTCCAAACTGAGCCTATTCTTCCTAGTCCCACTAGCCAACTACCTCGATCTCTCAGACCGAGCCTCGGCCTCTCAGACCGAGCCTCATCCCTTCCAGGCTGAGCCTATAAATAGTAAAATGTGCTCAACATTTGTTTGTAAAAGTTTTGGATCTGGACTTAAGTGGTATGCAGAAAAATGTTTTTCGTGAGAGCCCTAGTGATCATAGTCTAGACTCGAGAAGGAATCCTAGTTCGCTATGATCAGAGCTCTGATACCAAGCTGTCACACCCTGGCTTTGCGGAAGCGTGGTTAATTTTGGTGTGACTTCTTAATACCATAGCTTAATCATAACAAAGCTATATGAGTTAAAAACATGCAAGATCATCCATTAAGTTTTGAAAACCAAGTACAGTACCATTGTCTTAACGGGAACATACCCTAACAACCATAACCTTGTTCAACAGACATTACAAACTTAAACATAATATAAACATGGTTTAAGGACTGTGTCTTGTCCAGGAAAGAGACACATCCCCTAAACCCCGGATGACCTCGGAAATTAGTGCAGCGGAAAACATGCCATACCGTGCCAGATCTCGTTAATTTCCTGAAATACATGTAAGTTGAAAAATCAACAATAATGTTGAGCGAGTTCATGTGCAAGTGAGTATGTAAAACACTTGTAAGTATAAAAGTTTCCTGGTATGTAGCAGTGTAAGGAAAAGAGATCACCAATGGTTTGCAAGGCCATTAGCATGTGTGAAATGCAAGTAGGAAGACTCAACCTAGCCGATTTTTGCGTCGGGCACAAAGTCACTCAAGGTCCGTTCTGTTGGTCCTCTTAGAGGTCCGTTCTGTTGGGCCTAGAGTTGGGCTCGCTACACCCAGATAGATCTACCGCTACTGTCCCTCGGTGTTCTGCCTACCCATTCACATGATCTAAGTAGTAAACCTCCTTACGTTAACATACCGTGTATAATAGTACTTGTAAACAAAGTAACATGTATTTCACCCCCGCAGTTAAGAAAACTGAAAACAGTTAGAGAAAAGGGGGACATGAACTCACAGTGAAGCGTCTCTACCAAGTATCTCCAAATCAGAAAGCTGTGCGACGACCTACAAGTGCTAATTCTATTAGACGGACGGCCGTGCCTTAGCTTTATAGTTAAATCTCTTGGGAAATAGTTAGACAACTATTTCGTGTTTACGTTATGTATATACTTGGTAGTTAATCTCCTTCCCAAGGATGGGGGATTCAATACATGTGCGTTCAAATTACATCATTAAGTCTCACTTAATATATATACCTTTCCAATTCCAAAATATAAGTATTTTTCTCAAAAATATTATATTTTCATTCCACATAGTTTTTCTCCAATAATACGTTGTTAAAATACGCGTTCATAAATATCTCGTAAGTGCGTAAGTTACGTTTTAACAATCGAGTGGTAAAATACTTACCGGTGTAACTTATATATTTATGGTGAAAGCGTTCGTATTATTTTGGATTCGTTAACGTTCGTAAATATTATTTTTACTCTAAAAATAATATTTATGTATTTCACAAAATAATCATAAACAGTGTGTGAAAAATATATATATTTATCACGCTAAATTTTGTGAAAACCCCACCTCCGAATATTTAGTAAATAAAGTCATGGCGAAATTTATGTTTCGAAAACATGTCTAACACGATTCTAACACTTGTAGTGTAAATAGTTTTAAGTGTTAGGTTTTTAGAAAAATTTCGCCAGAGTTTCCTTTGTAACTGGAGGTGGCCACGCTTTCAAGCGTATCATTTTCTTTTACAAAATCAATCAACCAATGTTCTCAACATTATCAAACAACTCTTCAACATTTTAACTAGTCAAAGATAGACAAAATCGCAAAAATATACGAACTTGTGGTTTGTCAAAAAAAAAATATGTAGTAAATCTCTTTACTTTTAGTGGATCTTTTGTGTAAATAATACGATTTTGTAAAAACCTCGTTTTTAGAGAAAATCCATCCTTACAACTTCTAGTAACATTTGACAAAACTAGTTCTTTGTCGGATCTTTTCATTTCACCAGTGTTTACACACTTGTGGTTTATAAAATCACTCTTGTTAGTATAAAATCCTTCTTTAAAATACATGATTTCTTTGATATGTGGTTCTTTGAAATTACCACTTGCAGATGCGTAGATCCGCTAGTTTTAAAGACCATTGTACAAGTTAAAACACTTTTACACAAATAAAACATTTTTACACAAGTTCATGTTTCTTGTGTGGTAGGGTTTCACCTTTTAACCCTTGTATTATCCAAAACAAGCTTATGTTAAGATCCATGATTTTACCAAACCGGGTTAAACGGTGATCCGAGCTACCACAACATAGATCGGGTCTAAACAAACACATATTTCGAATACTACAACATTTATACAACATAAATGCTATTAACCACCATTATTCATGCTTTTAGTAGACTTTAGTTCATCAACTTGCATTTTAACGAGATTTAACCGATAAAAATTCTTTTAACCACTTTAGATAAGTTCAAATATGAGTTTTAAGTGATATACCTCTAGCTCGAGGCTAGGGAAGATTCTTGACGAAAAATGGGTGGATAAAAGCTAGAGAAGATGGTCCTTCGCGTTCCGTTTGCTCCAAGGTTCCTAATACGCAACCCTTGATGCTTGAATGAACTTGGAATGGCTTGTGGGAAATCGAAAATGGATGTGTGTAGGGGAGGGGGTTCGGCCGAGAGCTCTAGAGAGCAAGAGAGAAAGTTTTGTGTGATGTTGTTAAGTGTGAAGTTGTGTTGTGATTAAGGGTGAACTTATAGACAACTCCCTTGTGCAATAACCTTTGGATTAAATGTAGGCTAGATACTAAACCACTTTGATTAAAATAATAAACCAAGGACCAAGTATGTCTCCCCATGGTTTGGGGCCGGTTAGAGAAGGGGGGGGGTTAGTTCGATCTCAACTAGGTTAGTTAGGGTAACTAAGTTAAGTTAGTTAAGTGTTAAGTGTTAAACTTAGTTACTTGTATGTTACGCGTTATGGCGGGTGTTAGGGTAATCAGGGACCCTAACTGGCTCAGAAAAATATAAATAGTGAAAATAACAATATTTTCATGTTCCGGGTATAGTCCGGTTGTTCGGTTGGATAGTAATCCGTTAAAGCGCTTAATAAAGCTTAAAAGTGTCGTTATATTATTTTAGTGACACAATTTGTTTTCCTGACACTTTGGAAAGTGTCTAGTGTTATTTTCCCCATGTTTTGGCACTTTACTAGTCAGCTAGAAGCTGGATTATTTATTAAAGTGCTGTGTTTTGTACTTAAAGTACGTTTTAGGCACATCCAGTCATAGTATCTTATTCCTAGAGACGCAGTTCCACGACCCTTGTATCCCTACACTCACTACTAGTGTAGCAAAATATCTCAGGCTCTTATAGGCCTTGGAGGCAGTGTTTGCCTGATGCTGGCTTTATCAGCATGTTCAATAGGTTATCCGTGATAGTGCTACTGTGCTTTTTGTGCATCATGTTTGTCACCAGGGTTTAGCATGTAAATAATGTAGTGACGATAAGCAAAGTATGATGCAAGTAAGTACATGTATCAGATATCAAGTAGCAGTTCATCAGCTAGTTCAATCAAGCACAGTAATTAAGCAGTAATTAATCATTAATTAAGTCGCACGGATACCTGGTTTAGTGCGGGTTGTCACATTCTCCCCCCGTTAAATAAATTTCGTCCCGAAATTTAAGTTCTGCTTGTAGATGCAGGGTTCTTAGGAAAAAGGTGGGGGTATTTCTCTTTCATCCGGTCCTCACGCTCCCAGGTGAACTCAGGACCATGTCTGGCATTCCAACGAACTTTGACGAGCTTGACACTGCTCCGGCGGGTCTTGTTAACTTTCCAATCCGTGACCTCAACAGGTTCTTCAACGAAGTGGAGCGTGTCGTCAACATGAATCTCGTCGATGGGAATGGCAACGTCAACTTGAGTTGGACTTTTCTTCAGGTTGGATATATGAAATGTATCGTGAACACCATTCAGTTCAGCAGGTAGGTCCAACTTGTATGCTACTAGTCCTATCCTTTCCAAAATCCTGAAGGGACCAATGTAGCGCGGATTTAACTTCCAACGCTTCCCAAAGCGTGCCACCCCCTTCCAGGGTGATACCTTCAATAAAACCATTTCTCCAACTTGGAAATCCACATGTTTCCGGTTTGGATCCGCATAGGCCTTTTGCCTGTGGCGAGCTGCTTTGATGCGTCTAAGAACTTGCGCAATCTTGTCTGTCGTCTCTTGGACGATTTCAGGACCAGCAAGTTGCCTATCACCTGCGTCAGCCCAACATAAGGGTGATCGGCACTTGCGTCCGTAAAGGGCTTCAAATGGTGCGACACCAATACTGGTGTGGTAGCTGTTGTTGTATGAAAATTCGACCAAAGGTAAATGCTTATCCCAGCTACCGCCCAAATCCATAACACACGCTCTCAGCATGTCTTCCAAAGTCTGTATCGTTCGCTCGCTCTGGCCGTCAGTTTGCGGATGAAACGCAGTGCTCAGATTCAATTGGGATCCAAACGCTTCTTGGAAGGATTGCCATATCCTAGACACAAACCTTCCGTCTCTATCAGAGATGATCGAGAGAGGTACTCCATGGCGTGCGACAATATCTTTCATGTAAATTTCCGCAAGTTTACTAGTACTGTCTTTCTCCTTGATTGGCAGAAAGTGTGCAGACTTTGTTAGGCGGTCAACTATCACCCAAATCATGTCATGGCCTCTTGGCGTTCTTGGCAATTTCGTAATAAAATCCATGGAGATTTGTTCCCATTTCCACTTGGGAATATCGGGTTGTTGCAGAAGTCCTGAAGGCTTCTGGTATTCCGCTTTAACCTTAGCGCATGTTAAACATTTGCTCACATAAACAGCAACATCGCCTTTCATCCTAGGCCACCAATAATAATCTTTGAGATCCTGGTACATCTTATCCGATCCAGGGTGGATAGAGTACCGTGACTTGTGAGCTTCGTCAAAAATAACTTTCCTTAAATCACCAAACAGAGGAACCCAAATCCTTTTCCCAAAACATAACGTTCCTTCTACGTTTGGTACCAAAAGCTTCTCCATCCCACGGAGATATTCTTCTTCGAGGTTTCCTTCCTTGAGAGCCTCCTTCTGCGTGGCACGTATGCGCAAGGAAAGATCGGTTCGGACAATCATTTCCAAAGCTCTAACCCTTATGGGCTTGATTCTCTCTTTACGACTTAGGGCATCGGCGACCACGTTCGCCTTCCCTGGATGGTACTTTATCTCGCAGTCGTAGTCGTTCAACAATTCAACCCATCGTCTTTGCCTCATATTCAACTCCTTCTGGTTGAATATATGTTGTAGGCTCTTGTGATCTGTGAAGATTGTACACTTCGTACCATAAAGGTAGTGTCTCCAGATCTTTAAAGCAAAAACCACTGCGCCAAGCTCTAAATCGTGTGTGGTATAGTTCTTTTCGTGCACTTTCAGTTGACGCGATGCGTAAGCAATAACCTTTTGGCGTTGCATCAATACGCAACCCAATCCTTGGCGCGATGCGTCGCAGTATACCACAAAATCATCAGTACCTTCTGGTAGAGCTAAGATAGGCGCGTTGCAGAGCTTATCCTTCAATATCTGGAAGGCTTCCTCCTGCTTGATTCCCCAATCAAACGTCTTATCCTTCTGGGTGAGGAGCGTCAAAGGTTGAGCGATTTTTGAAAAATCCTCAATGAACCTCCGGTAATAGCCAGCCAAACCCAAGAATTGCCGAATCTCAGTTGGCGTCTTTGGCGTTTCCCAATCCTTGATCACCTCGATCTTGGTGGGATCCACGTGGATTCCATCTCCATTTACCACGTGCCCAAGGAATTGCACCTCTCGTAGCCAAAACTCGCACTTAGAGAATTTGGCATACAGCTGTTCCTTCTTCAGCAGCTCTAGAATGGCTCTAAGATGCTGCTCGTGTTCAGCCTTCGTCTTTGAATAAATCAAGATGTCGTCGATGAATACAATCACGAACTTGTCCAAGTACGGCTTGCAAACTCTGTTCATCAAATCCATAAAGACTGCAGGTGCGTTTGTCAAACCAAACGGCATAACAAGGAACTCGTAGTGTCCATAACGAGTTCTGAAGGCTGTCTTCGGGATACTCTCCTCTTGTATCCTTAACTGATGGTATCCAGATCGAAGATCGATCTTTGAATAAAAGCTTGAACCTTGCAGTTGGTCGAACAGATCATCAATTCTTGGCAGAGGGTATCTATTCTTGATCGTCAGCTTGTTTAAATCCCGGTAGTCAATGCACATTCGAAAACTACCGTCCTTCTTCTTGACAAACAGGACCGGAGCTCCCCAAGGCGAGAAGCTTGGTCGGATAAATCCTTTGTCTAACAACTCTTGAAGTTGTGTCGACAGTTCCTGCATCTCAGATGGAGCAAGTCTATAAGGTGCCTTAGCCACAGGCGCGGCGCCTGGAACTAAGTCGATGTGAAACTCTACTTGTCTCTGAGGTGGCAGTCCTGGCAAGTCTTCTGGGAAGACTTCTGGATACTCCCTTATGACAGGGATGTCTTTGATTCTTGGCTCAGCAGCCTTCTTATCCACAATGTGTGCCAGGAAAGCAACACATCCTTTCTGCAAACATTTCCTTGCTTTCAAGCAGCTGATAATCCTCAACGGCGTCTCACGCTTCTCTCCATGAACAACAATGGTCTCACCATCATCGATTGGGATACGAACAACCTTTTCGTGACATACTATCTCAGCCTTGTTGCCTGATAACCAATCCATTCCTACTACCACGTCGAAGCTTCCCAACTGGACTGGTAGCAGATCCAGAGCAAACTCACGTTCTCCTAATTCGATCACACAACCTCTAATAACTTCATTGGCCTCTACTAACTTCCCATTGGCCAATTCGATCGAGTAGGGAATGTCTAACTTATTAGCGGTTAGACCAAGCATATTCTTAAACTCTAACGATACGAAGCTATAATCGGCACCAGTATCAAATAAAACGGGTGCATAGCGTTGGTTCACAGGGAACGTACCGGTAACAACATTGGGGTCCTGGCGCGCTTCCCTAGCTTCTAGTTGAAACACTCTTCCACGGGCTTGGTTTAAATCTGGGCAGTTCTTCTTAAAATGCCCGATATCACCGCAGTGAAAACACCCAAGTCTTTGCCCGTTTCCACCAGCTTGATCATTCCTCTGATTACGATTCACAGTGCCCGCTTGGTTAGCATTGTTGCCTCGATTTTCGTTACCTCCATAGTTTCCTTGTGGGTGATTACCACCACGATTGTTATTCCTATTCTCAAATCCTCCCTGGCCTCCCCGGCCAGCACTAGCCCAACAAGTGTCCTTCGAGTGGCCACGTTTCCCACATGCTTCACATACTTTTGACCCGCAATGACCAGAATGGTGGCGTTGGCAGACGTTGCACTTAGGTTGGGTGCCCATGTATTCTTTTCCTTTCTTCTCTCTACCAGCCGTAACCTGAGCTGGCGAGCCTGATCTTCCTTTCCTAACCGCCAAACTGGCGCCCTGCTTGAAGTTTGAAAACTTCCGTTTGTTACCACCTGAGGACTCGACATGAGTCTCTGCCTTCTTGGTCTTGATCTCATCAAACTTGTTCAAACGAATCGCCTCCTCGGTGAGAGCCACGCTCAAATCGATGGCTTCAATGATAGTTGCTGGCTTGGATGAAGTTACCATGCTTATGATTTGAGGAGCTAATCCCCAAATGAAGCGCTCGATTCGCTTGTATTCTGGTGTAACCATGTAAGGAACCACTTGAGATAAGTCATGGAATCTTTGAACGTACTCCGCTACCTTTGGACCGTCCATTTTCAAGTGCCAGAACTCGGTCTCCAATCGCTGGATTTCTGTGCGGGAACAGTACTTCTTGCGCATGAGTTCCTTTAGTTCGGTCCAGGTCAGCGCGTAGGCAGCAGCTTCGCCTAGTGTCTGTACTTGTAGATTCCACCAGGATAGGGCTCCATCTAGAAACAGCCCTGAGATATAGGTGACTTGCTGATCCAGCGCGCACTTGCTCATGCGTAGAACGGATTCGGTTTTCTCAGCCCAACGAACAAAGGCGACAGCACCTCCTGTGCCATCAAAGTTTACGGGCTTGCAGTCTAAGAACTGCTTGTAGGTGCACCCTGCACGTACGTTATAACATATGAACGGCATTAGCATCATCGCTAAAGATATCCAATTAGGTCACGGTATGTATTAATGACTTAGGTATTACCGTGAGGTGGATTGTTATTGCCTTGGTTAATACTTCCGCTTGTTCCGGGCTGGGATGCTGCATACTGTGCTATGGCAGCAGCAATAATCTGCTGGAGCTCTGCCTCATTAGTAGGCATGCGTGTCTCACGTCTTGGCGGCATCTTCTAAAAGATGGTTTAAGTTGGTCAGGCCATAGTAAAGCTCCAATGTTATAATACGTAAGTCAGGTCATAATGTAGTGTACGTATATAACGATAGTAACAGTATAACCACATAACATCTCATGTTATCAATACATCACAAATACCAATCACACAACATCCCATGTCATCAAAAATACAAATAAACAATCAAGCGAATCAAATATGATGAGAATACTGCGATTGCCATATATCGAGACCACATAGTAAGTGTATCAGTACATCCCTGTATCATACAATCATCAATCAACTAGGGGCTACATCACCCCTGTCCAAAAACTATATCATGTCAATGTCAAATGCGTCAAATACAAGTCAACAAAAGTCAGGATCAAATGTAGTCTCCAAAAAAAATGTTGTGCAATCCAACAATCGCCGTCTTCTCATCCTCGTCTATCCAAACAGTACTGATGAGCTCTATACAGATGGTGGTGGAGGAGGAGGAAAGTGGGTGTAAAACAAACGACGTAACTGGAGCCAGTCCGCCTCCATAGCCTGCTGAGTATGAATGATAGAAGCAACCTGCTGCTCTAGTGTAAAGAGACGGGCAGCATAATCTGGAGGTAAAGGTCGAAATGTCTGCAGAGGAGAGTGTGTCTGAGCATGGCACGGACATGGTGGCAGCCGAGCTCTCTCAAGCTCCTGGATGCGCTGCGTGTGCGACTCGTGCTGGGCGACGAAGGACATCAAGACGTCCTCGATAGTGTGTCCCATGTGAAAAGCATGGTAGGGATCAGTAGGTGGCATACCAGAGCCTGGTGCCCAAAGAAACGGCTCTCTGGTGGGGTCAAAAGGTGCCACGTGAAATGGAGCAACAGAGGGTGGAACAGATGACATCTGGGGCATAAAAGGGATAGACATCGGTACATGCCCAAAAGGATGGGCTGAAGAACCCTCTCCAGCCCTCGCTGGAGGTACAAACTGAGGAACCTGAAAAGAAAAGTCAGCATGTCGTGTATCAGGGATCTGAGGGGGAAATGGTGGAACATCCTCATCAGCAGGTATCCAACCGTGCTGTGCATGCTCATCTGGTGGATCCATGTGTGTCGCGAACAGTGCATGCTCGGGCTCTAGTGGAACGGGATCAGGCGCAACAAAAGGGTGAACAGGTGCAATGTGCTCAACAGGATGGTCAA
This sequence comes from Helianthus tuberosus, assembly GCA_030545235.1. Taxonomy (NCBI): domain Eukaryota; kingdom Viridiplantae; phylum Streptophyta; class Magnoliopsida; order Asterales; family Asteraceae; genus Helianthus; species Helianthus tuberosus. The sequence goes on from CM060395.1 coordinate 25,739,707, forward strand.
CAGGTATATCAACAACAGGTAGAGGAACGACAGGATCAACAACAACATGATCGCCCTCTAACAAAGGAACATCCACGGGGAGATCATCAACAGGTAGGTCTGCTATAATAGGCTCAAAAGGGATGCCAGCATGTACGGGGTCATGCTCAAGTATGGGGTCTAGAGCGGCTGCCTGCTCAGGTGCGACGACAGGCTCAGGGTCATCGAAAGCCATCTCGAAGTCAAACTCTGGGTCGATAGGGTCTACTGGGTCAGCTGGATCCTCCATGGGCTGATCCATAGGTATAAACTCGATATCACGATCCGGTTCGTATCCCGGGGGAAAGATAGGATCAGAATCCTCTATGTCATCATGGCCAAGCTCAAAACTGGGTAAAGGTGCAACAGAAGATGCCTGGTCAGGATCAGAATCGTGCGCAAAGTGCTGTGCGCTCAATGTGTGAGAAGGTGCGGATGCCACAGACTCGAAGGAGTCTGGGACAGGAGAACGTGCTGGCGAATCCTCAGCGGGAACGTCAGCGATCATCAAATGATCGTCCGCAGGAAGAAGGGCCTCGCCCTGGATCTCATCCTCAAAAGGCTCATCCTCAAACAGGTCAATATCGCCATCAGCCTCAGCGTCAAGAAGGTAATCATATGCTGGATAAACGGCTAAGGGTATAGGAGCCGGAATCTCTACTAGAGGTAGGTACTCAGCGGGAGGGTCATCTGCAGGCTCATCAGCACCATCGGGTAGTGCGAAGGGCTGGAAATCGTCCTCATCAGTACTGGTATAGTCAGACGTGTGCACCTCGTGCTCGGAGGATATAAGGTCATCAGATACGATAGGTATGGGTCCCGTAATGTCCGAATCGTCGGTACCGGCGGAATCCATGAGTCTGTAACATAAACACAAATATGCTCAAATAATAAGTCATACAATCAGATAATCACATAAGTCACCAAGTAAGATATCACATAATTCTCCTAGTCCCACTAGCCTCCCAGTCTTCTAGACTGCTTAATCAACTACCTCGACCTCTCAGATCGAGCCTCGGTCTCCATCACCGAGCCTCAGTCTCCAAACTGAGCCTACTTTTCCTAGTCCCACTAGCCAACTACCTCGATCTCTCAGACCGAGCCTCGGTCTCCAACACCGAGCCTCAGTCTCCAAACTGAGCCTATTCTTCCTAGTCCCACTAGCCAACTACCTCGATCTCTCAGACCGATCCTCGGCCTCTCAGACCGAGCCTCAGCCCTTCCAGGCTGAGCCTATAAATAGTAAAATGTGCTCAACAGTTGTTTGTAAAAGTTTTGGATCTGGACTTAAGTGGTATGCAGAAAAATGTTTTTCGTGAGAGCCCTAGTGATCATAGTCTAGACTCGAGAAGGAATCCTAGTTCGCTATGATCAGAGCTCTGATACCAAGCTGTCACACCCTGGCTTTGCGGAAGCGTGGTTAATTTTGGTGTGACTTCTTAATACCATAGCTTAATCATAACAAAGCTATATGAGTTAAAAACATGCAAGATCATCCATTAAGTTTTGAAAACCAAGTACAGTACCATTGTCTTAACGGGAACATACCCTAACAACCATAACCTTGTTCAACAGACATTACAAACTTAAACATAATATAAACATGGTTTAAGGACTGTGTCTTGTCCAGGAAAGAGACACATCCCCTAAACCCCGGATGACCTCGGAAATTAGTGCAGCGGAAAACATGCCATACCGTGCCAGATCTCGTTAATTTCCTGAAATACATGTAAGTTGAAAAATCAACAATAATGTTGAGCGAGTTCATGTGCAAGTGAGTATGTAAAACACTTGTAAGTATAAAAGTTTCCTGGTATGTAGCAGTGTAAGGAAAAGAGATCACCAATGGTTTGCAAGGCCATTAGCATGTGAGAAATGCAAGTAGGAAGACTCAACCTAGCCGATTTTTGCGTCGGGCACAAAGTCACTCAAGGTCCATTCTGTTGGTCCTCTTAGAGGTCCGTTCTGTTGGGCCTAGAGTTGGGCTCGCTACACCCAGATAGATCTACCGCTACTGTCCCTCGGTGTTCTGCCTACCCATTCACATGATCTAAGTAGTAAACCTCCTTACGTTAACATATCGTGTATAATAGTACTTGTAAACAAAGTAACATGTATTTCACCCCCGCAGTTAAGAAAACTGAAAACAGTTAGAGAAAAGGGGGACATGAACTCACAGTGAAGCGTCTCTACCAAGTATCTCCAAATCAGAAAGCTGTGCGACGACCTACAAGTGCTAATTCTATTAGACGGACGGCCGTGCCTTAGCTTTATAGTTAAATCTCTTGGGAAATAGTTAGACAACTATTTCGTGTTTACGTTATGTATATACTTGGTAGTTAATCTCCTTCCCAAGGATGGGGGATTCAATACATGTGCGTTCAAATTACATCATTAAGTCTCACTTAATATATATACCTTTCCAATTCCAAAATATAAGTATTTTTCTCAAAAATATTATATTTTCATTCCACATAGTTTTTCTCCAATAATACGTTGTTAAAATACGCGTTCATAAATATCTCGTAAGTGCGTAAGTTACGTTTTAACAATCGAGTGGTAAAATACTTACCGGTGTAACTTATATATTTATGGTGAAAGCGTTCGTATTATTTTGGATTCGTTAACGTTCGTAAATATTATTTTTACTCTAAAAATAATATTTATGTATTTCACAAAATAATCATAAACAGTGTGTGAAAAATATATATATTTATCACGCTAAATTTTGTTAAAACCCCACCTCCGAATATTTAGTAAATAAAGTCATGGCGAAATTTATGTTTCGAAAACATGTCTAACACGATTCTAACACTTGTAGTGTAAATAGTTTTAAGTGTTAGGTTTTTAGAAAAATTTCGCCAGAGTTTCCTTTGTAACTGGAGGTGGCCACGCTTTCAAGCGTATCATTTTCTTTTACAAAATCAATCAACCAATGTTCTCAACATTATCAAACAACTCTTCAACATTTTAACTAGTCAAAGATAGACAAAATCGCAAAAATATACGAACTTGTGGTTTGTCAAAAAAAAATATGTAGTAAATCTCTTTACTTTTAGTGGATCTTTTGTGTAAATAATACGATTTTGTAAAAACCTCGTTTTTAGAGAAAATCCATCCTTACAACTTCTAGTAACATTTGACAAAACTAGTTCTTTGTCGGATCTTTTCATTTCACCAGTGTTTACACACTTGTGGTTTATAAAATCACTCTTGTTAGTATAAAATCCTTCTTTAAAATACATGATTTCTTTGATATGTGGTTCTTTGAAATTACCACTTGCAGATGCGTAGATCCGCTAGTTTTAAACACCATTGTACAAGTTAAAACACTTTTACACAAATAAAACATTTTTACACAAGTTCATGTTTCTTGTGTGGTAGGGTTTCACCTTTTAACCCTTGTATTATCCAAAACAAGCTTATGTTAAGATCCATGATTTTACCAAACCGGGTTAAACGGTGATCCGAGCTACCACAACATAGATCGGGTCTAAACAAACACATATTTCGAATACTACAACATTTATACAACATAAATGCTATTAACCACCATTATTCATGCTTTTAGTAGACTTTAGTTCATCAACTTGCATTTTAACGAGATTTAACCGATAAAAATTCTTTTAACCACTTTAGATAAGTTCAAATATGAGTTTTAAGTGATATACCTCTAGCTCGAGGCTAGGGAAGATTCTTGACGAAAAATGGGTGGATAAAAGCTAGAGAAGATGGTCCTTCGCGTTCCGTTTGCTCCAAGGTTCCTAATACGCAACCCTTGATGCTTGAATGAACTTGGAATGGCTTGTGGGAAATCGAAAATGGATGTGTGTAGGGGAGGGGGTTCGGCCGAGAGCTCTAGAGAGCAAGAGAGAAAGTTTTGTGTGATGTTGTTAAGTGTGAAGTTGTGTTGTGATTAAGGGTGAACTTATAGACAACTCCCTTGTGCAATAACCTTTGGATTAAATGTAGGCTAGATACTAAACCACTTTGATTAAAATAATAAACCAAGGACCAAGTATGTCTCCCCATGGTTTGGGGCCGGTTAGAGAAGGGGGGGGGGGGTTAGTTCGATCTCAACTAGGTTAGTTAGGGTAACTAAGTTAAGTTAGTTAAGTGTTAAGTGTTAAACTTAGTTACTTGTATGTTACGCGTTATGGCGGGTGTTAGGGTAATCAGGGACCCTAACTGGCTCAGAAAAATATAAATAGTGAAAATAACAATATTTTCATGTTCCGGGTATAGTCCGGTTGTTCGGTTGGATAGTAATCCGTTAAAGCGCTTAATAAAGCTTAAAAGTGTCGTTATATTATTTTAGTGACACAATTTGTTTTCCTGACACTTTGGAAAGTGTCTAGTGTTATTTTCCCCATGTTTTGGCACTTTACTAGTCAGCTAGAAGCTGGATTATTTATTAAAGTGTTGTGTTTTGTACTTAAAGTACGTTTTAGGCACATCCAGTCATAGTATCTTATTCCTAGAGACGCAGTTCCACGACCCTTGTATCCCTACACTCACTACTAGTGTAGCAAAATATCTCAGGCTCTTATAGGCCTTGGAGGCAGTGTTTGCCTGATGCTGGCTTTATCAGCATGTTCAATAGGTTATCCGTGATAGTGCTACTGTGCTTTTTGTGCATCATGTTTGTCACCAGGGTTTAGCATGTAAATAATGTAGTGACGATAAGCAAAGTATGATGCAAGTAAGTACATGTATCAGATATCAAGTAGCAGTTCATCAGCTAGTTCAATCAAGCACAGTAATTAAGCAGTAATTAATCATTAATTAAGTCGCACGGATACCTGGTTTAGTGCGGGTTGTCACACATTCCAGGATCTTGGTAGTATATCCCCTTCCATATTCTTAATTTGGTATGCTCCTTTTCCGGATTCCGATTCAATCTCATAGGGTCCTTCCCACTTTGGAGCCAACTTTCCATCTGCAGGATTCGTTGTATTCTGAAAAGCTTTCCTTAACACCCAATCTCCGACTTGGAACCTTCTAGTCCTTATATTCTTGTTATATGCTCTGGATATCCTCTGTTGATATGCCGCCATCCTTAGCTTTGCTGCATCTTTTGTCTCATCAATAGTATCCAGTTCTTGACATAAGATTTCAGGATTTGATTCAGGATCCCGTAGGCTTGATCTACCTGTCGGTATCACCATTTCTGTCGGGATCACTGCTTCTGCCCCAAATACCAAAGAAAATGGGGTTTTCCCAGTAGCATTCTTCACAGTTGTTCTATCAGCCCATAGGACAAATGGTAGTTCCTCCGCCCATTTTCCTTTTTTGGCACCTAACCTCTTCTTTAAATTGTTGACGATTATCTTGTTCGAGGATTCTGCTTGTCCATTTGCTTGAGGATGCACTGGTGTTGACGTAATCATCTTAATTCCCCAACTCTTGCAAAAGTCAGTAGTTCTTTTGCTGATGAATTGAGAGCCATTGTCACAAACTATCTCAGCCGATACCCCAAATCTGGTCAGGATATTCCTCTTTATGAAGGATACCACTTCTTGATCCCTGACTTGAACAAAGGCCTCGGCTTCGACCCACTTAGAGAAATAATTTGTCATTGCCAGCATAAAAACCTTTCCTCCTGGAGCCTTTGGAAGTTTTCCCACTATATCCATACCCTATTTCATAAACGGCCAAGGGGATACGATAGGATATAATGGTTCTGCAGGCTGATGCAGGATGTTGCCGTGTCTTTGACATGCATCGCATTTTTGAGCATACTCCGCGGCATCCCTTCTCATGGTCGGCCAGTAATATCCTGTTCTCAACACCTTCGAGAACAGAGATCTGCCCCCAGTATGGTTGCCACAGTCTCCTTCGTGTATATCCTGAAGTACCTCCTTGGTTTCAGGATCTTCGAAGCACCTTAGGTACGGACCTGCAAGGGATTTCTTATACAAAATATTATTTACAATAGTAAAACGAGATACCTTCATCCTAAAAGCCTTAGGATTTGCATCCTTTGGGATATCTCCTTCTTGAAGATACTTCACAATTGGAGTCATCCAGGATTCAGGATCCTTCTCAGGATATCCATCACCAGGATCCTGGATACATGCTACTTCTTTATCCTGAGATTTGAAATGTTCCATTGCAGGATACAGGATGTGCACTATTGGTATCTGAGTTCCCTCCGGTATCCTGACAGTAGATCCTAAGTTTGCTAGAGCGTCAGCTTCAGCATTCTTTTCTCTTGGTACTTGTTCAAGTGTAAAAATTTTGAAATATCCTGCTAATTTTTTAACAATTTCAAGGTATTCAGCTAACTTTTCACCTTTTACTGCATAAGATCCATTGAAATGGTTAGTAATCAACAGGGAATCGACATATACTTGTAAACATCTAATATTCATATTTCTAGCCAATTCTAATCCTGCTATCAGAGCTTCATATTCTGCTTCATTATTAGTGGCAGGAAACTCACATCTAATAGCCTGGGGTAATATGTCCCCCTGTGGCGATTTTAGTAGTATCCCTAATCCTACACCTCTTATGTTGGATGCACCATCAGTATGTAATATCCAAAATTCTGAACTTTCATCTAGTTGTTGTACTTCTAGGTCGGCTTTATCTTTAATATCACTACCAAAATCAGCCACAAAGTCTGCTAAAGCCTGAGACTTTATAGCATTTCTAGGTTCATATATTAGATCATAGGCACTTAATTTTACTGACCACTTAGCCATTCTACCCGACATCTCAGGTTTCCTAAGCACATTCTTAACAGGATAATTAGTTTTAACATGAATCGTATGTGTCTCAAAATAATGTATAAGCTTAGTTGATGCCATAACTAGGGCCAATATCAATTTTTCTAAGTGAGAATATCTAGTTTCAGCATCTAACAAACTTTTACTAACATAATAGACAGGATACTGCTGACCTTCATGATCTTTTACCAAAACGGCACTTACTGCATTCCCTGATATTGCAAGATACAGGGATAATGGTTCACCATCCTCGGGGTTCATCAATAGAGGTGCATTTGAAAGATATTGTTTCAATTCTTGTAAGGCTGCTTCATGCTTCTCTCCCCATTCAAATCTCTTATTCTTTTTCAGGATATCATAGAATTCCTTGCATTTTTTTCGAGGATCTTGATATAAATCTGTTTAATGCTGCTACTCGTCCTGTTAATCTTTAAACATCTTTCATATTTGAAGGGGACTTGATATCCAAGATAGCTTTAATCTGCTCCGGGCTTGCTTCTATCCCCCTTTTAGTCACCATGTATCCTAAAAACTTTCCTGCCCCCACTCCAAAATGGCACTTGGCAGGATTTAGTTTCATATTATACTGGTCCAGGATATCAAATGCTCCTTTAATATCCTGGAGATGATCCTCAGCCTTCTTGGATTTGACTACCATATCGTCAATGTACACCTCCATGGTGTCCCCCAGTTTGTCTTTAAACATCATGTTCACCAATCTCTGGTACGTTGCACCTGGATTTTTTAAACCAAACGGCATAGCAGTATAACAGTACATACATGTTGGTGTCATGAAAGCAGTATCCTCCTGGTCTGAAGGTTCCATTTGGATCTGCTGGAATCCTGAGGATGCATCCATGAAGGTTAACATTTCATGACCGGCAGCGGCATCCACCATTGAGTCTATATGAGGCAGAGGGAATGGGTCTTTAGGACATGCTTTGTTTAAGTCTGTCTAATCTACACAAACTCTCCATTTCCCATTCTTCTTTTGAACCACGACCACATTTGCTAGCCACTTGGGAAATTTGACTTCCCTGATCATTTTGGACTTCAATAGTCTTTCAACCTCTTCTTGAATAATTATGTTTCGTTCTGGAGCAAACTTCCTTCTCTTTTGCTGGATAGGCTTGAAAGACCTGTCAATTCCAAGCTTGTGAGTTATAATATCCTTAGAAATACCTGTTATATCCTCATGCTTCCATGCGAATGTTAACATCATGCATTTCAAAAAGTTAGTTAACTGATTTTCAATATCCTGAGGGATATTGGCTCCAACGAGCACCGAGATATCTGGATTATCCTGATCCAGGATAATTTTCTTTACATCCTGCTCTAAAGCCTCCACAATATCCTGGGCCCGCATCTTTAATTGCTATGTTGCATTCGCCTTGGTTGAGGATTTCATCGAGGATGAGTAACATTCCTTTGCCTCCTGTTGGTCACTTTCCACCTTGACAACCCCCCAAGGAGTAGGGATCTTGATACACTGATGATAGGTTGATGGCACAACTTTCATATCATGGATCCATGGCCTACCCAATATGATATTGTAGCAGGATAAGGAGTCCATGACATAGAAGCGTTGTATTGAGTTGACTCCTTCGACTTATACGGGTAGTTTTATCTCCCCAACAGTATTCTTTGCTTCTCCGCTGAACCCTACAAGCACAGTGAACTTTGAGGTAATCTCCATCTCGGGGATGTTCATTATCTTCAAGGTTTCCAATTGTATGATGTTGACTGAGCTGCCGTTATCCACCAGTATCCTACGTACAAAGTGATTAGCAACATATAAAGTTATTACCAAAGCATCATGATGAGGATCCTGGACAGTATCCCTGTCATCACTATCGAACGATATCATTTTATCAGTCGTGAGGGTTGACATCCTGGTTGGCTTATCTCCCCTTTCTGCCTTAGCCTCCTTTGCATGTCTTTTGGCTGCAGAATAAGAAGTTCCGCAGATATCAGACCCTTCTGAGATAAAGTTAATTATCTTGGCGTCAACGGGAGGTGATGCTGCTCGTTCAGGATCCTTCTCGATATCCTGACCCTTATTCTTCTTTCTGCCCAGAAGATCCTTCAGATATCCTTTTCTTAGTAGGTAGCTTATTTCTTTCCTCATGGCAATGCAATCCTCAGTAACACGTCCGAAATCCTCATGGAAGGCACACCATTTGGACTTATCCTTCCAATCAACTTTTTGTTGATTCTTCCGAGGCCACCTGGCTTTATCTCCCAAACCCTGCATAGCATACATTAGTTCAGGTATATTAACAGAAAAACAATATTCTGACAACTCAGGATACTCCTCAGGATCCTCGTCTTGGATAACGTTCACTCTTTTGTTTTCATTTTTATCATACGGCCTAGGGCGGTATGGTTTATGTGAAGATTCTGATTTCCTGTTTGTTGACTCATATGTTGAGGATGCATTCATCCTCTCTTGCATTTTCTTATCATCTTCAAGCCTGATATATCGCAAAGCCCTGTTTCGAGCTTCGTCCAAGTTCTTGCAAGGATTCATCACAAGATCCTGATAAAACTGGGAATCCCTTTGTAGTCCCATCTTGAATGCTTGGACTGCTGTAGCAACATCAAGGTGTGGGATATCCAAGGATTCCCTGCTGAATTTGTTCACATAATCCCTTAGGGATTCTTGAGGCCCCTGTGTTATCCTGTAGAGGTCACTTGTTAGTTTTTCAAAGCTTCTACTGCAAGAAAACTGACTGTTAAACAAATTAACTAAATGAGCAAATGATGTAATTGAATGAGGTGGAACATTTAGAAGCCATTTCAAGGCTGATCCTGTTAAAGTAGAGCCGAAGCCCTTGCACAAGCATGCTTCCTTAAGATCTGGCGGGATAGGGTTAATCTCCATCCTCTCCCTATACTGGGCAATATGCTCCTCAGGATCCGTCGTCCCATTATACAGCTTCATGTTAGGAGTCTGGAATCTTTTTGGGATTTCTGCATCACAAATGGGGTGAGCAAAGCGGGATATGTTGTGACTATCCCGGGATACTTCCGGTATAGGCTGCACTATCCCAGGCACACTTGATATCATATCCTTCAACTTTTGAAGCTCTCTGGTTATAGTTGATGTCACACCTGCATCCTGCAACGATCCAAGATTATTAGTAACAGGGATACTGGTGTTAACAGACAATTTCTCTGCCACAAAATATTTATTAGACATCAAACACAGCATTTAATTTTATATAATAAGATAAAATAAGACACACAACTACCAAATAATAGTTAAATCTGAATACAAAAGTTCTAATACATACATTGTCATATAATAAGAGAAAATATCACTCTTCATAAAATAACACAATTTCTTAAAAAATTACACAATAATAACTGTTAGGGGTCATTTTCTTAACATATGTATCCTGACCAATATCCTGCCTTTGTTTGGTTATTTGTAATCAGGATGCTGGAAGAGGATATTGCTGACATCTTGGGCGATATCCTGAAGCTTATTGAATTAACCACGTGCAGATTAAGGGCAGAGGCTTGCTAACGGTCACAAGGACTTCTTCTCCTCAAGACTCGGACGAATTTGTTGAGAAAGAGACGTTGAGCCCGAAAGACCAGGTCTGCAACGTTCCAAGAAGGAATATTCGGAGAATCCCGCGAGTTTAGGGTAGTTAGTTATATTATCTTTACTATAAATAGATGAGGTCGGATAAACTTAGAACACATCATTTCACACTTACACTCTCGAACACAATCACATTCTAGCTAGTTGCAAACACCACACTTGTATTTCATTTTCGTTGTAACACTTAGTCGATCCGTACCACATCCTGCACTGTATCCTGATTTTTGAAGCAATTGAAGAACTAGGCAGCTGCGATTGTCAGCTCCCGAGGTTTTATACCGGCGATCTAGATTGATCAAGGGCTTTCCTCGTACATCTCGTGTCACTTCCTTTACTTTTTGCTCATTATTTGCTCATTGTTTGATCGTCGATACAGCTCAATATCCCGAGCCGTATCCTTAAACTGTTTTTGCAAGTAATTTAATTAACACATTTTTTGACATTTACTTCTAGCACACTACCTCACTAAACTAATTTGATCACTTAATTACTTCGGTAATTTTTGACCAAAACAATTTGGCGCCCACCGTGGGGCAAGTGGTGCTCTCTTTACTAAAAATTTTTGTTAAATCGCTAATCGGTTTTTTATTTTCAAAACTTTTTGCTACATTGTCCACAATGGCCTCACGATCAAACATGAGTTCCTCTACTATGTCTGCTATGACTTCTGCTACTACCGGTTCGGTGCTTCCACCACCTCCTCCAAGGATGCCAGCTTCTACACAATCTCAAGATGTTATCCCTACTCGGAGTGTCCAGGGATCTGCTCCCGTTTTAGCTTCTAATGATGAAATTTTAACTTTATTTGGAAGTGTGCAGGAACAAATGAGGCAGCAACAGGAAACAAACCAAATGCTTTTAAGGGAAATACAACTCCTGAAGTCTGGCTCGAGCAGATCTGCTGAGGACAATGTCACTCCATTACACCCCAGAGCGTTGAACTTTAGTTCAGTTGTGTATACCGAGGATAACAGAGGGAATATCGTGCCCAGTCTTCCTCAGAATCATATTCCTGAAATACCCTCCTCGGTCAGGATGTCAACCATGAGGAGCTCAGGATATGCTTCAGGATATGGGCAAAACCCTCCAACGGGTAACGTGTCAAATAATAATAATACTCATGCTACTAACAATAATGGATCTTTGCAGGATACAGGTGTAACATCAGCACTTACTAGGGAACTTCAAAAGTTGAAGGACATGATATCTAGTGTACCTGGGGTGGTCCAGCCGATCCCAGAAGTGTCCCAGGATAGCCACAAGATATCTCGTTTTGCATACCCTATATGTGATGCTGAGATCCCAAAGAGATTCCAAACTCCCAACATGAAGCTTTATGACGGGACTACGGATCCTGAGGAGCATATTGCCCAGTATAGGGAAAGAATGGAGATTAACCCTATCCCTCCGGAGCTCAAGGAAGCGTGCTTGTGCAAGGGATTTGGTTCTACTCTAACGGGATCAGCTTTGAAATGGCTGTTGAACGTTCCTCCTCACTCAATTACTTCATTTGCTCATTTGGTTAATTTATTTAACAGTCAATTTTCTTGCAGTCGGAGTTTTGAGAAACTAACCAGTGATCTTTACAGGATAACTCAAGGGCCTCAAGAATCTTTGAGGGATTATGTGAACAAATTTAGTCGAGAATCCTTGGATATCCCACATCTTGATGTTGCAACAGCTGTGCAAGCTTTTAAGATGGGATTACAAAAGGATTCTCAGTTTTATCAGGATCTTGTAATGAATCCCTGCAGGAATCTCGATGAAGCTCGTAACAGGGCCTTGAGATATATCCGTCTGGAAGATGACAAGAAGATGCAAGAAAGGATGAACTCATCCAACACTTATGAATCGACTAACAGGAAGTCAGAATCCTCATTTAAGTCATATCGGCCTAAGCCATATGGTAGAAATGAAAACAAACGAGTGAACGCTGTCGAAGATGAGGATCCTGAAGAATATCCTGAGTTGTCCGAATATTGCTTTTCTGTTAATATTCCTGAATTAATGTATGCTATGCAGGGTCTAGGAGACAAGGCTAGGTGGCCTCGAAAGAATCAACAAAAGGCTGACTGGAAAGATAAGTCGAAATGGTGCGCTTTCCATGAAGATTTCGGACATATGACTGAGGATTGCATTGCTTTAAGGAAAGAAATAAGCTATCTTCTAAGCAAGGGATATCTGAAAGATCTCTTAGGAAAAAAGAAGAATAAGGGTCAGGATACGGAGAAGGATCCTGAGCGAGCTGCATCACCTCCCGCGGATGCCAAGATAATCAACTTCATTTCGGGGGGATCCGACATTTGTGGAACTTCGTATTCGGCAGCAAAGAGACATGCAAAGGAAGCCAAAGCCGAAAGGGGAGACAAACCTGTCAGGATGGCTACACTCACAACTGACAAAGTGATCACATTTGATGCTGATGACAGGGATACTGTCCAGGATCCTCACCATGATGCTCTGGTAATAACGTTATATGTGGCTAACCATTTTGTACGCAGGATATTGGTTGATAATGGCAGCTCCGTCAACATAATCCAGCTAGAGACACTTAAAAGAATGAATGTGTCTCCAATGGATATAACTTCGAAGTCCACTGTGCTTGTTGGATTCAGCGGAGAAGCCAGGAACACAGTGGGAGAGATAAAGTTGCCGGTGTACGTTGAAGGTGTCAACTCGATACAACGTTTCTGTGTGATGGACTCTCTATCCTGCTATAACATCATACTAGGAAGACCATGGATTCACGATATGAAGGCCGTGCCATCAACATATCACCAATGCATCAAGATACCTACCCCTTGGGGAGTTGTTAAAGTTGATAGCGATCAGCAGGAGGCGAAAGAATGCTACTCATCCTCGATGAAATCCTCAGCCAAAACTAGTGCAGCATAGCAATTAAAGACGCGGGCCCAGGATATCGTGGAGGATCCGGAGCAGGATGTGAAGAAAGTTATCCTGGACCAGGATAACCCCGATATTTCGGTGCTCGTAGGGACTAATATCCCTCAGGATATTGAGGAACAATTAATTAACTTTTTGAAATGCAGGATGTCTACGTTTGCATGGAAGCATGAGGATATGGCAGGCATATCCAAAGATATTATCACTCACAAGCTTGGAATTGATAAATCATTCAAGCCAGTGCAACAAAAAAGAAGGAAGTTTGCTCCTGAACGCAATACAATTATTCAAGAAGAAGTTGAAAGATTGTTGAAGTCCAAAATGATTAGAGAAGTCAAATTCCCAAGGTGGCTAGCAAACGTGGTCGTGGTACAAAAGAAAAACGGGAAATGGAGAGTTTGTGTAGACTACACAGACTTGAACAAAGCTTGTCCTAAAGACCCATTTCCTCTTCCCCATATCGATGCAATGGTAGATGCCACTGCTGGGCATGAAATGCTAACTTTCATGGACGCATCCTCAGGATTTCAACAGATACAAATGGAGCCTTCTGACCAGGAGGATACCGCCTTCATGACGCCAACAGGTATTTATTGTTATACAGCTATGCCTTTTGGTTTGAAAAATGCAGGTGCAACATACCAAAGATTGGTAAACATGATGTTTAAAGACAAACTGGGGGACACCATGGAGGTGTACATTGACGATATGGTGGTAAAATCAAAGAAAGCTAAGGATCACCTCCAGGATATTAAAGGAGCATTTGATATCCTGGATCAATACAACATGAAGCTGAATCCTGCTAAATGCCATTTCGGAGTGGGGGCAGGAAAGTTTCTTGGGTATATGGTGATGAAAAGGGGGATAGAGGCAAGCCCGGAGCAGATTAAAGCTATCCTGGATATAAAATCACCCTCGAATATGAAGGATGTACAAAGATTAACAGGCCGAGTAGCAGCTCTAAACAGATTTATCTCAAGATCCTCGGAGAAATGCAAAGACTTCTATGATATCCTAAAGAAGAACAAAAGATTCGAATGGGGGGAAAAACACGAAGCAGCCCTACAGGATTTGAAACGGTATCTCTCAACCGCACCTCTATTGATGAAGCCGGAAAATGGTGAACCACTATTCCTGTACCTTGCTGTATCAGGGAATGCTGTAAGTGCCGTTCTTATAAAAGACCATGAAGGTCAGCAATATCCTGTTTATTATGTTAGTAAAAGTTTGTTAGATGCTGAAACTAGGTATTCTCATTTAGAAAAATTAATACTAGCATTGATTATGGCATCAACGAAACTTAGGCATTATTTTGAGACTCATAGGATCCATGTTAAAACAAATTATCCTATCAAGAATGTGCTTAGGAAACCAGAGATGTCAGGCAGGATGGCTAAGTGGTCAGTAAAATTGAGTGCTTATGATTTAGTATATGAACCTAGGAATGCCATAAAGTCTCAGGCTTTAGCTGACTTTGTGGCTGATTTTAGTAGTGACATTCAGGATGAGGTAGACCTAGAGGTTCAACAGTTAGGAGAATCCTCAGGATCCTGGACATTATATACTGATGGTGCATCTAATGTAAGAGGAGTAGGATTAGGAATACTACTAAAATCGCCACAGGGGGACATATTACCCCAGGCTATTAGGTGTGAATTTCCTGCTACTAATAATGAAGCAGAGTATGAAGCTTTAATTGCAGGATTAGAATTGGCTAAGAGTATGAGTATAAAGAATTTACAAGCATATGTTGACTCTTTGTTAATTACTAACCATTTTAATGGATCCTATGCAGTTAAGGGTGAGAAATTGACTGAATATCTTGATATTCTCAAAAAATTAGCAGGATATTTCGATGTTTTTACACTTGAACAGGTACCAAGGGAAGATAATGCTGAAGCAGACGCCTTAGCAAATCTGGGATCGTCGGTCAGGATACCTGAAGGGACACAAATACCAATAGTACATGTCTTATATCCTGCAACGAATCCTCGGGATAAAGAAGTAGCTGGTATTCAGGATCCTGGGGCGGAATATCCTGAAGAGGATCCTAGAACCTGGACGGCTCCAATCATGAAATATCTCAAAGAAGGACACATTCCTGGAAATGAAAATCCTAAGGCATTTAGGATGAAGGTATCACGATTCACTATTATAGATAATATTTTATACAAGAAATCTCTTGCAGGACCATATTTAAGGTGCTTGGAGGATCATGAAGCCAAAGAAGTACTTCAGGATATACATGAAGGAGACTGTGGTAATCACACTGGGGGCAGATCATTATTCTCGAAAGTATTGAGGACAGGATACTTTTGGCCAACAATGAGGAAAGATGCTGCAGAATATGCTCGAAGATGTGATGCATGTCAAAGGCATAGTAACATACTACATCAACCAGCTGAACCACTATATCCTGTAATTTCCCCTTGGCCATTCATGAAGTGGGGGATGGATATAGTAGGAAAGTTACCGAAAGCTCCGGGAGGAAAAGTCTTTATGCTAGCAATGACGGATTACTTCTCTAAGTGGGTTGAAGCTAAAGCATTTGTTCAAGTAAGAGACCAAGAAGTAGTATCCTTCATCAAGAGAAATATCCTAACCAGATTCGGAGTACCAGCTGAGATAATCTGTGACAATGGCTCTCAGTTCATAAGTAAGAGGACTACTGACTTTTGCAAGAGTTGGGGAATCAAAATGATCACATCAACTCCGGTACATCCTCAAGCAAATGGACAAGCAGAATCCTCTAACAAGATAATTGTCAACAACTTAAAGAAAAGGCTTGGAGCCAAAAAAGGAAGATGGGCAGAAGAATTACCCTTTGTTTTATGGGCTGACAGGACAACGATAAAGAATGCAACAGGTCAAACCCCATTTTCGTTGGTGTTTGGAGCAGAAGCAGTGATTCCAACGGAGATGACAATACCTACTGCAATATCTATCTTAAGTGATCCTGAGAAGAATCCTGAAGCCTTGAGTTAGGATTTAGACACAATAGATGAAAAGAGAGATGAGGCAAGGCTAAGGATGGCAGCATATCAACAGAGAATATCCAGGGCATATAACAAGAATATTAGAACCAGAAGATTTAAGGTTGGAGATTGGGTATTAAGAAAGGCCTTCCAAAATACTACTAATCCTGCCGATGGCAAGTTAGCTCCAAAATGGGAAGGACCGTATGAAGTTGAATCAGAAGCAGGGAAAGGAGCGTATAGACTCAAGAATACGGAGGGAGATATGCTACCGAGATCTTGGAATGCTATACACCTTAAGCTCTATTTCAAGTGAGTCTAGAATTTAATTTCTAACTCGAGATGGTATGAATTCTTGCTTCTTTTAAATGTGTTTGGTGTAATTTGTTCTTTATAACCTGATACTGACTTAAGCATCGGAGGGGTGTTAGCCAAGCTAACACCCACCTTAGTTTACATTTGTTTTGCAAGATATGTTTCAGGATATAGCTCCAGGATATGCACTCGGGATAACTCAGAAGATTAGAGGATTGGCCCCCTCTCTCACGTTTAAGGGATACTGATCCCTTCACAGGTTTAAAGGTTTTCACCTTTCTTCCGAATTGGGTTTAAACACCCCGCCTGGAGCGCAAGTTATTCAGGGATAGTTCAAGGTGGCGGGACCAGTCCATGTAAAAGTGGCTGACAATTTCGTTACCATTGGCTATATCCTGAATCCTAACGGTATATGAGGATTGATCACCCTCTCTCACGAAAGGGTATTTTCATACTCTCTAAGGTTTAAAGGTTTTCACCTTTCTAAGTCTTGGAGTTTATACACTCCCGCCTGTAGCGCATGAAAAATTGGGATTTTCCCCAGGACACAAAGGATTCATCTCCAGTACATCCTTGGGTTATACCCTCGGAACGAGAAAAATTGCTTATGCCATGGAAACTGACATTAAGTAGATTTCTAAGATACTTGAAGACATTATATACAGGGGACATTCCCACCAAGGCGGTGGTGTAAAGCTAAAAGGATGAAGTTTGCAACTAATGCACTAAGTACCTTGCACAGGGGACATCTTCATTGGAAGAGTTGCAAAGGGATTGAAGTTTGGTAATAGGTTTATATCCTATGTCTGGTATGATCTTTCCTTTGCAAGCCTCATTTAAATTTTTAATAACATCATGTTAAGTATCTTGACACATATCCTCAAAGTCCTTTTAAGGATATTTGATCAGGATGTTTGAAACTAGTATTGGTTTGGAATTTTGATCATCATCAAAACTTGGTTTTGAAGAGATAAGCTATTTTTTACTTTTTAAAAAAAAAACTTTTTAAAGATAAAGGAATGTCTGGAAGATCTATTTAATAAAAGGCTTTTGCAGTATGTTGCTGAGCATACTAATCAGGATATTTTGTGAAATAACAGTATGAAATTTTTACAAAGCTAAAACTTACACTAAACAATGCAAAGTGACAGAAAAATAAGTCAAAAGATAGTTATATTATTAACAAGTCAAAAGTTGTGCTTTTGGTAAGGCCCATCCGCCAAAAGCACAATTAGTTGTTACCATAATTTTGTAACGGTTGCAGGATCTGTCTCAAAACAGGACCCGTTCACCTACAACCGTTACTATGTTCAAAACAAATTATACTAATTGATGACCAAGGGCTTCATCCTAAAACCTAGGACCCATCCACCTTTGGTCATCATATTGTTCTAGTGCAGGAAAAGTAAATTGTTTATGCAACCACAACCATGAAATTAAAAAGTGGGCTCCGGCCTTGGCATGTATATCCATCATCGCCCACTCTGCTGCCTAAGGGGCAGCACCTTCTTGAACAGCAACCTCCTTGCCAGCATTCACCCCAGCATCACCCTCAGGATTCTTCTCAGCACCATCATCAGCATTGGCCACCTCCTCTGCCGTCTTAGAAGGCTCTTCACCAGTACTTTTTGCAGGATGAGCAACGGGATGACCTCCAAGGCCCTGTAGTTTCTCCTCCCAAGCCTTTACATTCCAGGAAGGGCATTCAAAACCCAGATCCATGGCCTCATAAGCCATCCTTATCCTGGCTTGGAGAAGAGAGATGACCACCGAAGTTTTTAGGCTATCCCGGTATGAGCTCATGTTTTGCTGATATTGGAGAAGAGCGGCATCCAGCTTGGCTTGAGCATCCTCATTAGCTTTGTGAAGGGCGGCCTGATGTTCCTGAGTCATCGCCTTGTATTTGTCCTCATAGTGCTGGGATTTGGCAGCTGCGATGGTCCCTTGATCAGCTATGGTGGCTTGAGCTTTCTCCAGCTGAATCTGCAACATCTTGTTAAGACCGCTAGCATCTTCGTATAAATGCATGAGGCGATCCAGACCCTATAGATAAAGGCACAGGTATTAATATAAGCAGGATAAAGATTAACATATTTATACAGGATATTGGAAAGAAAATTCTACCTGTTTGAGAAATGAGATGGCATCATTGAACCCGTGATTTTCAAGAGAGAGTGTTTCAGAAACAGCCGGGGAGTCAGTCTCCTTTCTCTTTCGAGAGCTGGATGCCCTGGTCCTGGATGCCGGAGGGCCTTTGGGAACAGAAACAGTTTTCAAGGAGGTAGGCTTTGGTGTAGCAGACGACTTTGGCTTGGATTCTTGTTTGGCGGGTTCAAGGCTGGAATAGCAATCCAGTTCATCGAGTTCGAAAGCATCAAGGTTGACGACTGGTACTACATAAGGGAAGATACTCCTAAAACTCATCATATTTTTGAATATAATTAACATATGAAAATACGCTTACCAGACATTTCTGAGTTTGATTTTTGGTGAGGATCTGTGAGAGACAGGGAAAAACTTCTTTCGCTGGCAGGAAGACGGTAGATTTCCTTGATCTTGGATTCGGATTCCGCGCTAGGAGGCACTAAATCTCTGAAATTCACTGCATAAAAACATCAGAATATAAGTCCGGGATACAGTTTGAGAATATGATTGGGGATATTCCTAAAACCCTAAATCCTACCCTTGGTTAACCATTTAACCGGTAGATCGAAACCCTTATCAATGGAGTCTCTTTTGACGAAAAAGAATTTTCGTCGCCATCGATCCTCGTTCTTGGTGGCTTTAAGGACCAAAGGACTCTTGATGGAGAATAGAAGATAACGGTGGTTGCCGTGGGATCTTAATCGGTATGCTACGGGAAGGTCCTCAACAAGAAGGTTAGGGTAATGACGAGATTTGATTTGATCCAACACTATCAAGATTCGCCAGACCATTGGCATAACTTGGGCATAACTAAGGCCGGTGAGTTCGAAAAAACTGGAGATAAAGGGTGGAAATGGATACCGGAGTCCAAGGGAGAAAGGATAAGCGAAAAAACAAACCCACTCGTCGGATGATGCATCCGATCGGGCTTCCTTGTCAAACGGGCGAAAGACCGTTCCGGTGGGAAAGGCACCGGAGTCTTGGAGAGCAGCAATGTCAGCATTATTAAAACAGCAAATCTCCTTCGCTGGATCAGTGATAAGGTTTTGACTTATCAGGGTTGAAGCAGACCGGACTGAGCGGGATTTCGTTCGTGGTGCCATTGAGCAAATCATGAAAAATTAAAGAGAGAAAATTAGAAGAGAAGTTACCTGATGCTTGCTTGAAGATAAGGATGACCGAGACAAGGAGTCCCTTGGTTAATATAGGATGAGTATAAGGGGGTAAAAAGTAAATAATGTCTTGGAAATAGCACTGCTGTCATTTCAAGAGTCTACTCATATTAATTGCCTTAAATTATGAAGTAAAGTTTTGAAATATATCCGTTGGATTGGTATCCCAACTGATATATTTGGGGACAATTGTTAGGGGTCATTTTCTTAACATATGTATCCTGACCAATATCCTGCCTTTGTTTGGTTATTTGTAATCAGGATGCTGGAAGAGGATATTGCTGACATCTTGGGCGATATCCTGAAGCTTATTGAATTAACCACGTGCAGATTAAGGGCAGAGGCTTGCTAACGGTCACAAGGACTTCTTCTCCTCAAGACTCGGACGAATTTGTTGAGAAAGAGACGTTGAGCCCGAAAGACCAGGTCTGCAACGTTCCAAGAAGGAATATTCGGAGAATCCCGCGAGTTTAGGGTAGTTAGTTATATTATCTTTACTATAAATAGATGAGGTCGGATCAACTTAGAACACATCATTTCACACTTACACTCTCGAACACAATCACATTCTAGCTAGTTGCAAACACCACACTTGTATTTCATTTTCGTTGTAACACTTAGTCGATCCGTACCACATCCTGCACTGTATCCTGATTTTTGAAGCAATTGAAGAACTAGGCAGCTGCGATTGTCAGCTCCCGAGGTTTTATGCCGGCGATCTAGATTGATCAAGGGCTTTCCTCGTACATCTCGTGTCACTTCCTTTACTTTTTGCTCATTATTTGCTCATTGTTTGATCGTCGATACAGCTCAATATCTCGAGCCGTATCCTTAAACTGTTTTTGCAAGTAATTTAATTAACACATTTTTTGACATTTACTTCTAGCACACTACCTCACTAAACTAATTTGATCACTTAATTACTTCGGTAATTTTTGACCAAAACAATAACCATTCCAGTTAACTACCTCTACATCAAATTTGAGTTAGGATCGGTTAAGAGAGGTTTATTAAGAAACGAACACAGCAGTTTACCTTACCATCTTTGTAGGAGAACATGCAAGAAAGACTACAACAACTTATTAACCTAAAATCCTGGATTATAAACCGCTAGAACATACCATATATTAAACTTACACATATTAAAGATTTCATTTAATATAATAACACAATATTATACAAAAGAAGGATAGTACCAAATGATAAACATACCATCTATTTCTACAACTGCCTTTTAGCACCCATTCATGAGTTGTACTAAATGATAAACATACATGATACATATACAAAAAAAAACAATTGATGTTATCAGAATCTACACAAAAGCTAAAAAATAAACGACGTATACTATCAAAATACAATTTCGTTGGTAAAACACAAACCATTGGAAAAAAACACAATTCATGATATCGGGTTTGTAGGACTTCTTCAGCTACATATATAGTAAAATAAATTAAACTGAAAATATTAAAAGTTTGAAATAATATATGATTAAATAACACCAATCGGAATTAAATATCCATAATTGTTAATACACTTATACATACAGAACTACTTGAAACAATAAACAAAATTCGAAAAAACGACCACCATTCCCTATAATATAGCATAATAATTTCTAATCGATCGGCGAAATAGTGGTCTCGATAAATAATGCTCGTTTCGCACCAATGTAGGAATCAACATGTTGAAGGTAATTAAAAACTTCATTGCTCAGGTCAGCTTCAACAGCACCATTCCAAATGTTTACTATCAACCACTTGTTGTTTTGAAATATATTGGACCAATGGAAACTTTCTACATAACCAATAATATGAAGATTATTGATAGAAAACATCTTGATGAACGCTTCATCTTTAACTTTGTACAAACCAACAGATAACTCGGGAGACCTTTCAACAACAATAAAATGGAGCTTCTTTGCAATGCTCAGAAATTCTCCTGGCCAAGGAGTAACTTCCAAACTTTCAGGAAAACGAAGGCTTCTAAAAGTTTCGAAAATAACATCGAAAGCAACTATATACCTCTCCAAAGGACCGGGATACCAATTTTTTGAACACATGAAATATATGGTTTTGCCAAAATAAATTCCGGAACATAATGAATAACCCCGACCACCGAAATTAGCTCCCCTCAAGAAATCTATTTCTCTCCACGTCTCACGACGTCGTGAATAAACACGAGTAGTAACGACATTCAAAAAATAATATTTTATGTGAAGCACTTTAAGATCATTGGTTTCATCAAAATACATTCCACCTGTATCACAGTTTCGAACATACCACTGACAAAACTCTAAGACGTACAACAACTTATGGCACCTGGTTGTTGGATTCCAACGGATCAGCTCACAGCAACTCGGTTCAAAGGACACTAACAACAGCCCATTAAGCGACGCTAGAATACGTAAGAATCTAGGGTCAAGATTGCCAGGAAAAGTGATATGTTTTCTTGTAACCACATCCAAATTCCCACCTATTACGTCGTCAACAACAATTGACATATCTGGCAAGGAGAGATATTTCTTATGTGAATTTCCGATTCGACAAGAATGCATCATCTCAAAAAAATGAGTTGACAGTTCCTTACGGAAATCTTTGCAAACACATTTCAAACAACCAATAGCTTTGGCAGGGAGCCTTGTGAATATTTCATCAACGATCAATGCAAACCCAAGCTTTTCCATTTTATGATCTATGGGGCTACAATATAAAATATAATAAATGAAATACAATTGAGACAATTTGATATGTAAATGTTTATATATAAACACAATGTATACAACCGCTTTTCATACACAACCGTGTTATAAAATAAGACTAACCAACCACGTAACTTATATAAAAAAAACTATTAATGAAAGCAGTTTAACATTGTATTAACACAATCTTAAACAACTGCTGATGTTAGCAAATATTGACCTTTCTACAAACATTTTGAAATGAACACAACAGTTTACCTTACCATCTTTGTAGGAGAACATGCAAGAAAGACTACAACAACTTATTAACCTAAAATCTTTTATAAACACAGCATTTAATGATATACAATAAGATAAAATAAGACACACAACTACAAATGAATAGTTAAACCTGAATACAAAAGTTCTAACACATTCATTGTCATATAATAAGAGAAAATATCACTCTTCATAAAATAACACAATTTCTTAAAAAAATTACACAATAATAACTGTATTGTTCAAAAATTACCTAAGCAATTAAGTGATCAAATAAGTTTTGTGAGGTAGTGTGCTAGTAATACTTTGTAAAATATGTTGGTTTGTTAGTTTGCGAAAACAGTTTCAGGATACGGCTCAGGATATCGAGCTGTATCTATAATAAAACAATGAGCAAAAATGTAAAGGTTGACACGTGATGTACGAGGAAAGCCCTTGATCAATCTAGATCTCCGGCATAAAACCTCGGGAGCTGACAATCGTCGGCTGCCTTGTTCTTCTTATTGCTTGAATAACAGGATACAATGCAGGATATGACACGCATCAACTAAGTGTTACAATAAGATTCGAGCACAAGTGTGAGTGTTTGTTAGTGGTTACAGGTGGTAGAGAGCAAGAGTGTACGAGAAATTGTGTGTGTGAAAGTCGTGTGTTCCTATGATCCGTGCATCCCTTTATATAGTAAAAGGAAATAACTAACTATGCTAAAAATCCGGGATATTATGCTAAAAATCCGGGATACTGAGATTATTTCCTTTCTGAACGTTGCCAGGCTGTTTCCACTCGTTTTCCACGCGCTTACTAACTATAACTCCGGGATTTAAGCTTCCATAACCGTTACAACATTAATATCTTTGACCAATCTTCGTAACTTTCCATAAAACACGCCAATCTTCAATGCTGACCGTTACAAGAGCTATTTTTCCGCCATCAACGTCCTTATCCTAACCAATTTGAGCGGGTCTTCAGGATGACTTGGTCTTCATGAACGTTAGTCCCTTGTAGCCAACGTTTACAAGCAAATTGTTAGTAATAGTCAGGATACTGCCTCAGGATGTTACCAATATCCTGGTCCGCTATCCTGATCGTAATCAGCTATCATAAAATCAAGATATAGTATCAGGATATGGGCTCAGAATTTCACCCATAACAATAACCATTCCAGTTAACTACCTCTACATCAAAATTGAGTTAGAATCGGTTAAAAGAGGTTAATTAAGAAATGAACACAGCAGTTTACCTTACCATCTTTGTAGGAGAACATGCAAGAAAGACTACAACAACTTATTAACCTAAAATCCTGGATTATAAACCGCTAGAACATACCATATATTAAAATTACACATATTAAAGATTTCATTTAATATAATAACACCATATTATACAAAAGAAGGATAGAACCAAATGATAAACATACCATATATTTCTACAACTGCCTTTTAGCACCCATTCATGAGTTGTACTAAATGATAAACATACATGATACATATACAAAAAAAGCAATTATTGTTATCAGAATCTACACAAAAGCCAAAAAATACACGATGTATACTTTCAAAATACAATTTCGTTGGTAAAAGATAAACCATTGGAAAAAACACAATTCATGATATCAGGTTTGTAGGACTTCTTCACCTACGTATATAGTAAAACAAATTAAACTGAAAATATTAAAAGTTCGCAATAATATATGATTAAATAACACCAATCGGAATTAAATATCCAATCAGACAATTGTTAATACACTTATACATACGGAACTACTTGAAACAATAAACAAAATTCGAAAAAACGACCACCATTCCCTATAATATAGCATAATAATTTCTACTTGATTGGTGAAACAGTGGTCTCAATAAATAATGCTCGTTTCGCAGCGATGTAGGAATCAACATGTTGGAGGTAATTAAAAACTTCATTGCTCAGGTCAGCTTCAACCACACCACTCCAAATGTCTTTTATCAACCACTTGTTGTTTTGAAATATGTTGGACCAATGGAAACTTTCTACATAACCAGTAATATGAAGATTATTGATAGAAAACATCTTGATGAAGGCTTCATCTTCAACTTTGTACAAACCAACAGATAACTCGGGAGACCTATCAACAAAAATAAAATGGAGCTTCTTTGCAATGCTCAGAAAATCTCCTTGCCAAGGAGTAACTTCCAAACTTTCAGGAAAACGAAGGCTTCTAAAAGTTTCGGAAATAACATCGAAAGCAATTATATACCTATCCAAAGCAGTATACCAATTTTTTGAACACACGAAATATATGGTTTTGCCAGAATAAATTTCGGAAGACCATGAATAACCCCGACCACCGAAATTAGCTCCCCTCAAGAAATCTATTTCTCTCCACGTCTCACAACGTCGTGAATAAACACGAGCAGTAACGACATTCAAAAAAAATATTTGATGTGGCACCTGGTTTCATCAAAATACATTCCACCTGCATCACAGTTTCGAACATACCGCTGACAAAAGTCTGAGATGGACAACAACTTATGGCACCTGGTTGTTGGATTCCAGAGGATCAGCTCACAGCAACTCGGTTCAGAGGACACTAACAACAGCCCATTAAGCGACGCTAGAATACGTAAGAATCTAGGGTCAACATTGCCAGGAAAAGTGATCTGTTTGCTTGTAACCACATCCAAATTCCCACCTATTACGTCGTCAACAACAATTGACATATCTGGCAAGGAGAGATATTTCTTATGTGAATTTCCAATTCGACAAGAATGCATCATCTCAAAAAAATGAGTTGACAGTTCCTTACGGAAATCTTTGCAAACACATTTCAAACAACCAATACCTTTGGCAGGGAGCCTTGGGAATATTTCATCGACGATCAATGCAAACCCAAGCTTTTCCTTTTTATGATCTATGGGGCTACAATATAAAAGTGAAATACAATTGAGACAATTTGATATGTAAATGTTTATATATAAACACAATGTATACAACCGATTTTCATACACAACCGTGTTATAAAATAAGACTAACCAACCACGTAACTTATATAAAAAAAAACTATTAATGAAAGCAGTTTAACATTGTATTAACACAATCCTAAACAACTGCTGATGTTAGCAAATATTGACCTTTCTACAAACATTTTGAAATGAACACAGCAGTTTACCTTACCATCTTTGTAGGAGAACATGCAAGAAAGACTACAACAACTTATTAACCTAAAATCTTTTATAAACACAGCATTTAATGATATACAATAAGATAAAATAAGACACACAACTACAAAAGAATAGTTAAACCTGGATACAAAAGTTCTAACACATTCATTGTCATATAATAAGAGAAAATATCACTCTTCATAAAATAACACAATTTCTTTAAAAAATTACACAACAATAACTGTTTTGGTCAAAAATTACCTAAGCAATTAGGTGGTCAAATAAGTTTTGTGAGGTATTGTGCTAGTAATACTTTGTAAAATATGCTGGTTTGTTAGTTTGCGAAAACAGTTTCAGGATACGGCTCAGGATATCGAGCTGTATCTATAATCAAACAATGAGCAAAAATGTAAAGGTTGACACGTGATGTACGAGGAAAACCCTTGATCAATCTATATCTCTGGCATAAAACCTTGGGAGCTGACAATCGTCGGCTGCCTTGTTCTTCTTATTGCTTGAATAACAGGATACAATGCAGGATATGACACGGATCAACTAAGTGTTACAATGCGATTCGAGCACAAGTGTGAGTGTTTGTGAGTGGTTACAGGTGGTAGAGAGCAAGAGTGTACGAGAAATTGTGTGTGTGAAAGTCGTGTGTTCCTATGATCCGTGCATCCCTTTATATAGTAAAAGGAAATAACTAACTATGCTAAAAATCCGGGATATTATGCTAAAAATCCGGGATACTGAGATTATTTCCTTTCTGAACGTTTCCAGGCTGTTTCCACTCGTTTTCCACGCGCTTACTAACTATAACTCCGGGATTTAAGCTTCCATAACCGTTACAACATTAATATCTTTGACCAATCTTCGTAACTTTCCATAAAACACGCCAATCTTCAATGATGATCGTTACAAGAGCTATTTTTCCGCCATCAACGTCCTTATCCTAACCAATTTGAGCGGGTCTTCAGGATGACTTGGTCTTCATGAACGTTAGTCCCTTGTAGCCAATGTTTACAAGCAAATTGTTAGTAATAGTCAGGATACTGCCTCAGGATGTTACCAATATCCTGGTCCGGTATCCTGATCGTAATCAGCTATCATAAAATCAAGATATAGTATCAGGATATGGGGTCAGAATTTCACCCATAACAATAACCATTCCAGTTAACTACCTCTACATCAAAATTGAGTTAGAATCAGTTAAGAGAGGTTTATTAAGAAATGAACACCGCAGTTTACCTTACCATCTTTGTAGGAGAACATGCAAGAAAGACTACAACAACTTATTAACCTAAAATCCTGGATTATAAACCGCTAGAACATACCATATATTAAAATTACACATATTAAAGATTTCATTTAATATAATAACACAATATTATATAAAAGAATGATATAACCAAATGATAAACATACCATATATTTCTACAACTGCCTTTTAGCACCCATTCATGAGCTACACTAAATGATAAACATACATGATACATATACAAAAAAAAGCAATTATTGGTATCAGAATCTACACAAAAGCCAAAAAATACACGATGTATACTTTCAAAATACAATTTCGTTGGTAAAACATAAACCATTGGAAAAAAAACACAATTCATGATATCAGGTTTGTAGGACTTCTTCACCTACGTATATAGTAAAACAAATTAAACTGAAAATATTAAAAGTTCGAAATAATATAAGATTAAATAACACCAATCAGAATTAAATATCCAAGCAGAGAATTGTTAATACACTTATACATATGGAACTACTTGAAACAATAAACAAAATTAGAAAAAACGACCACCATTCCCTATAATATAGCATAATAATTTCTAATCGATTGGTGAAACAGTGGTCTCAATAAATAATGCTCGTTTCGCACCGATGTAGGAATCAACATGTTGGAGGTAATTAAAAACTTCATTGCTCAGGTCAACTTCAACAGCACCACTCCAAATGTCTTTTATCAACCACTTGTTGTTTTGAAATATATTGGACCAATGGAAACTTTCTACATAACCAGTAATATGAAGATTATTGATAGAAAACATCTTGATGAAGGCTTCATCTTCAACTTTGTACAAACCAACAGATAACTCGGGAGACCTTTCAACAAAAATAAAATGGAGCTTCTTTGCAATGCTCAGAAATTCTCCACGCCAAGGAGTAACTTCCAAACTTTCAGGAAAACGAAGGCTTCTAAAAGTTTCGGAAATAACATCGAAAGAAACTATATACCTCTCCAAAGCGGTATACCAATTTTTTGAACACACGAAATATATGGTTTTGCCAGAATAAATTCCGGAAGACCATGAATAACCCCGACCACCGAAATTAGCTCCCCTCAAGAAATCTATTTCTCTCCACGTCTCACGACGTCGTGAATAAACACGAGCAGTAACAACATTCAAAACAATATTTGATGTGGCACCTGGTTTCATCAAAATACATTCCACCTGCATCACAGTTTCGAACATACCACTGACAAAAGTCTGAGATGGACAACAACTTATGGCACCTGGTTGTTGGATTCCAAAGGATCTGCTCACAGCAACTCGGTTCAGAGGACACTAACAACAGCCCATTAAGCGACGCTAGAATACGTAAGAATCTAGGGTCAACATTGCCAGGAAAAGTGATCTGTTTGCTTGTAACCACATCCAAATTCCCACCTATTACGTCGTCAACAACAATTGACATATTTGACAAGGAGAGATATTTCTTATGTAGTGAATTTCCAATTCGACAAGAATGCATCATCTCAAAAAAATGAGTTGACAGTTCCTTACGAAAATCTTTGCAAAAACATTTCAAACAACCAATAGCTTTGGCAGGGAGCCTTGTGAATATTTCATCAACGATCATTGCAAACCCAAGCTTTTCCATTTTATGATCTATGGGGCTACAATATAAAATATAATAAATGAAATACAATTGAGACAATTTGATATGTAAATGTTTATATATAAACACAATGCATACAACCGCTTTTCATACATAACCGTGTGATAAAATAAGACTAACCAACCACGTAACTTATATAAAAAAACTGTTAATGAAAGCAGTTTAACATTGTATTAACACAATCTTAAACAAGTGCTGATGTTAGCAAATATTGACCTTTCTACAAACATTTTGAAATGAACACAGCAGTTTACCTTGCCATCTTTGTAGGAGAACATGCAAGAAAGACTACAACAACTTATTAACCTAAAATCTTTTATAAACACAGCATTTAATGATATACAATAAGATAAAATAAGACACACAACTACAAAAGAATAGTTAAACCTGAATACAAAAGTTCTAACACATTCATTGTCATATAATAAGAGAAAATATCACTCTTCATAAAATAACACAATTTCTTAAAAAAAATTACACAATAATAACCATTCCAGTTAACTACCTCTACATCAAAATTGAGTTAGAATCGGTTAAGAGATGTTTATTAAGAAATGAACACGGCAGTTTACCTTACCATCTTTGTAGGAGAACATGCAAGAAAGACTACAACAACTTATTAACCTAAAATCCTGGATTATAAACCGCTAGAACATACCATATATTAAAATTACACATATTAAAGATTTCATTTAATATAATAACACAATATTATACAAAAGAATGATAGAACCAAATGATAAACATAACATATATTTCTACAACTGCCTTTTAGCACCATTCATGAGTTGTACTAAATGATAAACATACAGAATTCATATACAAAAAAAAGCAATTGATGTTATCAGAATTTACACAAAAGCCAAAAAATACACGATGTATACTATAAAATATAATTTTGTTGGTAAAACACAAACCATTGGAAAAAACACAATTTTTGTTATCAGGTTTGTAGGACTTCACCTACATATATAGTAAAACAAATTAAACTGAAAATATTAAAAGTTTGAAATAATAAATGATTAAATAACACCAAGCGGAATTAAATATCCATGTTAATTGTACAACATCAAAAATAGTTACTATTATAATATTCTCTAAATATATTATGAAATTTGATTTTTGTAAATTATCAACCAAAACAGAATATGTATGTTTGTCATTCCTTTAAAGTACAACAAAAAGAAAAAAATAAATAAATTTCGCGTTACTAAAATGGGTCAACGTTTTAAATGTTTCTTAGAATGGCTGGAGCTGAAAACGATGTTATCGTCATATCGGATTCTGAAGACTCTTCGGCTGAATCAGAGGAGTTTGATAATGATGAGACTGATCCGCTGATATTTTTTTGTGCCATACACCAAACTCTTTGTAAGTTCCGACAAAATTATATGTTAATAGGCGTCTAATATATTTACATAATTTGGTTAAGTTTTGTATTTTTTAATACTTCAACATCATTAATGGAAATTATTATTATGTTTTGTAACTTATAGCGCATACCGGTTGCAGTAGCACAGATGACAGGAATTGACGAAACCTTGAAAGTTAAGATCGTCAACATGCAACATGTGGAGACAAAACATGATGTTAGGGCGGAGCCAAATAAAAACAGTATCAAATACATTGTCAAAGGCTGGGCGAAATGGCTTAAAGATAACAACATAAAAAAAGGTGATCATTGCACGTTCCAGTACTTTCCAGATATTCGTGCTTTGTTCCTTACCGATGTTTTTCGCTAGTGGTGATGTTTGAAACTTTGAAACAGGGTTGAACCATAACATATGGTAGTTTTGGCAAACAAAGAAACTTAGCATAGCTTCTGTAGTGTCAAAATAGTTGTTTGTAAGTAGGTTAACATGTTTGTTAGTTCCAAACTTTACAGAGTTTGGACGGCTACTATGTAACTGTGTTTATAAATATATACGTTTTCTAGTTCTAGTTTATATGTTATATATTGAACATGTTTTTTTATCAATTGTATCACCATCGGAACTCATCACAAGCGAAATTGGAGTACCATTCTTCTTATCATCAGGCATACAGCTCTCAACCAAAATTGAAAAAGTTTATTAACAAAAGACAACAAAATGGAAAAGACAACTATAATACTTCAGTTAAAAGTTCATAGTACCTGACTAATCCCAGACATTTGTTTAACCAGATCAACAACTGATTCATCGTCGGTTATTCTTTGAATCTCGTATTCTTCATCACAATATGTCAAGTTAGTCTCGCTGACTTCAATCTTGAATGCAAACAATTTATCCACCAAAGTTTTTAATTCGTTTGGAAATCACACAGTACCATCATCATGTAAACATAAAAGATAGGATATATATACAATTTCATAAGTAAAACATAAATCACTGTAAAAAACACAATTCATATTATCAGATTTGTAGGACAACTTCACCTACAGTAGGGCTGGCATATCGTGTATACCCGTACACGATAAGGCACGACACGATAAGACACGATACATGAAATCCCATACACGAACACGACACGATAACTTATCGTGTCCTTTTTTTTCAAACACGTACACGACACGATATACACGAAAATTACCTGTTAATACCTGTTAACACAACTGTTCTACTGTTATACACAAAATTACCTGTTAATACCTGTTAACACGAACATGACATGCTATCTGAGAGTTATAGAGGGAGTTTAGGGTTTTATTTTATTTTTTTTGTTTTTTTGCATTGAATGAGGAATGAAAATAGAAAGGAATTAAGGAACCCACACACACATGGCTGATGAGTTTTATCTAATTTAATTTCTTATCGTGTACTAACGGGTATTAACAGGTAAACAGGTATTTAACCTGTTTATACACGAAAATTAACAGGTAATCTCGTGTCTACCTGTTTGGTACACGATACCTGTTAAGGCCATACATGATACCTGTTAACTTCGTGTAGTTTCGTGTCGTGTATTCGTGTAAAATTGCCAGCCCTAACCTACATCTATAGTAAAAGTAATAAAAATCAACTGTTGATGTTAACAGTTTTCACTCTTCTACAACTGCTTTTTAACACACATTCATGAGTTGTAACAAATGATAAACATGCAGATTACATATACAGAAAAAAAACAATTGATGTTATCAAGATCTCCCAAGGATATTACACAAAAGCCAAAAAAACATAATATAAACTATAATATACAATTTCGTTGATAAAACACAAACCATTGTAAAAAACACAATTCATGTTATCAGGTTTGTAGGACAACTTCACTTACATCTATTACAACCACTGATTACAAATTACTAATTATAAGTAAAATACAAAACATAAGTAAACTACTTCTTCAACTTTCCACTGTTGTAGTCTAAGCACTAATGTTGAGCATCAGTGCTTTCTTCAAAGGTGATTAGTCCTTGAATGGGCAGGGCTTGTGTCTTCAGCGGTACTTAGGGAACAACAGTAGATAGAGCATCAGTATTTTAACAGCATTAGTCTTTAGAACAGTAGTTGTTGCAAGAGCAGTATTTGAGTCCATCAGATGTTAGGATCACTTTCAAGGGGAAAGTTTAGTGCAAACAGCTGCTTATGATGAATCCACTGTCCTGATCCAGTTTTGGCTTTAATCAACTGTTCCTTTGGTAGGGTTCAATCCCAACAATCTCCCCTAGAACAGATGATGCCAGAACCCTTCATTATTGTAGATCTTTATTGCCTCATCAACAGTTCCCTTATATGTCCTTTAAGTTGTAACTCAAAGTCCAGGGCATATGTGTCATCCTCATCCCTGCACAGTGGAAGATCATGGAGATCTTGCAGATCTTCAACACCCAGGCCCAATGCTTGTTCCCTTGATATTTTCTTCACTTCACCACTAGATTTGATCAGAGTCAATACGTGGGTCTGTTTGTCAGACTTCCACTTTAGTATTTTTGAATCCAGTGGGTTTCTTGGGAGAGGTTTTATTGCAGATGAGTTTGGAGATGGTGGCCTGGTAATAACTGGCTGAGCAGTGGTTGAAGGTTGTTCAGACTCAAGTCTTTCTTCAATCATTCTTTTAACTCCTTCTTTCATAAGATACTCTTCTGCTACTTGAACTGCTGCAGTTACTTTATCCATCTGCTTTTGTCTCCTTCTTTGGTAAAGGAAGGCAGCTGGGGGAGCAGTGGATCTTTTGAATTGTTGCTTTTGTGGCTTTTCTGGAACCACTTCTTTAGAATAATCAGGCTTTTGTGGAATATCAGGATTTTTCTTCCTTAGTTCTTCCATCCTTTGGTAACTTGCCCTGACCTTGTCTTCCTTCCATCTTGTTACTTGGTTTCTTGAGCCAAAATCAGCAGTAATAAGTTCCTCTTTCATTCTTTTCAGCTCTAGCACCTTGTCTGGTAGATTTTTCATGTATTTTGACCAGACAGGTGGAGTATGTTTAACCTTGTCCTTATTCATCTTTTCAAACCTTTCTAACTCCTCTTTGAGTTCACCCACTGTCCATTCTTTATATTGAGCTTTGTCACCTTTGTACCTTTTGAAGGCCATGATGTGCTCAATATAATGTTTCTTCAAGGTTTCATCATCTCTTTCTGAAAGCTTTTGACATAAATCTTTTGTAAACTACTCCAATGTTCTGACTTGTGTGAGCAGGAATTGATAGTACCTTTGAATTTCTTTACCAGATTTTCCTTGTGAGTTTCTTTTAGAGATATCATCTGCTTGTTGAGCTTTGACTTTCAGGTATTCTTCAATATTATTAGGCCTTGAATATCCTTGGACAGATGGTAGGTTTCTTTTAGAAGGGTCATCTTCAGAATAAAAAGATTTGATTTCTTCTCTGACTGCTATAAGTTCCAGAGGATATTGGACAACTGCTGAAACAATGGCAGTGTTTGGGTTAAAAGCCTGTGCAGAAGAAAGTGGAACAGGGTTTGGAATTATAGCAAGTGATAATGGTTGTGAAGATGTTGGTGGTGGTGGAGAATCATCGTCTTTTAAAATCATCATTCTCCTTTTTGGTTTAGGAGAGGCTGGTGGTGTTTTGGTTGGTTCAGTGGTGGTGGTGATTTGAGTGGTGGTTATTGTAGTGGAAGGTGGTTGACAAACAGCTGTTGAAACAACTGGTGTTTCAACCACTGTTGTCACTACAACTGATGATGTGTCATCAGCTGTCTTCTGTTTTTTAGCAGGAGGTGATGGTGGTGATGAAGTTGTTTTTGGTGGTGAGGTGGTTTTTGGTGGTGATGGTATTTTTGGTGGGGCAGTGGTTTAAGTGGGAGCAGTGATTGTAGTTGAAGTGGTGGTTGTTGGGTTAACAACTGTTGAAACCACTAAAGTACCAACAGTTGTTGATACAACGGTGATACAACAGCTGTTGGTTTGGGAGTATGTTTTGTGGATCTGGATGGTGTGTGTTTGGGTTCCCTCACTTCATCATCCTTTGGCTCAGAAGTACCCTGCTCATTCATTTCCATAAAAACTCTATTCTCCTGATCAAACATTGCTTTATCCTTTGCCTCCATATCCCTTTTTACCCTTGCTTTTGCATCAGCAATGGCATTTGTGGTTACATCAATCTCTTTAGAGCCATATGGCAAAGGCATGTCTTCAAGCATACTTGAATTGTCTGATGCAATGTACAGACCATCTTCGTATCCCTTCTTTTTCAACTGCTTCATCCCCCTTTTTGGCATCAGCTGGTGGTGGGTTGTCCACAAAGATGATAGAGGGAGGAGCAGTTCCAGTGGTGTTCAATAAATGGGCATTGATTGCCTTGATATCAGCCTGGGTATCTTTAAACCTTGCTTCCATGAGATTTCTGATCTTTTGAACTTGTATCTCATGTTGTTGATCAGCTAATTCTCTTTGATGATGGAGCAGAGGTTGAAACAAACTCCACAGCTCATTTGGTGTAGAAGCAGATGATTGAGCAGTTGTTGGAGTTGGTGCAGTAGTGGGTGGTACCTTTTGAACTTTCAACAACTGTTGCAGCATGTCTTTGATTTCTGCAACAGATGTATCAAGCTTGTCAACTCTATCCGTCAATTATCGGTACATTAAACCATCACCCAATTTAATAGGATTATCTGATTTCCCACATTCAGTGGTTGTTACAGTGGCTGACTCAGGGAATGTATTCCAAAAGTCATCCACTGATGCCCCTTTGTCTTGGAACTGGGGACTTCTTCCGTCAGCTAGGGTGACCACTTTTAGTGAACCAGTAAAAACTGGATGCACCATGGTTCCCAAAGAAGGAATTGCCTTCAAGGAAGTCTGATTGATGTAACTACTGTCCAAGTGCAAACCAGTGGGTTCAGCACTTGTAGTAGCTGCTTCACTTGAACTACCACCAAGAGTTACATGTAACTCAAGGGGTGTAACCTCCTCAGGTGTTGTTGGTGGGTTAGTAATGATTGAAACAACAGACTCAGTCACTTTCTGAGGTATAATCTCATTAACAGGTGATTGAGATAAACTGATTTGTGTCTGGTTTAAATCAATAGCATCCAACAAAAGTTTTGTTTGTGGTGGAATTTGGGAAGTGAGGATGGGTGTGGAAAGAGAATTTACCCCGGGCAGTGGGCTGTGGATGATGGAAACAAGTGATTCCAGAGCAATATATTGTGGTGTCCCTATTCTTACAACCTGTTGTTTTTTAGAAGAAGCAGGAGGAGATTGAGGCATGGGTTGAGATCTTTCTACCATCTGCTATGAGGAAGTAGAAGCAGTGGTTTCTAGTGACTTTTGTGTTGTCACTGGCAGTTGCTCTGGGATCTCATCTTCCAGAGTTGCCTTTCTTGTAGGTTTGGGGGGCTTTTGAGTTTTCTTTTGTCTTGGTTTTCTGGTGGTTTTAGGCGTGGGTTTCACAGCAGTTGTTTTGCTGCTGTGATCACCTAGAGCAGTGGGCTCAGCAGTAGGTGACTGAGGAGCAGTGGTAGCAGCTAAATTCTGCTCAGGAGCCTCTTCTTTTGTTTTAGAAGGCTTTGATAATCTTGTAAATGTTTCAGGTGTTAAGCCATTTATTTGAAAAGGTTCACCTTGGATGAGCACATAAGCATCATCCTTTCCAAATTTCTTTTGAAAATAAAAGCTTAGGAACCTTGGAAATAATAAAAATGATTTGCTAGAAACATTTTTTACCAAGTCATCAAAGATCTCCTGGGAGTAATGAAAATTCTCGTTATGTAAAATAGCATAACCCAGGTATTGGATCTTCAATGGTATTTCATTAAAAGCAGTTGTTTTATTTGAAACACACATCAAGAGGGTATGGAATAATCTTGGTGTAGGAGGAAAACTACCTTTTGGTAAGGTGTCCCTTTCCATTTCCTCAGCATACCCCCTCTCAATAAAATCAGTTTTATACTCGATTTTAGGAAAAGAAGTTTTACCTTGCAGATTATCGAGTTCAAATACCTCTGAAATGGATTTTGGTGTAATTTGAACCTTTTTACCCTTTATTGAGGAATTGATGGCTATGATTATTTCACCTTGAGACTCAAGTGTGGCATTCT
Organism: Helianthus tuberosus; assembly: GCA_030545235.1. NCBI lineage: Eukaryota > Viridiplantae > Streptophyta > Magnoliopsida > Asterales > Asteraceae > Helianthus > Helianthus tuberosus. The sequence goes on from CM060395.1 coordinate 25,776,066, forward strand.
TCCAAAATTCTCTCTGTGTTTTTAGGTAAATCGGAGCATCAGCGGTCAACAAAGTTTTGTACTTTGAAGACGAAAGTGCGTCTATGATGGAATTGTAGGTTTCAGTATTACTTGGTTTTTTCAAGAGACCCAAGTAGTTATGAGGAGCTTTGTATGGAATTTCTATGGCTTTTTCAGTGGGTTTTGCAGATGATGAAGACGATGATTTTGCCATTTTGAGGAAGAAGAATGATGAATGATTTGAGAGAAATGGATGATAACTGCTTTGAGAAAGGAATTTTTGAATTCGATTCGACAGTAAAAACCCTGTTTGGGGTTTTGCTCAGGGTTTTATAAAGGAAAAAAAAGAAAGCTGACATGGCAGCGGTTACAAAAGATCTGACCGCTATGTACTGTCCACGTGCCAACCCTTGATGAGTAATGGAAGACAGTTGTTTTATGAAACCACTGATTGAACAATATCAGTGGTTGCAACGGTTATAATGAAAACAGTGGGTGATTTTAACTATCAGTGGATAGCATATTAGTGGATGAAAACACTGATTTTGAACAACAGTGATATCCAAGGAAATGAGAGAACAGGGGTTGACTTTCAGCAGTGGACAACTTTTCACAGAGCAGTTGTTTGAACAAAACAGTGGTTATGGTAGTGGACAGCTTTTCACAAAGCAGATGTTTGAACAAAACAGTGGTCCGCCTATTCAATTGAGATGAATCATTGCATTACATCCCTATTAAGAACATCAATAACCATGTCTATATTTAAGATAATAATGACTTTTTATTCGATTGCGATTAGTAACTACAACTGCTCTTATATTCTTACATTTAATTCAAACAATTTAAAACTTTTAAGTAACTATTTTTAAATTGATTAACATAGCAATTGTTAACACCATTAAATAAAGATAGATGAGATCTATCAAAGTTAGATGTTTATGATATAGATAGTGTTTTTTTCATGTGTGCAACTCTATATTCAGGCACAATTTAACATCAAAATAAACCAAATCAATTACAATTCTCCAGATGGTCGCTTGAAGAAATTAAACTGAAGATATTAAATGTTTGAAATAATATATGATTAAATAACCACAATAAAAAAACGACCATAATAAAAAACACAATTCATCCAGACTAACTTTCAAGAAACAAAACAAAACATTCCATTAAAATAAAAATACCACCAATAACTCTTAATAATTGAATACAAACCACTTCACTATAACAACAACTATCACTAAACTTAACAAAACTACTTATAAGGAAAGTAAAAACCTACGCTTCAACTCCATTGACTCATTAACTTGTCTAAATATCTCTAACATATGTGCCATTAACTGAACATCTTTGTTCCCACTCTCACCATTATTCAAAAGTGTCAGGTCACAAACAGCAGTTGGAGGCAATAAACGCAACGTCTCAGTTAGATCATCACGAGAGCCAACTCCAGTCTTCAAAGAATGAAAGCATTTCCTTAGATCTTTAGAAAACTCTAACTCAGCTTCCAATTCTTCCATCATTGCTTTATAAAACAGTTCCTTCAAATCTTCTCCTTGATTACTTGATGAAGCCATTGAAAAAAGTTAACTTTTTAATTAGAATTCGGTAAAACTTAAATAACTTGAGATACGATATACATGAAATGTCTGCATATATATATAAAAGGCTTATGGTCACTAACGCAGAACTATTAATGGCAGCAACGGTTACATGATGTAAAAATTGCTCCGGGAAACGATACAATCATACAAAAAACTGAAGAGACACACGTTTACATACAGTTATTACTATAAACACACAAACCATTAATTAAACACGGGAAACTTAAACTGGTACACGGCTTACTATGCATGAATCAACGAAAATACTAATTACCCTTTAAATTATAACGAAAATATTACAAACAAAGAAAAACATGCATGTTTAAGGGAAAGGAAAATACACACATAAAAAAACTCCAACTCAACACAGTATCATTACCAAAATATAATAACCATCATCATACATAAAAAAACAACATAACTAATCTTCGCCAAAACTGTCGATTTCAATCACCTCATCCCACTTCCAATTCTTCAACGCCTTTACCCTTTGATTAATTCTTCTGAAAATAAGTAACGCTGGCTAGACCACACCGGGCCAGGCAATGGTTGACACGTGAAGTTGATCGTTTACGCGATGGTTGACCTCTCCAAAGGTTTGCATGTTATGGTGGAATCTGTTCATGGCAGTGACGAGTTCATAGATGTTATAACTGACCTTAACGGCGCCGCTCTTGCGCTTGGCAGGCTTGCGGTTTTTGTGCAAGGGTATACGTGAAAAGAGGTTGGGCTTGACGCGTCGGCCCATGAGTTATATGGCCAAGCAGTGTCGTCCGTATTCATTAATTTTAGGTGCCGATCACAAACAAACACAACGGACATTTATGAACAAACGAACACACACAAAAAAAAAAAAAAAAAAAAGAACTTGCACTCAATAACAGAAGCTATCAGTGTCACTACTCAAAAAAGAAAGTGTTTTAACAACCGGATCAAAGATTAAACTACTAATCTTATAGTAGACTAATGTACCCGACCTAAGAACCACTACAAAAGGTTTCTAGTTTAATTGTCTATTAATTGTTTGGGCAATAAAGTAAATAAAACTATAATAATATCAAAAAATAAATACAAAAATTTAGAAAACTCTAATAAACTATCACACTCAAACGAACACGTTGTCGAACGTTGACAAACATAAATGAACGATTGCGAACTCTGTTCATGTTCATTCGTTTAGTTAAACGAACGAAATTTCATGTTCGTCTTCGTTCATCTATTATACAAACGTACTTCGCGTCAAACGGTTCATGAACTATGCGCTGAAAGTTTGGTTCGTTTGCAACCCTATACATAACCAAACAAATGCATAAATATCAACCTAGAAGTTAAAAACAGTGATATTTGTTTGACTTACAAAAGTCAAACCATGAACCAATTTCTTTACACGATAGGTTAAAATGAAAACACAACAAATGATCAAGATTATCCTGCTGTTTGACTTTTTGACCCTTGAGAGATAAAAATATAACTAATATAACAATCACCTATAAAATTAAACAACAGTTACTTTAAAAATTCTAACACAATGATCAGCTCCACAAGAAGCAAGTTGCATACCATCATTCGTCTCTGCGTTCCTCCACGCTAAACGATTCACCGACGAAACATGGCACATAACTGGATCAAAAGATGCGCTTTTGGCCCCAAGAAACTAGAATCTTGTTCATCTGTTAAGCGAAAGACCCCAAAGCTCAATCAGACCCGTTTCCATTCCAACGGCAAGAACACCATCATCGTTCTGGCGGCGGGACCCAATCCAAGACAGAGCGGTAACACTGGATTTGAAAGCGGGCAGAGTCGTCAGTAGCCACACATCAGATTTTTCCTTTTGCACCTCCCAAATTTTCACGGTTTGGGAATTGGTGGCCCGATGGGTTCCAAGAACAGGCCCATACTATTCTTTTGTGGGCCTCTTGCTTGGTTATTAACTGGTAGCTGATTTGATCCGAGCCCTCTGTAAGACAACAGAACCCAATTAAAAACTTTTATTAAGTTGGTAAGATCCGGTTCAATATCCAACCAAAATTTTGTGGGCCTCTTCTTGAAGTCAATATATAAGGATTAATTTCATATAAATACCCTTACAAACTTTTGGAAAAAGCCGGGGACTAAATGCGTTACGAAATGCAAACCACAGGGACCATATCTGTGTACTTTTGGAATACTAGGGACTAAATCCAAAATTTTGGTAAACCTCAAGGAGCATCCGAACGTTCACAAACATAAATGAAGGAACGCGGCTTCTGTTTATGTTGGCTCATTTAACTAAACGAACGAAATTTCATGTACGTGTTCGTTCAATTATTTAACAAACTTGGTTCACAAACTGCAGTTGAACGTTTGGTTCATTTGCAGCCCTACTACGTATGACGTATGCATGTGAAATTACATACTTGTCCTTTTGTATCACCGCAATACAAATGAATTTTGTTGTCGAGTCCCCCCATTGTGTGGTAATTCTGCTAGTGAAAGTGTAACCAACCATCGGTCTTAAACCGGCAGAGAGAGTATCCAAACATGTGACTGCACAATCACCTTGTGATGATTATTCAAAGATCAGTTTTAATCAAAGTGATGATAGTGAGAATTCAGGTGGTATCTATACCGTCACAAACCTCCGGAAGCAGGTAGATCTACTTTCCAAACGTTAACTACACAATCTGAAGAGATGTAACAATTGCAGTAATGCAGGTGACGCCTTTCTTGTGTGATTTTGGCAGTTGTGATACATGTTGCCACTGTAAACAAAGTTCAAGAACTAATGAGAATCTTTAAATAACTAAAAGATTCACCTCTGGACTTTAAACTAATTATTATGCCTTGCACAATGTACACTAATCAGTCCCTTCTATTAGATCATCATTAAAAACAACTAAACATTATTAGAAAGAGAACGCGCAATCTGTTTCATGGTGTCAGCAGTCAAAAGACTGTTCATTTATAAGTAAGCATGCAGCTGGTTGAACTTGAAATGGCCCATTGGCATCGATGATTACTATATTATGATAAAACAATAAAGCAAATACCTTATTTTCTGCTAAAGAGATCGAACTCCCATAGAATAATGACTCCTTCTCCCACCCAGTGGCTACAAAAACATAAGAATGTTTAAGAATATGTGTTTAGCTGCAAACCTAACATTTGCATCACTTTATTGCTAATGCGGTAAAAAATCGGATATCTGTCAAGGACCGATATTTAAGATGTACTAATAAGGTGAGACAAGTCTTACATCCGCCGTTGATCATTACCTTTCAAAACATCCATGGTATCAATAACTACCTTTTTTCAGCCCCATTAACCATCACGGTGAGCTGTCCGAATTCGAAGTTTAACTACATTTGAAATTATAAAGGTTTCGGACTATTAGGTTTGAAGATATATTTTGGTCGGTTGGGACTGAGGAAATGTGAAACCGGTTTAAACCATGACATAAAAATAAATAGAAACTTATGATTATAGCTTAGTTCTTACATCTCAAACCATGCATTCGCATTACAAAGTCCTTCAATTCAAATGTCTTTTCTTAGTTACCACAAATAATTATAGCTTATGGAACATTGCAGCAAAAAGTTTAACCAAGATCTATCTTCGCCAGCTCCCTACAAACACAAAAACAAAAGTAAAACAAATAGCAGGTGCTTATGTTAAAGTTCATCACATGAACAAGACTAGAGAACTTGCCTATATCCAACTTATGATTGTATGACCACATCTTGATGCCTGCCTGCACATATTAAGGCAGAGAGTAACCTAATACGATCCGGGTTGGTCAGGATATAAAATACTTTTGTCCAACTGTCTTTCTTTGAATACTAATATTTTTAATTAGAGTAAAATGCCAAAATCGTCTCTGAGATTCAGACACTTTTGCTTGTTACATCCAAGAAGATTTTTTTTTTTTTTTTTATTTGTAAACTGAACCCCTGCCATTTCATTTTGGTTGTCAATTCAATCCAAATCACTAACTCAGTTAAAAGACTTTGTTAACTCAGGGATGATTTGGCAATATCGTTAACTCACGAACGATATAAAAAACTTTTGTCCCCTGCGTGACGTGGCGGTGAAGTGGCGCTGAGGAGGCGTGATAAAGCCCCTACGGGCTTTATACCACACCATGTAGCCTAAATGCATCAAGGCGGATATGTGGTATGGCGAGTGGAAACCTGCCTTGAAGGAACACGTTTCGTAATCCCCCTAATTTCAAACACTTAGGTTTGAAACCTATTGCATAAATGTTCATTAACTTTTATTATATACATCATTTAGTAAAAAAAATTATGCTAGCACTATTTTCATTATAATAGAATTATAATTATTTATATTGCTTTTTATTTAAAGGTAAAAAAAAAAAAAAAAAAAAAAAGAAATGTGTGTATAAGTAATATACATATATACACACACATTTATGTAAAAAGGTAAAAATATATAAGTGTGTGTGTGTGTGTATATATATAAATGTGTATATGCATATATATTATAATTATAAATGTTGTTTTTTTTAATCTGAAGTTAAAAAGGAAAACTAAAAAACTGTAAATTAAAAGGTAGATTGCCAAAATCGTCCCCAAGTTAACGAAGTCTTTTAACTGAGTTAGTGATTCGGATGGAAATGGCGAAAAAAAATGAAAGGTCAGGGGTGCAGTTATTCTTATTTTGGATGTAAGTGTCCAAACCTCAGGATTAGATATGGTTTAAATATATTACAGGATTAGATATGAAAGAAATTTGATCTTTTTGCTTGTTTGTACTTTTAAAACAAAATCGCTACACAATGCGCTAAGAAAGGTGAACGATAATCACCTTAAACATTCCACCATTGAAGAGTGCACAAATAGCACCAACAGAGAGTACGCTAGGACCCCTCATGCCATTAGCCAACGATAAGACGACTCCATAACCAAAACCAGCCACAACACTGCCATATAATAATGATTTACGAAGATGGTCAGGCAAACATCAAGACGGGTTTATGAGAATAGAAGTGCAGTGCAGTGCATGGCAATAGCTTTTTACCTTGTGTGGACATCTTCCTTGCCCCTTATGTTTTTCGCAACATAAGATATGCTTGCATTACAAACCCTCATGAGAATAACATTACTAGTTATTACAAAGGAACCTCCTACTAAACAAGATTCTACCAATGGCTTGTACCCTCCACAAAGGGAAAGGAACTGCATACAAAAATTAATAGCTTTAAATAACATATTAGTCAGTCAGTCAGCAAGACAACAAAACAAATTTTACCTGTGACTGTGGCGATGGTAGAGGAATCCTCTTAATCATGCAAGTATTGTAGATAATTGACTCACTAAGCATACCAATGGCCGAGGAGGTGCCGACACAAAAGTAAGCATCCACAACAGCTTCATTGAATGGGGGTAAACGTTGTTTGGCAAACCAATTCTGAAATCTTTTGCATGTCATCTCAAAAATATTGTTCCTGACCGCTAACCCCATCGTATGTATTCTTCTAAAGAACGGAATCATGAATAAGCATATATAAACACAGAAATCAAGCGCAACTATCTACTCCACCATAATTAACCTTTTGTTTAAAAACACAAAATTGATGATAACATATATAGATTCAATTGTTTTCTAAAAGATTACGCAAAAACACAGAAATCAAGTGCCTTGTGTATCTAACTGTTGGAGGGAGGGAGAGATGACGAACAAGTTTTCAAATAAAAATTCCAACAGAGGAAAGAAAGCGATACCTGCGGTGCGGCTATTGCTCTCCTCGATCGATCGATCAACGTGGGGAGAGATGGGTAGGCAGGCCAGGTTAACGTTAATCGATGTCTTCTAGCTCTTGGGCCGGCAGTCTTCGGCCCAGTTTGACTTGCTTAGCCCACCAGCTTATTATTTATTAGGGGGCTGAATGAATTGAATGGTAAACTCGTGACGAAATTCTGTGATCCTAAAACTATTGGACTATGATTTAGAGACATACCTATACTAGTATTTATGTCCAAGTATTATTGGTTTTTTGTTATAATCGATAATCTGTGGAGGCGCTAACAGAATCCCGGTGGTCTAGAAACTTGATAATGAATGAACTTTTCTTTTAAAAAGGATGTGACATGTTCCCTTAGATATGAAAATTTGCGAGACCATGTCAATAGTAAACTCGTTAAATTATTCATACATAAGGTTGCAACAGATTTTGTATATAAGTTTTGAATATCATGTTTTTGATACTCTATTATATCGAGTCTTAAATTTACAAGTTTTATACCAATATCGGGTTTAGATTTGAGTGCGGTTTGTACAAGTTTAACATGCGTTGCAAGGTAGGTTCACATTGCTTGAACTTGAACCAATTATACCTAAGGGAGAGTGATCGTGAATAAACATCAAAATGATCAAGGGAAATTCATATAATACAATGGCTGAAAAAATACCACCGACAAGTCTTTGTTTATTAAAGCAATGATCTACATCGTACGTATAATTAATTGGCTGAAAAAATACCACCGACAAGCCTTTGTTTATTAAAGCAATGATTTACATCGTACGTATAATTAATATTAGTATAGATACTAATAAAACAAAGTAATCCACCAAAAGGGACCGACTACTAGGACACACCGTAATCATAAGACGACGGCGACCCACGCCTACAAACTCATCACCACCATAAGGTAATGACTACGAGGACACACCGACGGCGCACGTACACCTCCAAACTCATCGCTACCACAAGGGTAACGACTACCAGACTCTTTGACACCATAAGGTGACAACTGATATATACTCATCAAGGTCTCTTCATCACTAGAATGACGAGTTCACTCAAGATTTCATAGATCTTGTCACATGCAGGATGAGCTCTATCAGCAAGTAAGAAACTACGAGTTTTGCTGTGTTGACTGTAATCCAACATTCCAACTACATCCAAAGCACCTTCCTTAAGTTTCTTTCTTTCATCATTCTTCTTATATCAGCAAACATAATCCCACTTTCTAGAAGTTGCATAAACATTAGAAAGTGACACATAATTAGAGGCATTTTGAACGCTTCATCGAGTTGACCCGATCGTCCTAACAAGTCAACCACACAGGAACATATTTCAATCGTTGGTTCAAGCCTGAAAACAGTTACCGCTTTGTTATAAACATCAAGGCCTTTTTCAACCAAACCTGATTTACTACAAGCGGAAAGAACTCCAACCACACTGATTGCATCCAATGTCTGACCAATTCAGAGAAGAGGTCTTAAGCATTCAGGCTCAGCATAATACTTAACCATTCACAATAGCCCAATAGCAAATCGAAATCAAGGTTCATCTTTCTAACAATGTAACAATGAAGTCTACCCAACCAACTTTGTGTTTTGTGAACTCTCACACACGTGACACGTCTAATGTCTCCAACCACAAAAATCTTATATTGTTTCAAGGGCGCACCACGTGCTTGTATTGTCGATTCAAATATTAGCGTTGGGTTTCAGAATAGCAAAACAAACAATGGTTGTTTGTTTATCAGTATGGCCATGACAACCCTTATCTTGTGGTATATGTATTATTGTGTTTTACTTAAATTCTTTAAAATATCTGCCACTCTCATTTATGAGTATGCCATGACCAAATTAGATCCCTTTTTTCTTTTAGCTATGTTTTATGTGTAGTTGCTGCTACTCGAGACAAAGCAGACATATAATGCCATCTCAAACAAAGTATGAACTGTTGGCACAGACCCCTTCAATATCACACAAACTCCTCGCCCGTATTTATACTACAATAACTTGCTAACCAATGCATCCTAAACCAATACCAATAAATAAACTAAAATGAGGGTAAATAAGGGCCGGACCGACAGGCTTAGCATTCTAGGCGAAGGCCTAGGGCCACCAAAAAATAGGGGCCTCCATTTTTTTTCTTCCTTCCTATATTACATGTGTATGTGTATTTGGCCCAAATAAACAAACACATAATGAACCAAACAAATATAAATATAAATATAAATGGTGTACACCCAAAACTTGAAGAATTATTGGCCAGATCCCTTTTTTCTTGAATCCATGGGTACTTTTTTTTTTTTTCTTGAACACAATTATGCATCCTTTGACGATGAGGGAGAAACAATGGGTAATCGATTGCTTCCGATGGTGCGATTTGCTATTGATCACTAACCATAAAAAAAAAAAAAAACAATTTTGTGATTTGAATTTTGATATTCACGATTTTACGACTTGATATCGCGATTTGCTATTAACATTTGATATTTTTTGCCCCGACTTTGTACTTCGCTTAGGGCCTCTAAAAACCTTGGACCGGCCAATTAGTCTTTAAACATAAAGTACACAGCCGAGGTAGAAAATCGATCTCTAATCACCATTGCCTACTATGTGGGGGAATGCTATGTTACATTGAAGGGGACCCTATGTTCGGTGGTTGTGAAATGACATGTACGATAATACGAAAATGGGAAGATGTTGATGATGGTCATACGAAAATGACATGATGTTTAAACACTAATGATTTGCATTTTATAATTTCAACAGATGGTTGTAAAATAAATGCATATCTGATTTTTAGTTGTAATGTCCGTTTCTTATGTGTTAGTTTGTGTGTAATTCACATGTGCATATATTCTTAGCTACAAATACATTTTTGGTAACTACTCTCATGAATGAGTTCACATGCCCTGAATGTATATGTAAATGTAGCTAAGAAGGCCGGAGTTTGCTCATATATGATTTTCTATTTTGCATTTAACCGTACTTATAATTTCTTTTTTATTATTTGCTTCTATATTTGGTATGAATTAACATGTACAGTTAAGATATCTACATTAGCCGGAACACCTTATTCTGGCTCGATATGGCAACCTAGGCGCTGAATTCTCACATGGCGACAAAGTTTTAGAACAGAAGCTTAAAGGATACACGACTGGGAACATCAAAATCGCCACATCAGAGGTTTGGATGTTTTTCCAATTTAAGGTCATAAATAAACTTTTTGTTGAATTGAATACTTGGTAAATGAACAGGTGGGGTGGGGATGACAGTATATATATTGGGATATAACAGTAACGGGAAGTGAGGACGAGGTTACATACAAGGAAGAATTTGTACTAGAACATAAAGGAAAGCAAGCAAACTCGAAGAATGACTTCATATTCATTTCATGTGAATGAGCCGGAAAGATTCTCATTTCATTTGCCAATCCAACTTTTAAAAATAGAAAGATTTTTTATAGGTACAAACTCAAACACTTTACCAATTCAAGGTTAGATTATTTTCATTTTCAAATTAAATTTACTTTTTAGCCCACTACTACATACACACCTGAATTTGTAACCTGAGGATTTTATGTAAGATTTTCGTGATTAATATATACGTATATAGAACAACTCTCACATCGGACAGGATCAATGGGAATGGATTGAAGGAAAAGATAAGATTTTTTTTTTTTTTTTTCGGTTGGGGTATTCAAGAAGCAATTGGTTGAATTTTACCTAACATCCGCTACAAGTAGCAGATTTTACGGTTTGTCTAACCTACAATGACCCGTGTTCGGCGCAACACGCGGGTTTTCCATTCTAGTTATCGCTAAAAACAACGTTTTCAAACAGTTCGTCTAGCCTACAATGATCAAGCTAAGTGCTCAAACCATATAAAGATGGATTGATTTAGTTCACAGTAGTAATATTTCAAAGTACTTACTGATCATAACCACATTCACAGTAGTAATATTTCAATGTACGCAAGTCTGAACTAAATTTCAAAGTACTTACCGATCATAACCACAGGTCAACCTTTGGGTTCATCAGAGTGATCTTTACCTTCTGAAAGTGTGGGGTGATTCTCAGATTCATCGGGGTGATTCTCAGATTCCGCAGGTAGTGTTGGGAGGTTACGAGGTATTATTTCGAGAATGAAAAGAAAGGCCTGTTTAGCAAAGTGTCCAGCAAATGGTTTCACAACTTTGAAAGCAGCAGAAAGGAGGCGGCGTTCAGCTGGGAAAGGTAAAATCTTTGAAGCAATGTCAATTATATCTACTGGCTTCTTCTTGTCCTCATTTATGCTGTTTTTCAAATATATCTTCAGAAAATCTCGGTCAAAGAAAGCATCAACGCTTCCGTAGAGCTGATAAAAAAAATAGATACAAACACAATTAATTAATCAATCAAACATTGGCTAAGCAATTTTGTATGTATTGTAAATTATAAATAAGTAAACCAAACAAACAATTTTTTCCTTAAGTTAGGTGCTAGCTCACAGAACCAAACGTCGTTTGTTAAACAATTCATGTTCATCCTGAGATGTTTAACACGTCTATTGAACCCGAAAAAGCCATTTTCTTAAAAACTAATAGGAACATGGATGCGACAACATGTTTAACACGGTTGATTATGAGGAGTTCAATAACACATATGGCATGGCACGTTAGCACAATTATTGACATGACTCACTAAACACGGTTAAGAAATAAAAAGACCGGTAAATAAGAGCTATCAAAAACCATGATCCCATTTTACTTCAATATATACAAAGCTACATTATTTTGATAAATAGGTCATAAACATGTTTTTACGATGTATTAATCTACATATCTAAGACAATAATTTAAAAAGGCATACCTTCGGTTTTTTTTAACGAATAGCAGCTTCCAGATCTTTATTTGGATCAGTGCTTTCCTTGCTTACATTAGACCCAGATCCATCAGGTTTTTCCACTCCGAAACCATGGGGTGTCACATCCACCAAAGTGACACCAGTACCCTGTCCCTCCTAAACAAAAAATCAACATATCAACCAACTATTAATGGTAGTCAAACTAAACCAAATTTTTTGAACACAACAAGCGTACCACAGCAACGACTGTTATCTGGAGTGAAGTTCCAGGTGTAACAGTTACGGTCACACTGAAAAAAAATCAAGTGTCAAACTAACTATTAATGGCAGTCAAACTAAATCAAATACAGTGTTTCAGATTCAAACCTTTCTTTGATGCATGCTCTAAGTGAAAACGTACGCAAACGGTTCTTTCCAACCGGCTTGAAACTACTGGAAAGCTCAAGTTAAAAAAAAAAAAAAAAGAAAAAAATCAATAGCAACTCAACACAACATGAAACCCTAGGTTTCAATATAACATGAAAAAAAAGGCACACTGAGTTATTAATCAACTAATAATCGATAAAAACCGATTGAATAACATGAAAAAAGGCACACGGAGTCATTAATCAACTAATAATCGATAAAAACCGATTGAATAACATGAAAAAAGGCACACAGACAACTAATAATCGATAAAAACCGATTGAATAACATGAAAAAAGGCACACGGAGTGATTAATCAACTAATAATCGATAAAAACCTATTGAATAACATGAAAAAAGGCACACGGAGTGATTAATCAACTAATAATCGATAAAAACCTATTGAATAACATGAAAAAAGGCACTAAAAATCGATAAAACCGCTTCAATAATACGAATTCAAAAAATGAAAATACGAACCTTCGAGAAACACGATCACGCATGCAAAAATCAGACCTAAGTGCCATTGCAGACGTAAGTGCCATTGCAGACGTAAGTGCCATCGCAGAAGATTTCTGTTAAAACAACAAAGTAACCGTTTATTATGTTTATATATATGGGAGCGGGAAAGAACTCGAATGTGTTCATTTGTGTGTGTGTGTGTGAGTGTGTGTGTGTGTGTCAAGAGAGGCAGAGAACGAGAGGGAGAGAGAGAGTGAGTGAGTGAGGGGGAAAATGGAGATTGTGTTTGTGTTTGTGTTTGTGTTTGTGTGGGTCGGTGGGTGGGTGTATATGGGTTGGATGGGTATAGTAAATACATAATAATAATAATAATTTATTGTTATTATTATTATTATTATTTATAAATAATATTTATAAAGATATGTGTTTAGTATGTATAAAAGAAAGAATGGAAAATGGAAACCATAAAAGTATAAGGGCACTTTGGTCGATGATAAAGAACACTGACTTTGGTAAATAGTCTTAAGACCCCTGCATTGTGGGGCGGGATACATAAAACCTTTCTACCGCTTTTACAGGCCGGGGGGCGTAAAATTGTGCTAAGTAGCACCCGAGCGACAGCCAAAATCGAGAAATAGCGTAAAACAAAAACACGATTTTTTATCACTCACTGACTGGCTCACGTGACGTAAAAGTAGATAAAGTCGAATTTATAACGATACATATTATCAAGTCATTACATAAACCCTTAAAGTTGTAACATATGTCGAAAACGGGTCCTAAAAACCGAGCCGGTTGTAATCGGATTCTTATGAATAAATACAAATGAAATTTTTATTTTATTTTATTTTCTTTAATCCTTGTTTATTAAAAACAATGGTTAATTAATATAAACAAGCTATTTTTGAGGGGCTTATTGTGACATTCTCTGGAACTTTGAACCTTTTTATAAGAGAATTTGGAAACAAAAAAAAATAAATAAATGAAACCCGCGGGTATCGAACTTGCATGATAAACAAACACTTACATAACCACTGCACCACCTTAGGCTTTGGTGCTAGATTCTTGAGCTCAATTAATAAATACACACGTTACGCGTTTAAATTCCTTTTGAAAACAGTTTGCTGCCACACCCACTGTTGACAGGGAAGGAATTTAGTTCCTTTCCTTGTTTACCGTTCTGACTTGTTGAGAGTGATTTCGTGTTTCCATGTTTAAGCCAATCACGAACAAGACCAGAAATCATGTCTTTATACATCAACAAGAATCATATCTCTCCTTTTATTTTCGAATGTTATGAGTTTTCTAAAACAGAAATTGAGACAGCAAACTAATAAGTATACCAACCTAATTCTATACCCTCACACCACCTCAACACTTTCCAACACCTTTGCACCTTGTCGGAGAAGTCTAGTCGTCGCCGGAACTTCGCTGGAGAACCCGAAGCCGCCGGAAAACCTCTCTCACTCCCACCGTCGGTAAAACCCTTCTTTTCATCAACCCATTTTTACGTTCCTGATATTTTATATAATTAGTAATTATGTTAGTGAACAAAGAAAAAAGGGAGAAAAAAAGGGAAAGAAACAGTAACAGATGGGGGGATCGACTGGGTAACATTTTAACAAAGAAGATGGAATGCAAACGTGTCCATATGGATTTGAAAATGGATAACTAACAGATTGTTGAGGTGGTGGAGTGGTTTTGGTATGAATCAGACAAACAAAGGGCGCGGGTTCGACCCCGGTTCCTTGTTTGCCCCTGATCCTTTTTAAACCCTTATTATAATCAGAATATGTAACTCAAAACTGTTAGTATATAAATGAATTAAAACAGTGAGTTGTTACCGGGTTAGACACTCGTCCCAGTGGAAGGGATGGTTGGACATGTACTGAAGGTCTCCGGTTCGATTCCCGTCTAAGCCCGGTTTAGGGTGATATTTAACCATTTTTGTCATTTTTTGGAAAGATTTTGCCTGTTGTAACTTAATTCTTTTTGTTGTTCTAGTTAACTCAGTCATTCTTTTTCAGCTCTAATTTATTTACAAACAATTCTGATATATGAAAACCTTTAACATTTTTTCTTGCATAATCTAGCACAGTTAATTGTTATTCTTGTTCTTATAATTAAAAGAGTAAAATGCACGGATAGTCCCTGTGGTTTTGCAAAGTTTCAGCTATAGTCCCCATATTTTGGAAATTACACTCATAGTCCCTGTGGTTTGACAGTTTGTTTCGCTGATAGTCCCTGGAGTGGATGTGGGTTAGTTTTCTCAGTTAAGTCCATGTGAAATTACAAAATTACCCTTGCTTTTATTATATCCATCAAATATACACATAGAAACCTATGAATCTAATTGACTACAAATCTGCAAATCCTCATCAGTAGCAGCAACTTACATCAAATTTACAAAGAAACAAACTCCTTGTAATCAGATAGAAATGGTTTACCAACTGTCACACCCCGACTTTCCACGTGTCACCGGTGGGCCCGGTGGGGGAGTATCGTGACGTGGTTGGCAACATAATAGTCAAACAACACAATATATATGAATGCACAGCGGAAGCAAAAGATATTTATTATTACATTCCGAATATGAAGTAATATTCAGTATTTCAACGGAAGTAAAGGATCCACAGGTGGAATCGAATTAAGATAAAAACTGTTCAACAGACTTTGACATCTAGAGCTTGCGAAACTTGAGTAATGATGCCTGGAGTAACCAGCCTATTTCGTCTAGCACCTGCACTTAGCCTTTTTGGAAAATACGTCAGTTTACACTGGTAAATACAACTCAACTGACTCATTTAGAAAAGAGTTTAATAAAATTGATTTGAATGCACTTCGGCAAAATATATCTTTATAACTTGGGACAATTATTCATAAATAATCTTGTTTACAGTTTTACTCATTTGCCGTCCATCGGGACAGATTAACTGACACGCCATAGGTATAATGCCCACAGGCTATCCTCCTCTAAGTGGATTACCAGTTCCGGTATGATGCCCACAAGGATGATACCCCTAAGTGGATTACCAGTTTTTACATAATGCATCTGTCAGGTGTACGCCTACACCCCGTGCTTAGGTCATGGCCATTTCGTAAAATGATGCCAAGGATATCCGGGACATGGTCATTAACCCCCAAGGGCCATACATCAAATAATACAGAATAAAACGAGTTATGTAATACATTAATCACAATCCGATTTAAATGTCTACATACCCGACCAAGCGGTACTTTTATAGTACCGTATCCCAAGCCCGTATAGGGAAAATAAGTTAAGAGTATTTACCTGAGCAAAGTATAAATCCAATACAGTAATTGCAAGTACTTTTACTGGGCTCCTAATCTGGAACGAAGGTTTATAATAACCTATTAGAATCCTAACGGGTCTTTAATTAAGCTTAAGCTTAGACCGGCTAGTTTCAAGGATACGGTTCGTACGCACGATTAAGCGAAGACCGGATAGAATGTGATTTAGACCCGACAAGTTTAGAGACTTGCTTAATATGGGTTTATTATTCACATTCTGGATTTTGAGATAAAACCGATAAGGTTTGACCCGTTTCGGCTAATTTATGTAAACTTGTTACATAAACCGAACCGAACGCGTAATAAGCGTGACGGGTATTCATTAGAGCCATCTACAGGTTTCCTAAGTTAATTGTGCCTCAAATATGTTGTGACATCAGTAAGATGCTTTTCATTATGCCCGAAACGTATTTAAACACAAACTAGGCCCCGTAGGGGTAGTTTGGTCATTTAAAAGGTTATAAAAGGGTTTAAGTATTCGTCTGAGTTACGGGTCTGGTGTAATCAGTAAAAATACTCAATTTGATGAGTTATAACAGTAGGGTAAAGTATATATGTGAAATATATCATTTATAACCAAACTATGCACCGAAGGGGCATTTTGGTAATTTCACATAAGCCGAAAAGCTCAAAAAAACGAAGTCTGAGTTAATCAACCTTTGCTTACTGTTAAAATATCCTAATTTGCCTCATATATCAGTAGGTATCAACCCGGGTATATCCAATATGATTTTAAGACATACTATGCGTTAAAAACGCTAATTATGGCGATTAAAGGCCATTTCCGGGTTCGATACTTAGATCTGATATTTTTATATTTCCAGAGGGTTTAAAATAATTTATTTAACATATGAGATCAGTAGCAAAAGGTTTGGAGTTGTTTAGATACGTAAAACTCATTTTATGGCCCGTAAGGGCAAAACCGACAATTACCGAATTAAGCCTACGACTACTAGTTATGCTCAGCCTAAAATTAATTAAAATCTTTAAAAATCCCAAAATAATATATTACATCAGTGGGTATTAAGTTTTATACCAAAAAGTAGGCTTAACTAGGCTATACGCTAATTACGCCATTTTATCAACATAAAGCATTAATTTAGCGATATTGAGCATAACTCTTAATCTACAAGTCAAACTGATGTCAAACTTTGCATACAAGTTTATATATCAGTAACTAAGGTTTCTACTCTTTTACATTTCCAAAAATCACGTTTTAAGGTAATAAGGGCATAATGGTCAACATATGAGCAATTAACGGAATCATGCGTATTAATCGGATAACTAATGAACCGAGGTGTATAATCACAGAGGGTTATACTAGCATGTAACCTGGTCCAAATGAAACTCTAAGGTATTTCTAAAACATACCTAAACGGGTCAGAACTGAAGTCAAAGTAAAAGTCAAAGCTTTGCGACTTTCGGTTCCGAACCGGGTCTAAACAGGAAATAGTCGGGTCGAACATGTTTGGACATGTTCTTACACTTATTACTAAGTTATAACAATGATCAAACAGGTTATATATGTTCTAGATAGCTAATTATGCATAAATGACCTTTTAAGCATTATGTTGACTTTTTAATTAAAAGTTTGACCCGACATTTGACCTGGTTAGGATGGTGATCAGGGGAAACCCTTTTGGGGTTTTATTACCCACATAAATACCATCCTATAACTACTTTTAATTCGAGATATGACTGAGCCATTATAGACTAATCTCGAAGTCAAACCGTAATTACGACGGTTTGACTTTTAGCTAATTAAGTAAGCTAAACACAACCAAATAAGAACTAGTGGACTTACAATAGTCTAATGCACGACTTATGATCAGAAGGGGGAGTTCCTATGCTCCAGGATGCTCCAAAGATCAATTGCAAGTGTGAAGAAATGTGGTTGCATCAAGTGTTCTTATATAGTGCTTGGATCCACCACAACTAAGTGACAACTAACTCTAGGATTAACCATAACCATCCAACACTTGTCCTAGTGCTTCTAGGATTGTTTAGGGTCTTTAAATAATGAGAAAAACCGGATTAATGGGTCAGAAACGCGCACAACAGGCAACAGCCTGTTTTTCTGTTACTGGGCGTCCCCTGCGCATCGTAGCACTAAAGTGTTACGATGCGCAAGCAAGGCTTGCGCATCGTATGATGTTTTGTGCTACGATGCGTATTGGGTCTTCAGGGCCAAAATATCTTGTTTCTTCATGATTTCGAAAGGGTATCCACTTGTCTCGACTTTTAGACCTCAATTATCATTTAGGGGCCTCCACAAAGTGTCTAGTACAGTTCCTTACCCTACCATTTGATCTTGTTTCTTTTGAATGCATTTACATGACCCGAAACAAAGGGTTACCGTGCTTTTTCTTTGTAGGAGTTCACCATATCAATTCATGAATCATTCAATGTTATAATTCACTGAACTTGAACATATACTAAATGTTTTTAATATGTTTGAGTCTTGGGATTTTTTTTTTCTACGAGGTCGTTCAGAGGTGCAAAAGTTAACATGGCGACACTTTTAAATCCTGTCAACATTTTTATTAAATCCGGGTTTACAACGCGTTTTGTCTTACATGACACGTGTCGTTTTATTACTGAACCCGAAATTTTCGAGGTGTTACATCCTCACCCCCTTAAAATAAATCTCGACCCGAGATTTACTGAAACAAAGGAAGTATTCTCTGCCTAATAATGGCAATCTTACAGATGATTAGAAGTTTGTATGATCTTGTTTGTTGTTTCCAATGCAACTTTCAGATCCTGAATATTGGACTTACCAATCTATTGTCCTAACAACAGATGTTTAACATTCCATCTTTACAAGGTCTCCAAGGAGCAGCCTTGACGCCTTTATCCTAACTATTATAGAATAGCTTATCTTAAGGTGAGATGGTTATTCTTAATCGTTGTTAAAATAGGGTTGCGGTAATTAGTGCATAAGCAAAATGAACCGTCTTTCTTATCTAATAACATCAAACACTCAGAATATTGAGTTAGGCTATATGAATCTCCTATTCTTAAAATTTACTTAATCAGGTTTTCGATTCTCCCAATTATAGTACTATTTGCCTTGGAGATTTCATAATAATACAGCCTTAATGGGATATAAATCTTAATTCTACCTGCCTCCCAGGGGCAAGCAGGGTAATCCTAGGAGAAGATAATCAAGGTACAAGGAGGTTACAGAGATTTCCATATCTCATGCTCCAGTTCACTCATCAACGCTTGCGTCTAATAAGTGACACATTCATGTTATGAGTCCACATATTCCGTTACCAAGGAATATTTATTTGGATAATTCTATTCCGGATATCTCCTTTGAATACTACTAGTCGACATTAGTGCAATATGACCATTGGGATATCTCAGGGATTCCATGTATTGAACCTCCATGCTGATCAGACATGGAAATAATCTATGGAACACACTAGGATACGCCAATCCTCATATGACACTTTTATCAAACATAGTTTGGCATTCGCAGGCGATAGAAAAACAATGAGAAAAATAATTAAAATAATATACGTTGTCGTACTCTATGCAAAGAAAGAGTGCTCTTAGATTTTCGGAACGATTCCTTGCCGATCTACAAGAATCGGTTACTATGGTCTCCTTGGTAGTTATACCTTGTGGATGATAATAAGAATTTTGCTAAGTTTATGGTTCATGAAGATTTACTATTGCCTGTATTAAAACAGGACACTTAGCAGAAATTATCATTGATAAATGATAAGGAAGTTTATTGCACAAGTGCTTATATTTAATTAGAATGGAGATTTTCACAAACTAGGCACCTAGCTCAGTTGGCTAGGCGCGCGAAAGGGTGCGGCCGGCCTAGACCCGGGTTCGATTCCGGGGACGGTCAGTTCCACCATTTTTTTTTTTTTTTTTTATGTTTAACATTAATTAATCGTACGGACACGTGTAATTACGAGGGTTGTCTCATAAGGAGTCTTGATAATTAATTGCTTCTTATCACTCACAATATGGACTTGATTTTTAAGACAACCAATCAATTTTTATCACTATATTGAATCCTTAAGTATGCAACCACAAGTTTGCTATAAGGATATTAGAAAAAGTGATTTCTAATAGATATTAGATATCAATATAGGATTTGTTGGAGCAATTTCTAAAGTATCATTGGCCAAATTCTACATCGTATTAAATGACCGGAGTCTTAATCAGACGGAGACAACAGTTTTCAACATTTATTATTCATAATATATTTATATGTGCCAATATCAAATAAGTTTCTGCATAACTGTTTGATAAGGAAAGGTACATATTATACTATTATTATTCTGCATCATCTCTTGGGCGTTCCTCCTGATAACTCGTGCGTTTGTTCTCTTGGCCTACTCGGGCTTCCTCGCGTACTTAGGGCAGTTGGTCTTTATGTGCCCCTTCTCGTTGCAGTTGTAGCATGTAGCATCTTTTAACTTCTTGCAATCCAGGGTTTTATGTCCCTTAGACTTGCAAATTCCACACGGTAGAGGCTGAGACTCAAATCTGCACTTCCCAAGATGGTATTTCCTACAGGTTTCGCACCTGGTCTTTTCACTGGTCTGCTGTTTGACCTTTATATCCTTCCCAGACTTAGTTGCTCCTTCCTTATTACAATTTTCGCAAGGCTTAGCTTTCGCGTTTAAGGTGCCTTTTCCTTTAATCGCCTGCTTTGGGCAGCGGGTCTTTATGTGCCCCTTTTCACCACAGCCATGGCAGGTCGCATCTTCCATCTTCTTGCAATCCAAGGTCTTGTGACCCTTGGTTTTGTAAATTCCACATAATTTAGCACGTGGGTCGATTGTGCATTTTCCGGAATGTTGTTTCCTGCAGTTGTTGCATTCGGGTTTTGCCTCCTTTGGCTTGGACTGGTTATAGTTCGAACCGGTCTTACCCTTCTTGTAACCTTTATTTGGGGTATTATCGCACTTTCGCTTAAGATCCTTCAACACACGGTCCGCAGCGTAGCTTACGACTATTTTGATCATAGCCTGTAACCCGGTGCTTATTAATTTCAGTCCTGCATCATCCTCCTGATTAACTGGATTATTGTGAGCTTCAGAGGGGTCAGCCATGGTGAAGCTTGAAGGCTACAAACCAAGTAGCAATAATTGGTTTAAGTATATGACGAATTGTCAAATTTTGATAAATAAATAGCCATGATTCCCATTGATCGCTTATTCAAAAAGGGGTTTGGAAAAAAAATTCCTAATATAAAGAGGACAAGTGTGATTTTATCGCATCACTGTTGCCAGGCGTGTTAACATATTTACAATGTTACTAGGATTTGAATCCTTTGAATAGGTTCTACCATCTTAGCCTTGTCTGGAATGACATATAGGCTAGGTCGTACCTTTAAGATTCTTTTTACTATGTATATTGGCAGGGAAGGAATGGATATTTATTTTTTAATCAGGATTTTCATCATAAATCCAAATTTACAAGTTAATAATAGCACAAATGGCCTAGTCGCGTAGGCAAGTTTAATTTATAAGCCATGATTTCAGAAAATCAAAGCGTGAAGGTATACTGGCAAAACTGGCCTAGTCACCAGGACATTTATAAATTATAAGCTATGATTTCGGAGAATCAAGGCTTTTAAGGTTTTAATATATTTTATTACCTTTATTACACAGGGTCATAGATTATTACTGTCTTTAGTCGCAGAGGACATTAACTATAGCCCGTAGGCACTATATTACCACGTATGGTTAAAATATGATCATCTTAATTGATGATGTAAACCCAGGATTCAGAGATCATTAAACTGGGTTAGGAATCTTTAGAAAGGTCCTTATATAATAATAACGTGTGTGTTTTTAAATGAATCACACCTGCTAGGAGTGTTAACATGCTTTCAGATGTTAGCAGGGATACGAATCTTCTAAACAGGTCTTACCATCTTGGCCAGGTCTTTATGAGGACACTCAGGCTAGGTTTCACTCTTAAGACTCTTAATTAATGATTAACGCAGAAATTTTTTTAAATTGAGGTGTTAATTATGGATCTGAATCTAATTATGGAACTACCATCTTGGCCCTGCCTTAATGTGACATATGGCTAGGTCTTGTCCTTTTTAAATTTTACCATTTTATTATAATGGTAGATCTTATAATATAGGAATGATATTTTTAATTATAATCGTTCCTTTAAAATTTAACAAGTATATGGTTGCCCTAAACGGGACTTCTATATCAATTGACTTGAAGAATACTTTCCATATTTTATGCATGGGCAAGTCAGAAAAATAACAAAGGAATCAAATAAGGACAAAATAAAACGAATTTAGAATTTGTCCTAAGTTCTTGTCTAGACTCAAGAATGTGCAATTGTGTAACTGAGATTAAACACAAAAGACTAGTGTTTAATTCACTCAGTGTTGGCTCTGATACCAACCTGTCACACCCCGACTTTCCACGTGTCACCGGTGGGCCCGGTGGGGGAGTATCGTGACGTGGTTGGCAACATAATAGTCAAACAACACAATATATATGAATGCACAGCGGAAGCAAAAGATATTTATTATTACATTCCGAATATGAAGTAATATTCAGTATTTCAACGGAAGTAAAGGATCCACAGGTGGAATCGAATTAAGATAAAAACTGTTCAACAGACTTTGACATCTAGAGCTTGCGAAACTTGAGTAATGATGCCTGGAGTAACCAGCCTATTTCGTCTAGCACCTGCACTTAGCCTTTTTGGAAAATACGTCAGTTTACACTGGTAAATACAACTCAACTGACTCATTTAGAAAAGAGTTTAATAAAATTGATTTGAATGCACTTCGGCAAAATATATCTTTATAACTTGGGACAATTATTCATAAATAATCTTGTTTACAGTTTTACTCATTTGCCGTCCATCGGGACAGATTAACTGACACGCCATAGGTATAATGCCCACAGGCTATCCTCCTCTAAGTGGATTACCAGTTCCGGTATGATGCCCACAAGGATGATACCCCTAAGTGGATTACCAGTTTTTACATAATGCATCTGTCAGGTGTACGCCTACACCCCGTGCTTAGGTCATGGCCATTTCGTAAAATGATGCCAAGGATATCCGGGACATGGTCATTAACCCCCAAGGGCCATACATCAAATAATACAGAATAAAACGAGTTATGTAATACATTAATCACAATCCGATTTAAATGTCTACATACCCGACCAAGCGGTACTTTTATAGTACCGTATCCCAAGCCCGTATAGGGAAAATAAGTTAAGAGTATTTACCTGAGCAAAGTATAAATCCAATACAGTAATTGCAAGTACTTTTACTGGGCTCCTAATCTGGAACGAAGGTTTATAATAACCTATTAGAATCCTAACGGGTCTTTAATTAAGCTTAAGCTTAGACCGGCTAGTTTCAAGGATACGGTTCGTACGCACGATTAAGCGAAGACCGGATAGAATGTGATTTAGACCCGACAAGTTTAGAGACTTGCTTAATATGGGTTTATTATTCACATTCTGGATTTTGAGATAAAACCGATAAGGTTTGACCCGTTTCGGCTAATTTATGTAAACTTGTTACATAAACCGAACCGAACGCGTAATAAGCGTGACGGGTATTCATTAGAGCCATCTACAGGTTTCCTAAGTTAATTGTGCCTCAAATATGTTGTGACATCAGTAAGATGCTTTTCATTATGCCCGAAACGTATTTAAACACAAACTAGGCCCCGTAGGGGTAGTTTGGTCATTTAAAAGGTTATAAAAGGGTTTAAGTATTCGTCTGAGTTACGGGTCTGGTGTAATCAGTAAAAATACTCAATTTGATGAGTTATAACAGTAGGGTAAAGTATATATGTGAAATATATCATTTATAACCAAACTATGCACCGAAGGGGCATTTTGGTAATTTCACATAAGCCGAAAAGCTCAAAAAAACGAAGTCTGAGTTAATCAACCTTTGCTTACTGTTAAAATATCCTAATTTGCCTCATATATCAGTAGGTATCAACCCGGGTATATCCAATATGATTTTAAGACATACTATGCGTTAAAAACGCTAATTATGGCGATTAAAGGCCATTTCCGGGTTCGATACTTAGATCTGATATTTTTATATTTCCAGAGGGTTTAAAATAATTTATTTAACATATGAGATCAGTAGCAAAAGGTTTGGAGTTGTTTAGATACGTAAAACTCATTTTATGGCCCGTAAGGGCAAAACCGACAATTACCGAATTAAGCCTACGACTACTAGTTATGCTCAGCCTAAAATTAATTAAAATCTTTAAAAATCCCAAAATAATATATTACATCAGTGGGTATTAAGTTTTATACCAAAAAGTAGGCTTAACTAGGCTATACGCTAATTACGCCATTTTATCAACATAAAGCATTAATTTAGCGATATTGAGCATAACTCTTAATCTACAAGTCAAACTGATGTCAAACTTTGCATACAAGTTTATATATCAGTAACTAAGGTTTCTACTCTTTTACATTTCCAAAAATCACGTTTTAAGGTAATAAGGGCATAATGGTCAACATATGAGCAATTAACGGAATCATGCGTATTAATCGGATAACTAATGAACCGAGGTGTATAATCACAGAGGGTTATACTAGCATGTAACCTGGTCCAAATGAAACTCTAAGGTATTTCTAAAACATACCTAAACGGGTCAGAACTGAAGTCAAAGTAAAAGTCAAAGCTTTGCGACTTTCGGTTCCGAACCGGGTCTAAACAGGAAATAGTCGGGTCGAACATGTTTGGACATGTTCTTACACTTATTACTAAGTTATAACAATGATCAAACAGGTTATATATGTTCTAGATAGCTAATTATGCATAAATGACCTTTTAAGCATTATGTTGACTTTTTAATTAAAAGTTTGACCCGACATTTGACCTGGTTAGGATGGTGATCAGGGGAAACCCTTTTGGGGTTTTATTACCCACATAAATACCATCCTATAACTACTTTTAATTCGAGATATGACTGAGCCATTATAGACTAATCTCGAAGTCAAACCGTAATTACGACGGTTTGACTTTTAGCTAATTAAGTAAGCTAAACACAACCAAATAAGAACTAGTGGACTTACAATAGTCTAATGCACGACTTATGATCAGAAGGGGGAGTTCCTATGCTCCAGGATGCTCCAAAGATCAATTGCAAGTGTGAAGAAATGTGGTTGCATCAAGTGTTCTTATATAGTGCTTGGATCCACCACAACTAAGTGACAACTAACTCTAGGATTAACCATAACCATCCAACACTTGTCCTAGTGCTTCTAGGATTGTTTAGGGTCTTTAAATAATGAGAAAAACCGGATTAATGGGTCAGAAACGCGCACAACAGGCAACAGCCTGTTTTTCTGTTACTGGGCGTCCCCTGCGCATCGTAGCACTAAAGTGTTACGATGCGCAAGCAAGGCTTGCGCATCGTATGATGTTTTGTGCTACGATGCGTATTGGGTCTTCAGGGCCAAAATATCTTGTTTCTTCATGATTTCGAAAGGGTATCCACTTGTCTCGACTTTTAGACCTCAATTATCATTTAGGGGCCTCCACAAAGTGTCTAGTACAGTTCCTTACCCTACCATTTGATCTTGTTTCTTTTGAATGCATTTACATGACCCGAAACAAAGGGTTACCGTGCTTTTTCTTTGTAGGAGTTCACCATATCAATTCATGAATCATTCAATGTTATAATTCACTGAACTTGAACATATACTAAATGTTTTTAATATGTTTGAGTCTTGGGATTTTTTTTTTCTACGAGGTCGTTCAGAGGTGCAAAAGTTAACATGGCGACACTTTTAAATCCTGTCAAACATTTTTATTAAATCCGGGTTTACAACGCGTTTTGTCTTACATGACACGTGTCGTTTTATTACTGAACCCGAAATTTTCGAGGTGTTACACCAACTATAAATGAATGAACAATGGTTTTTAACATCCATTCCGCCATTGTTGCCGACGATTCGAGAGTGAAGGAAAGGAGTTCGGAGACGTACGATTGTTGAAAACGGAGGCTAACAGCAGCAATTCCGCCATTGTTGCCAACGATTTGTCGGCGAATGGAGCTCTGATTGGCAGCAATTCCGCCATTGTTGCCGGAATTTCATCGGTGGATGGAGTTCCGATCTCGATGTTTGCTGATTTAGATCCGATTTGAAGCAAGAAGAGTTCCGATTTGAAACAGGAAGAGTTCCGATTTAAAGCAGGAAGAGTTTCGATGTTTGCTGATTTGGATGGAGTTCCGATCTCGATGTTTGTTGGTTGATTTGGGGATGGGTGGTTGATGGTGGAGGCGGGTATGGGTTTAGGAGGCGGAGGTGTGGTGGTGGAAGGGGATGGCGGTGGTGGGGAGTGGTGATGGCGGCAGGGGAGGTGACGGTGCTGGTGGTTTTTAGCGAGAGAGAGAGAGAGAGAGTAGAACTGATGAATGATGATGATGATGTTGATGAATATAATAAAAGCAAGGGTAATTTTGTAATTTCACATTGACTTATCTGAGAAAACTAACCCACATCCACTCCAGGGACTATCAGCGAAACAAACTGTCAAACCACAGGGACTATGAGTGTAATTTCCAAAATCTGGGGACTATAGCTGAAACTTTGCAAAACCACAGGGACTATCCATGCATTTTACTCTAATTAAAACCTTAAAAGTAAACATAAATATTCACAAACTACTAAGAAAAAAATAGTATATATAAATAGTTAATTTATAAGCAAAATACTAAACTTTAACTTAAATATTGACAAGATTGTTGCATGGTATTTTAATCATCTAGGTTAACCGTTTCATCCATTTGTGATCCTTTTCCCAATCTTTCCTCGCGCGTTATATTCAAGGAATCTCCATACGCAAAACAGTGAGTAGATCTTACTTTTCCCCGTTTTGTCACTTTAACTTTTTGGGGTGTTTCATGTGTCACGTTTCATATGTTTCGCATACTTGTTCCATAACATGCCAAGTTAAGTGTCATATGTGCTCATGTGTGTTCGTATGTTGCATTACTTGTTTCATTCATACGCTCTACGTGTTTACCGCTTTGTGTCATGGGTTTCGTTGTTTCGCTTTTCGCCTTACGAGGCTTGAATCGCATCATTTTTTTTTTGTATTTTGAATATTGTGTGGTTTTATTTGGAACAATTATTTGGTTATGTGAGACAAATTAATATTGATGATATAAAATATTCAAACTTTAAATAAATGTCAAAAGCTATGAAACAAACATATCATACCTTGTGCCATATCCGTTATACGTTGGGGTGTGACAAAAGTTTACCATAAGAAAGACAAAAGAAAAATAACTTGGTACATTACATGTTAGCAATTAGTATACACAGATGATAGTATAGATATAATATTTTTAAATTATTATCAAATAGTTAATTTTGAATGTATTAACAACAGAATAATAATATGTAATTTATCTATTATATGTTAAAGAAGAAGCACTAAAATGACGCAATATAACAACCCTAAGTATAAAATGGTTTATCTCTCATCTTATTTTTTAAATGAAAATTTTCAGTTTTATAGTCTCATTTAGGGTGTCACACGTGTCAGCTTAACGGGTTACATGTTGGCGGGTTTAGTTTTGAAACCTTTACATGACCCATATTATTATTTGTGTCAAAACTTTTAACCCTAACCTAACCACGTATATATAAAATTGTGTAACCCGAACACCATCCGTTTAGCCTGTATTTATAAACAGGTTGACGAGTTGTACTAGACGAGTTGATGAGTTGTAAATGGGTTAAAAGGAATAAAAATACATTTATATAATTAACCAGATAAATAATAAACTGTTAGTCATAAATTTTAAAAGGAATCCAAATTAAATTTAACCAAGGTTCATGCTTTAACTAAAGGTCAGAAGTTTTCTTTCTCCATTATATTATATTAAATTAAATTAAAATATAAGTTAAAACCAAGTTTCAACAATCCCAAAATTGACTTAATCAGTTTTTTTTTTTGAACGGCAAATTTGGATCACCAGAGGAACCACCCGATCATATCCATCTCCACTAGGCATAATAATTAGGGCTTAGTCGATTTATATAAGAGAAGCCTGTTGGTTTGTTAAGGTCTGGCAAGTTGAAAAGCCTTCAATGTAATGTCTGTCTGATGATATTCTCAATGAACATTGAAGGGTCAAATGAAAAATATACCTGGAGAATGAAATCATAATTGACTTCATGTAAACCCCCATGAAGCCAGACACACCTTCCCACGTTCTCATGCATGATTACAAATACGATATTAATTTTTTTTAACGGCAAATTTCTTTACTCCTGTCATGTCATCTGTGAAACTTGAACCCAACACCTTCTCCTCCCAAGGTGTTTAAAGGCATTTTTTCTTGCCTAAAATAATATAGTACAAATATAGATAGTATAGATATTGGTATTTTTTTGTTAATAATAATGAGTGTTAGGCTTAGATTAGATAACCTAAAAGTGAAAGAAAAATTCACGTAAGAGACGGATATATAGTTTTGTACCTATGTAACTTATTTTACATCCAGTACCACTAGGTATCAATTGTGAAGTTGTTGCATCAAGAATTTCTTTCATAGATATTATATTTGTGTGTATATATAATTTCATATGTTATTTGTACATATAGTTTATTAATTTGAGTAAAAAACAACACAACTTTTTTTAAATGAACTTCATATATTAGGTTATCACACTCCCTAAATCAGAGAGCCTCATTTTGCCTCACTCCGGCCAAACTATGTTGTCTTAACCGGGTCGACGCTGGCTTCAGAGTTTGGCTTTTACGGGCGTTCCACAGGAAACCATACCGCCGGCTGCCACTTGACAGTCGTTGTGCCGCCACAAGAGCAGAATTCTCTGGCGTAACACACAGTGGGACGAAAACCCGGGTGGGCTCAAGAATCGAACTGACAACCTTGCACAAGGTCTAGTTCAAATCCTTCATTGCCTATATTCACCCCAAAATGACACAAGTGGAATTTGAACTTGGGTTTCCATTAGAAAACCCAAACTTTCTGTCACTAGGCCACAAGTGGGATTTGAACTTGGATCTCCATTAAAATCGTGCTAATTAGCACCCGAGCGACGACCAAAACCGAGAAATAGCGTAAAATAAAAACACAAATTTTTAACACCAAGCGGCACATGTGACGTAAAAAGTAGATAAAGTCGAATTTATAACGATACATATTAGAAAGTCGAGAGGGTAAAGAAAACCCAAGGGACTAAATGTGTCAATCAAACACTTTACTAAGTAGCAACCATCGACAGTCAAATCTAAAAAAAGCGTCAAATCAAAACTAATAAACAATAAACTCGTTTAGCTTTTGTGGCTAAACGAGTGGACGTCATCCGAGCATTGCGGCGCGATATTGATCATAACAGTCGGTAGTATCACTATATCTGATGCAAAAATCCTTTAGTTTTGAAATATGTTATTATATATTGTACTATTTTGTTATAAAAATTGTTATTCTTAGTGTAACATTTAATTTTGGTTGATAAAATCGCGTCCGGAAGAGCGGGGCTGACGGGGGAATGTCTTCGACATGAACCCGGTGACCAATAGGTCCTGTACATAGAAAGTCACCCTTAAAAAAAAAACTATTTTATGAATTGCTGTGTCCTTTGTATTAACCAACTATATAATCAATAATGTGTTGTGTCCGCTAACTTTATCTTTTAACGATTATTTTTCTCAATTATTATTATTGTTACCACCTATTAACTTGTATTTAAGAGATAAAAATTAAATGATTTAATTTTTAAAAGAATTTATCTGTACGTATAAAAATGATTAACTTGTATTTAAGAGATAAAAATTAATCATTTAATTTTTAAAAGAATTTATCTGTACGTATAAAAATGAAAGAAGATTTTGTGATAAAGGGTTATATAATTTTTTTTTTTTTTGAACGATGATTTTTTTTTTTAGTGACCCAATGTCACACCGCCTAAACGACGGCCCTAGCCAAGATCTGTCCGGACTACGTTGGTTATATAAATTAATAAGCTTTAAATTAAATATGTATATATAACTTACTTTAATAATCTATACATATAATAAAAGAAACCAATGTGGGACACGTGTCATTTATTGGAGTCATCTAATTTTTTATTTTTCCGTCTTTTTTCATACTTATCTTATATTAATTAAATAATAAATTAATATTATTTCTCTTCGTTTATCCCTACTTATTTTTTTCAAATTTGATTTATATCTAATAATCTGTTATCATGTTATTAGAAAATATGTATCACAATAATTAATGGAATGCATAGATAAAATAGTAATATCTAAGTACTTTAACGTTTTTTATACATAATATATCAGATAATCTATTTTTCTAAAATTAATAAATATTAGATTATTATAATATTTGTGTTGTTTTCAAAATAATATTAAATTATAATTATCCCGCTTCTTTCTTTTGAGATTTAATATATTATTAAATCATAATTTTCAGTTTATCTTTTATTTATTTATTTAATATTTTTTTCTTAATCATTTCCTTTATTTTTTCCATTAATTAATAGCCTTTTATTTTATTTTTCCACTTATCTCTTATATTTCCAGCTTTGATTTAACCACATGTAATACACAAGCTTATATCTTCCTATACTAATAAATAAAAATCTTTTTGTACACGTGTCACTTTCTGGTGTCTCCTCCCTTTTAATAATAGTATTACACTAGGTTAAAACCCCGTGTATTACACGGGTTGCATAAATATAATTTTATATAATAAATAATAAAAATATATATTTAAAAAAAAACTCGTATATTGCACGTGTTGAATAAAATATAATGTCATATGTTAATACGAACAGTCATCAAGATTTATCTTTTAAAAATGAACATTGATGTACTATTTACTTATTATAATATTTTACTTTGTTTTCTTTATTTTGCATAAATGTAATTTTATATAATAAATAATAAAAAATATATCTTAAAAAAAACTCATATATTGCACGTGTTTAATTAAAAATATAATGTCATATGTTAACACATTCAGTCATCAAGATTTATCTTTCAAAAATAAACTTTAATGTACTATTTACTTATTATAACATTTTACTTTGTTAAATACGTCTTCTTAACTAATTATTGCACGTGTTGAATAAAATATAATGTTATATGTTAATACGAACAGTCATCAATATTTATCTTTTAAAAATGAACATTGATGTACTATTTACTTATTATAATATTTTACTTTGTTTTTTTTTATTTTGCATAAATGTTATTTTATATAATAAATAATAAAAAAAATATATCTTTAAAAAAACTCATATATTGCACATGTTTAATTAAAAATATAATGTCATATGTTAACACATTCAGTCATCAAGATTTATCTTTCAAAAATAAACTTTAATGTACTATTTACTTATTATAACATTTTACTTTGTTAAATACGTCTTCTTAACTAATTTTTTTGTTTAAAATTATTGTATTATTTAAAATGATCATAATATAAATAAACGTTTATATTCTTTATCTATTTTTTTGTTTAAAATTATTATTATTATTATTATTATTATTATTATTATTATTTAATACGATCATAGTAAAAACAAATGTTTATCCTTATGTAAATATTTATTCTTATCTAAATTTTTGTTTACAATTATTATTATTATTATTATTATTTAATATGAGAGATAAATAGAAAAATAAGATTAGAAAACACCAGAAAGTTTTATCCCTATCTAAATGTTTATTCTTATCTAATATTTTTGTTTAAAATTATTATTATTATTTAATATGAAAGATAAATAGGAAATAATGTGAGAAAGCACTAGAAAATGACACGTGTCCAAAAAAGATTTTTATTTATTAGTATAGGAAGATATTAATTTTATACACAAAATATAATATAATATTAATAAATATAGTTAGAGATAAACGTCTAAATTCAAATTTAATTAATAATTATCTATAACAAATATAAATGTATCAAATAATATAATAAGTATAATATTCTTTAATATAGTTAGAGATCAAACGCATAATTTCAAATTTAATCAGTAGTAAATTACTTTTTAAGTCCCTATGCTTTAGTGGTTTTAACCACTTGAATCCAAAATTAAAAAGTTTAACAACTTGAGTCTCTAACCGTTCATTCACACCCTTTGTAAACATTCAAAAAACCTTTTGTAAGGTTGAGTTCTCTAAGTTCTCAAAGCTCGTAGAAGTTTTCATTTTACCATAACCATATATATTTGTTAAGATACAATATATTATTTGGATATAAACAATAGTTATTAATAAAGTATCAAATCATATGTACAAGTAAAGAAAATATAATTGTTATTTTATTTTACTAATTTATCGAAATAGGTCATTTCATTAATAAGGATTACATACAAGTTTATAATTTACATTTTTCGTCATTAAACCCGTGTAATACACGGGGTTGTAAGCTAGTTTAATGATATAAAACATAATCAATATCAAATTCATATATGATTAAAAACATAATCAAAATCAAATTCATATATGATTATCGGACAAATATGATTCATTTATGTAATATTTAAAATGAAAGAAATAACAAAATAGTTAAAAAAAAAAAAGAAACTAGTCTTATCATGGCCGGCTTTGTGCCTGTGCGGGAGGTGCCACCGCATAGGGCCCAAAGTCTTGAAGGGCCCAAAATTATTTAAAATTATATAGATATTGTATATAAATTTGTTTAAGAAAAATATAAAAGAGAATGTCTGTAGCTTGTTGGATGCGGTGCGGCAACTCCATACGAAACTAAAGTTTCCGGGTTCGATTCCGAATTGTTGCATTCATATTTTCTTTTTTGACATTCATGATTTATTTGGGCTAAAGGGGTATTCTGTATTAACTTGTTAATAGGGTAATAGACTAATAGGGAAATTGGGGAAGGGTCCCATAGACCCACATGAATTTGCAAGCTCTAATGTATAAACTTTCTCTCCGTGAATTTGTAGTATTTTATTTCTCATTTAAAAAGTTATAAAAAAAAAACTTTACATGTTCTCATGTTTAAATTTGTAAGTTTCAAAAATTTGTAGTTTTATTCATTTTATTAAGGTTCGTGTTGCCAAACTAATTTGGATATGTTTACATAATTCATTTTGTTGAAAGGATTAAAGTGTTAGTTCTTTTTGCTTGTCTCAATTGTGCGAAACTAATATTAGGTGTATTAATTTATTTATGACATAAAGCTTGGATTTATTAACGATCCTATAACTAATTGTGCTAATTGTCATATCGATTTTTAGATGATACTTGAACCCTATTTTTATTGAAACATGTGATGTGCATATTAAAATTTTGCTTGCCTGATTTGCGAATGTTTAGAAATTAATGTTTAGACTTTGATTATTTGAACGTATGTGGATTTGCGAACAAGGCCCAAATTTTTTATCTCGCACAGGGCCAATTTTTTTTTTTTTTGAATTTTCGGAGACAGCCCTGAGTCTTATGCCCTGTCCACGTTGCGGGGCACAAAGTCGAATATTTCTTAGTTTCATAACACGTACACATATATTTTGGTTACTTGTGCATAATACTTATAACACGAT
Organism: Helianthus tuberosus; assembly: GCA_030545235.1. Lineage (NCBI taxonomy): Eukaryota > Viridiplantae > Streptophyta > Magnoliopsida > Asterales > Asteraceae > Helianthus > Helianthus tuberosus. The sequence goes on from CM060395.1 coordinate 25,809,990, forward strand.
CTCAATAAAATTACATTGAGTCAACTAATTAAACCAAAACACTACCATGGTTTTGAAAGAAAAAAAAAAACGACGGCACGACTACAATTTTTACCTGAGGGCAAAATCATAATTTTTGAAATGGAGGCAAGATCATAATTTTAAACTAATTGCAAATTCATAATTTTAAGCTAGGGTCAAAACCATAATTTTATTTTAAACCGGAGGAAAAATCAAATTTTTTAAAAAGATGGCAAAATCGTAATGTTGAGCTGGTACAAAAGCAAAATTTTATTTTGAACTGTGGGTAACAACGTAATTCTGAACTCAGGGCGAAATCGTAATTTTTGAACTGAGTGCAAAATCGTAATTTTGAGATTGGGGCAAAAGAAAAAATTAATTGTAAAGTGGGGGCAAAAACGTAATTTTAAACAGAGGGCGAAGCCGTAATTTTAAATCGGGGTACAATCGTTATATACCTGGACCAATGGGGGAGTGCCAAGCAGCTGCCTGGCACTATACCTTCATCTTCCTTTTGTATATATATAAAATAAATTAAAATAAATGACTATTTAAAAAAAATGCTTTTAACGTATATATATAAAATAAAATAAAATAAACTAGTATTAACCATCCCCGCGTTGCGGCGGGGACGAACATCAATGCCACACTATTATCAGCGACCACCAACAATGAAGTTGCAGCGTATTAATACGAAAAAAATAAACCGAGACGTAAAACATATAAAAAAATAACTAAGTCGATCTAGGACCTGAGCGTTACGATTAACCTGTCAAACGGAAAAAAATAGACGACGTAAAATCGTTTAACCACACATGTACAATACTTATGGTACAACTCATCAAACTTATGGTACAATCCTTCATGCCAACATATGTTTTTATGGTTAAAGTAAAACAAATTAGAGATAAAAGAACAAAAATATGAGTACAACTCATCAAACTTATGGTACAATCCTTCATGCCAACATATGTTACAAATTGATATTATATAAATGACTATTTAAAAAAATGCTATAACTGATTAAAATTTCCTTTGAACCTTTTATCTATAAATAAATCGGCCCGTGAAACACCTTTAAGTTGAATAAATGGCAGATGTAGTATTAAGGCTAAAAGCGGTGCGCGTGCTGGCATGTGTGTAACCTACCGATGGTAGTGACTGGCAGATGTAGGTCGGTTCTGGCACGGCAGTCAGAACACTAGAACCCCCGGCCGTCAAGTTCCTATTCAGCGACAATCGACAACATTACTGTCGGCCGGCCGGAGACAATAGCCGGTTTCTCCATGACCGCCGCGCCTCTCTCCGCCTCCGTCGCGCGCTCTCTCTCTCTCTCTCCCTCCGTCGTGCACTCTCTCTCTCTCTCTATCTCTTTCTACCGCCAGAATGGGAAGCGACGTCTTTGTTTTATGTGTTAAAAAAACCCTTAAATACCCCTCACGTTTACTGTTCATTAAATTCGATAATTAATAATAATAATAATAATAATAATAATAATAATAATGAGAATGAGAATGACAGTACGTTGAACAAAATTAAATTTAAAAATTAAAATAGTTTAATGAGGCGGGTGAAGGGATGCGAATTTATAGGACAACACCGCCTATGTGTTATCAGAGTTAAGAAAACAGTAAAATATATAGATTGAGTATTGACCAGATATTAAGTAAGTCATTTTCAAACATCCATCATCATCTTCCCTTCACAGAATCATTCACCGGCGATGACATCCTTGTCGTCTAGCCGGAAAAAAACTAAGAAACTAAAATCTCGTTCTTCTATTTTTTAGAACTTTAAAGACTCTAGGGAGACAATCTATAGGGTTAAACAGAATTTGGTCGACCGTAGGGAGACAATCTATAGGGTTAGTTTGTATGTGAGTTTATGTATATACGTTGGGGTACAGATCGACAGCGGTGATTTGTGGCAGAGTACGTTGTTGGTGGAGGGTTCACACTCATATCATTGATATTGTTGTTCTTCTTCGTAGCCGTTTTCTAAGAATTTGAGTGTGGCGGTGGCTTTGAAGGTTTTTAAAGGGTGTGAAACGGTAGCAAACTACGGGAAACGGTGGGGACTGTCTCAAGAGACGCGTCGGAGAACGGTGGTGACTGTTGGAGGAGATGTGTCGGAGTACGGCGGTAATTAAATAATTGCAACCGTTCCATCATGGTATGGTGTGAATATCCTTGATTAATTGCAACGGTTAAGACTTTAATTCATTCAGACATCAAGTCAACATGTCGTTCATATGTTTGACCGGTGTTTAGTGATTTTCATAATCGGAACCTCTTTCAATAAACTTTTGACAGATTTAACAGAGAACTCACCCGCCGGATCCGCACCCCATTTCCACCTGTCAGGAACTGCCGATAGCTAGCTGGACTCCCGAAAGAGCAGCCTTCAACTGATCGAGGATTAATAACATACCAGCATCGGATAGGGCCGATCTCCAATGCCACCGAAACTGAGTCTCGGAGCCAACCTGAATGATCCTCTCGGCCACCGAACATTTCTTGTTTGATTCGAGCCTAAATAAATCCGGAAACTTGGATTTAAGGGGCTCATTGAAAAGCAAATTATCCAACCAAAAAGATACCTTGTCTCCATTGCCAACAGAAGCGATCAGAAAGCTCCTAAGGTATTGACCTCCACCTTTAGATTTAATGACATTTTTCGCTATATTGATCCATACCCCATTATTAGATTTTTTAAAAGGTATGCATTCCCAACCTACCCGACTCGAATGGATAGCGTCAATTACTTTTTTCCAAAGGGAATTATTTTCCGTTTTATACCTCCAACCCCATTTGAAAAGAAGGGCCGTGTTCACATCACCGATTTAATTAGGACCACCCTTTCTTTGGCGCTTTGTAGAGCGAGAAGTAATAGCAAGGCAAACTCTCCATCACCGATTTAATTAGGACCACCCTTCCACCAATAGAAAGAAGATGGGCCTTCCATTTAGCTAGCCGAGCGCGGAAAATATCAATAACCGGTTGCCAATTACCAACACGGTTCATGTTGGCACCAACCATAAGACCGAGGTACTTGAAAGGAGGACAATCCGGCTTGCAACCAAATTCACTAGCAAACTTCCGTTTGAACAAACACACAACCGACATGTTGTTTAAACATGTAAAGGCAACCTAAGACATATTTTTAAATTATTATCAAATAGTTAATTTTATAACTAACAATAGAATAATAATAATAATAATATGTAATTTATCGCGTTAAGTTATTCTATAAAGGGGTATAAAAATAAGAGGTGTAAGAAGCTACAATAAAATGACAATTGTCTTAAAAGAAATCAAGTGGGAATAGTAATTTTGTCAAAGAGAATAAAAAGATTATGCATATGCAAGTCACATGCTATTCCTCCCATACTTTTAAGGGTTAATGGATTTAAACACCCCCAACTATGGCCATTTGGCCGCTGGCACTCTCAACTTTGACTTTGGCTCACACCACTCCCAACTTAACACATTGATTGTCATGGCACCCCCTCGTTAAATATTCACTAACCAGGTTAGTAAATTTAGCCTATGTGGCAATTTTATCTGATGTGGCATGTATGATGTTTCATTTAAATCTGATGTGGCCAATTATTTTTTTAAAGAAATCTATATAATAATTATTATATTTAATAATATATATATTATATGTGTATTTATATATGCAGAGCCCCAATTCAAACGAAATCCCTAATTGAATTGCACCCGAAATCCACTTTACGAATTCAATTAGCCAGAAATCCAGTTTTCATTCAATTAACCATAAACATGATCGGTTCCGATGACCCCAAATCATCATCTTCCCCAATCTTCAACTGATCGTACACTATTCACTCTACACCCACCGATTCCACAAAACCTAACCCTAATTCTTCACTCCAACGCTCCGATTCCGTCAAGAACGCAAACGAAACTGAAACCAGAAAAGTCAAGAGCCTATGCAGCATATTCGAAGCTCGTGGGCACCAAAATCCAAAACGCAAACGAAACTGAAACCAGAAAAGTCAATTTCATCAAACGAATCATCTGCAATTCGATTAGCTGGAACAGAGGATCGTGTGGTGATCTACTTCACGAGCTTACGTGGAATCCGAAGAACGTACGAAGATTGTTACGCAGTAAGAATGATTTTGAAGTTCTTTAGGGTTTATATCGACGAACAAGATGTTTCAATGGACTCTGCGTATAGAAATGAGTTGTTAAACATCTCCGTCGGCCACCACCACCACCACCGCCGCGGCTCCACCTCCACCACCGCCATACGTCGCTTGTGTCTTCACCGTACGCCACCACCAACCGGTGGTGGCCGTTTACATGTTCTGCAACAGGAGGGTGTCGGAAGGGGGTATGGCCGGCAATCGGCTCCGGTCGCCGACTACCAGACACGAGAGAGGGGTGCTTGTTTTGAGTGGTTTGCCTGATTTGGGGTTCAATTTAATGATTTGGGGATTGATTTAGGTTTTATAGGTGGGTGGGTGTGGTGGTGATGTAGAGGTGCAGTGGTGGTGGGCGGTGTGGTGGTGACGGTGATGAAGGTGGAGGCGTTAAATAATCACTAACCTGTTGAAGGTGGAGTTGTGGTGGTGACGGTGGGTTGCAACTTGAGAGATTGGGAGGAGATGATAGAGAGAGAGATGGGGATGTTTATGTACTGAGAAGAGAAGATTTATATATTATTTATTTAATTTTATTTTACTTGAGATCATCTTGCCACCTCATAAAAAATAAGCCATGTCATCAAAAATTGAACACGTAAGCAAAAAGAACTAACCTGCTTAGTGAATATTTAACGAGGGGGTGCCATGACAATCAATGTGTTAAGTTGGGAGTGGTGTGAGCCAAAGTCAAAGTTGAGAGTGCCAGCGGCCAAATGGCCATAGTTGGGGTGTTTAAATCCATTAAACCACTTTTTAAACGTCTATAACTTTTTTATACATCATTTGTTTTAAAAAAAAATTATACCATAAAATCGAGCGTCCTTTTATCTTTAATATGAGTACCATATTGTTATATTTAGAAAAAAAATTCGAAAACCCAGTTGCGTATTACACAATGGACATAACGTAAAACACAATGAGAAAACCCAGTTGTATAATACACAATGGACATAACATAAAACATAATGATTCTCAAACTAAAAACACAACATAAAGTAGACAAAAAACACAATTGATGACAACAGATAAAAGACACAATGGACATAACGTAAAACACAATGAGTATCAAACTAAAAACACAATGCAAAGTAGACTAAAAACACAACCGATGACAATAGATAAAAGACACAATGTACATAACGTAAAACACAATGAGCATCAAACTAAAAACACAATGGAAATTAGACTAAAAACACAATCAATGACAACAGATAAAAGACACAATGGACATAACTTAAAACACAATGAGTATCAAACTAATAACACAATGGAAAATAGACTAAAAATACAATTAATGACGAAAGATAAAAGATACAATTAGTGAGAACAAATAAAAGACAAAATGGACAACGAACTAAAACACAATGGACAACAGACTAATAGACAATGAAAAACAGATGAAAACACAATGAATAGTAGAATAAACACAATGACCAGAACCTATAACACAATGTATAAAGTACCCAAATATAACATCATCTTCATTGTGTCATATATTGTGTTATAGGTTCTGATAAAATGCAATGAATAGAAACCAATGTATAAGTTTTGATAATAACACAATGTATAGAAACCTTAGTAAAAAATGTAAGGACAAAAACCCTGTTGAAAGACACAATGGTCCGAACCTTTAACACAATACAAAGAAAACCCAATAAAAGTGATTTTTTTTGTTTTATTTTTATATAGTAATATCATACCCCATATTAAAGATAAAAAAAAATGCTCGTTATTATGGTGGTTTTTTTTTTAAACAGATGTCGCACGAAGAAGTTATAGACCTTTGAAATTTGATGGGGCAATTACCATGTGTTTTGCATGTGGAGAGGAAAAGTCAATATATGTAGGATTCCTTTTATGCCCTTTTATTATTTTGTTTTCCCTAAAACCATGGTTGCAAAAATCGCGACTAGCCGGCGATTAATCACTGACTAGTCGCTAGTCGCCCATCAACTGAGTAATTTTCAGCTAATCAGTAAAAAAATCGCTAGTCGGCCCTAATCGGCCCTAGTCGGCCCTAATCGCGACTAGTCGGTCGGGAAAATCGGAAAAATCGGGAAAAACAAAAAAAATCGGAAAAAAACACATATTCCGGCCAAAACCTCCCAGATTCCGGTCAAAACTTGTCCACTTAAAAAAATTACGTATAAAAATATATGTATATATGTATAAAAACTTAAAATTATACATAAAAAGTCCGATCCGATTAATCCCGAGTAGTCGCTAGTCCCTACCTCACCGACCCGCTAGCGACTAGCGAGTTCTCCAACCTTGCCTAAAACTAATCATAACCCTCAAAATCTAAGATGACTAGAATCCTTCTTATCCTTCTTATTTATGTTATCCTTTGCATTTGATCTTAATCCGTAATTGATCTATTATATGATAAAAGACGAAGCACTAAATTGACGCAATATAACAACCCTAAGAATAAAATGATATATCTCTCATCTTATCTTTAAGTCAACATTTTCAGTTTTATAGTCTCATTTAGAGTGTCAATCGTGTTAGGATAACGGGTTACATGTTGGCGGGTTTAATTCTAAAACCTTTACTCAACCCTGATTATTATTTGTGTCAAAACTTTTAACCCTCATAAAATTGTGTAACCCGAACACCACCTGCTTAGAGAATAAGTTATGGGAGCTCAGGTTGATGTAATTAAGACCGCGGGGTGTGTGGCGTTGGTTGGGGCAGGGGTTGCCAAGTAACGCTGGCTAGACCACACCGGGCCAGGCAATGGTTGACACGTGAAGTTGATCGTTTACGCGATGGTTGACCTCTCCAAAGGTTTGCATGTTATGGTGGAATCTGTTCATGGCAGTGACGAGTTCATAGATGTTATAACTGACCTTAACGGCGCCGCTCTTGCGCTTGGCAGGCTTGCGGTTTTTGTGCAAGGGTATACGTGAAAAGAGGTTGGGCTTGACGCGTCGGCCCATGAGTTATATGGCCAAGCAGTGTCGTCCGTATTCATTAATTTTAGGTGCCGATCACAAACAAACACAACGGACATTTATGAACAAACGAACACACAAAAAAAAAAAAAAAAAAAAAAAGAACTTGCACTCAATAACAGAAGCTATCAGTGTCACTACTCAAAAAAGAAAGTGTTTTAACAACCGGATCAAAGATTAAACTACTAATCTTATAGTAGACTAATGTACCCGACCTAAGAACCACTACAAAAGGTTTCTAGTTTAATTGTCTATTAATTGTTTGGGCAATAAAGTAAATAAAACTATAATAATATCAAAAAATAAATACAAAAATTTAGAAAACTCTAATAAACTATCACACTCAAACGAACACGTTGTCGAACGTTGACAAACATAAATGAACGATTGCGAACTCTGTTCATGTTCATTCGTTTAGTTAAACGAACGAAATTTCATGTTCGTCTTCGTTCATCTATTATACAAACGTACTTCGCGTCAAACGGTTCATGAACTATGCGCTGAAAGTTTGGTTCGTTTGCAACCCTATACATAACCAAACAAATGCATAAATATCAAACTAGAAGTTAAAAACAGTGATATTTGTTTGACTTACAAAAGTCAAACCATGAACCAATTTCTTTACACGATAGGTTAAAATGAAAACACAACAAATGATCAAGATTATCCTGCTGTTTGACTTTTTGACCCTTGAGAGATAAAAATATAACTAATATAACAATCACCTATAAAATTAAACAACAGTTACTTTAAAAATTCTAACACAATGATCAGCTCCACAAGAAGCAAGTTGCATACCATCATTCGTCTCTGCGTTCCTCCACGCTAAACGATTCACCGACGAAACATGGCACATAACTGGATCAAAAGATGCGCTTTTGGCCCCAAGAAACTAGAATCTTGTTCATCTGTTAAGCGAAAGACCCCAAAGCTCAATCAGACCCGTTTCCATTCCAACGGCAAGAACACCATCATCGTTCTGGCGGCGGGACCCAATCCAAGACAGAGCGGTAACACTGGATTTGAAAGCGGGCAGAGTCGTCAGTAGCCACACATCAGATTTTTCCTTTTGCACCTCCCAAATTTTCACGGTTTGGGAATTGGTGGCCCGATGGGTTCCAAGAACAGGCCCATACTATTCTTTTGTGGGCCTCTTGCTTGGTTATTAACTGGTAGCTGATTTGATCCGAGCCCTCTGTAAGACAACAGAACCCAATTAAAAACTTTTATTAAGTTGGTAAGATCCGGTTCAATATCCAACCAAAATTTTGTGGGCCTCTTCTTGAAGTCAATATATAAGGATTAATTTCATATAAATACCCTTACAAACTTTTGGAAAAAGCCGGTGACTAAATGCGTTACGAAATGCAAACCACAGGGACCATATCTGTGTACTTTTGGAATACTAGGGACTAAATCCAAAATTTTGGTAAACCTCAAGGAGCATCCGAACGTTCACAAACATAAATGAAGGAACGCGGCTTCTGTTTATGTTGGCTCATTTAACTAAACGAACGAAATTTCATGTACGTGTTCGTTCAATTATTTAACAAACTTGGTTCACAAACTGCAGTTGAACGTTTGGTTCATTTGCAGCCCTACTACGTATGACGTATGCATGTGAAATTACATACTTGTCCTTTTGTATCACCGCAATACAAATGAATTTTGTTGTCGAGTCCCCCCATTGTGTGGTAATTCTGCTAGTGAAAGTGTAACCAACCATCGGTCTTAAACCGGCAGAGAGTATCCAAACATGTGACTGCACAATCACCTTGTGATGATTATTCAAAGATCAGTTTTAATCAAAGTGATGATAGTGAGAATTCAGGTGGTATCTATACCGTCACAAACCTCCGGAAGCAGGTAGATCTACTTTCCAAACGTTAACTACACAATCTGAAGAGATGTAACAATTGCAGTAATGCAGGTGACGCCTTTCTTGTGTGATTTTGGCAGTTGTGATACATGTTGCCACTGTAAACAAAGTTCAAGAACTAATGAGAATCTTTAAATAACTAAAAGATTCACCTCTGGACTTTAAACTAATTATTATGCCTTGCACAATGTACACTAATCAGTCCCTTCTATTAGATCATCATTAAAAACAACTAAACATTATTAGAAAGAGAACGCGCAATCTGTTTCATGGTGTCAGCAGTCAAAAGACTGTTCATTTATAAGTAAGCATGCAGCTGGTTGAACTTGAAATGGCCCATTGGCATCGATGATTACTATATTATGATAAAACAATAAAGCAAATACCTTATTTTCTGCTAAAGAGATCGAACTCCCATAGAATAATGACTCCTTCTCCCACCCAGTGGCTACAAAAACATAAGAATGTTTAAGAATATGTGTTTAGCTGCAAACCTAACATTTGCATCACTTTATTGCTAATGCGGTAAAAAATCGGATATCTGTCAAGGACCGATATTTAAGATATCGGTAATCGCGGTGGGATATTGGTACTTTTAATATCATGCAGAATTTATATATATATATATATATAGCAATTTAACACTAACAATTTAGTATACTCTCATGCCATTAACAAATTAACCTTTTGCAACTTGCAAAACACTAACAATTGTAGCAAGTACGAACTCATTAAGATTTATCACACTAAAAATTAACAATCAAGACTTAAAACACTAATAATTGAAAAACAAATGCTAGAACTAAGAAGAAAGGTACTAATATCGGGAAAATCGGTGATATATCAATCAAATATCGGTCGAATATTTTGCACCGATATCTCACCAACCGATATATCGCGATATTAACTACATAGCTTTATTGAAGTACTTGTGGTATGCAACTTGATTCTCGTAACTTCTAACTTATGGAGATACTATCAATTAAGGGTGTTCCGGTTCAGCCAGTTTTGATGAGACGTACTGCAAACTACTGTTTCAAAACGACTAACCAAACAGGTCGGTTTTACCTGTTTTGACAATTTGATTCTAGCTGTTTGGCTGTTTGACCTGACTTTCTATTTCTTCATTCAAAATTATTAGTTTGTATTAAAAAAAAATCAAAATGATAAAGATGGCTCATGACTATAATACATATACATAACTACCTAATCCAAAAATGTAAATAAAATACAAAAAACGTTCCCAACTGGACCGTTTAACCGCTAATACATATGCATACCTATAGACGTACTAAAAAGGTGAGACAAGTCTTACATCCGCGGTTGATCATTACCTTTCAAAACATCCATGGTATCAATACCTACCTTTTTTCAGCCCCATTAACCATCACGGTGCGCTGTCCGAATTCGAAGTTTAACTACATTTGAAATTATAAAGGTTTCGGACTATTAGGTTTGAAGATATATTTTGGTCGGTTGGGACTGAGGAAATGTGAAACCGGTTTAAACCATGACATAAAAATAAATAGAAACTTATGATTATAGCTTAGTTCTTACATCTCAAACCATGCATTCGCATTACAAAGTCCTTCAATTCAAATGTCTTTTCTTAGTTACCACAAATAATTATAGCTTATGGAACATTGCAGCAAAAAGTTTAACCAAGATCTATCTTCGCCAGCTCCCTACAAACACAAAAACAAAAGTAAAACAAATAGCAGGTGCTTATGTTAAAGTTCATCACATGAACAAGACTAGAGAACTTGCCTATATCCAACTTATGATTGTATGACCACATCTTGATGCCTGCCTGCACATATTAAGGCAGAGAGTAACCTAATACGATCCGGGTTGGTCAGGATATAAAATACTTTTGTCCAACTGTCTTTCTTTGAATACTAATATTTTTAATTAGAGTAAAATGCCAAAATCGTCTCTGAGATTCAGACACTTTTGCTTGTTACATCCAAGAAGATTTTTTTTTTTTGTAAACTGAACCCCTGCCATTTCATTTTGGTTGTCAATTCAATCCAAATCACTAACTCAGTTAAAAGACTTTGTTAACTCAGGGATGATTTGGCAATATCGTTAACTCACGAACGATATAAAAAACTTTTGTCCCCTGCGTGACGTGGCGGTGAAGTGGCGCTGAGGAGGCGTGATAAAGCCCCTACGGGCTTTATACCACACCATGTAGCCTAAATGCATCAAGGCGGATATGTGGTATGGGGAGTGGAAACCTGCCTTGAAGGAACACGTTTCGTAATCCCCCTAATTTCAAACACTTAGGTTTGAAACCTATTGCATAAATGTTCATTAACTTTTATTATATACATCATTTAGTAAAAAAAATTATGCTAGCACTATTTTCATTATAATAGAATTATAATTATTTATATTGCTTTTTATTTAAAGGTAAAAAAAAGAAAAAAAAAAAAGAAATGTGTGTATAAGTAATATACATATATACACACACATTTATGTAAAAAGGTAAAAATATATAAGTGTGTGTGTGTGTATATATATAAATGTGTATATGTATATATATTATAATTATAAATGTTGTTTTTTTTTTTAATCTGAAGTTAAAAAGGAAAACTAAAAAACTGTAAATTAAAAGGTAGATTGCCAAAATCGTCCCCAAGTTAACGAAGTCTTTTAACTGAGTTAGTGATTCGGATGGAAATGGCGAAAAAAAATGAAAGGTCAGGGGTGCAGTTATTCTTATTTTGGATGTAAGTGTCCAAACCTCAGGATTAGATATGGTTTAAATATATTACAGGATTAGATATGAAAGAAATTTGATCTTTTTGCTTGTTTGTACTTTTAAAACAAAATCGCTACAAAGAAAGGTGAACGATAATCACCTTAAACATTCCACCATTGAAGAGTGCACAAATAGCACCAACAGAGAGTACGCTAGGACCCCTCATGCCATTAGCCAACGATAAGACGACTCCATAACCAAAACCAGCCACAACACTGCCATATAATAATGATTTACGAAGATGGTCAGGCAAACATCAAGACGGGTTTATGAGAATAGAAGTGCAGTGCAGTGCATGGCAATAGCTTTTTACCTTGTGTGGACATCTTCCTTGCCCCTTATGTTTTTCGCAACATAAGATATGCTTGCATTACAAACCCTCATGAGAATAACATTACTAGTTATTACAAAGGAACCTCCTACTAAACAAGATTCTACCAATGGCTTGTACCCTCCACAAAGGGAAAGGAACTGCATACAAAAATTAATAGCTTTAAATAACATATTAGTCAGTCAGTCAGCAAGACAACAAAACAAATTTTACCTGTGACTGTGGCGATGGTAGAGGAGTCCTCTTAATCATGCAAGTATTGTAGATAATTGACTCACTAAGCATACCAATGGCCGAGGAGGTGCCGACACAAAAGTAAGCATCCACAACAGCTTCATTGAATGGGGGTAAACGTTGTTTGGCAAACCAATTCTGAAATCTTTTGCATGTCATCTCAAAAATATTGTTCCTGACCGCTAACCCCATCGTATGTATTCTTCTAAAGAACGGAATCATGAATAAGCATATATAAACACAGAAATCAAGCGCAACTATCTACTCCACCATAATTAACCTTTTGTTTAAAAACACAAAATTGATGATAACATATATAGATTCAATTGTTTTCTAAAAGATTACGCAAAAACACAGAAATCAAGTGCCTTGTGTATCTAACTGTTGGAGGGAGGGAGAGATGACGAACAAGTTTTCAAATAAAAATTCCAACAGAGGAAAGAAAGCGATACCTGCGGTGCGGCTATTGCTCTCCTCGATCGATCGATCAACGTGGGGAGAGATGGGTAGGCAGGCCAGGTTAACGTTAATCGATGTCTTCTAGCTCTTGGGCCGGCAGTCTTCGGCCCAGTTTGACTTGCTTAGCCCACCAGCTTATTATTTATTAGGGGGCTGAATGAATTGAATGGTAAACTCGTGACGAAATTCTGTGATCCTAAAACTATTGGACTATGATTTAGAGACATACCTATACTAGTATTTATGTCCAAGTATTATTGGTTTTTTGTTATAATCGATAATCTGTGGAGGCGCTAACAGAATCCCGGTGGTCTAGAAACTTGATAATGAATGAACTTTTCTTTTAAAAAGGATGTGACATGTTCCCTTAGATATGAAAATTTGCGAGACCATGTCAATAGTAAACTCGTTAAATTATTCATACATAAGGTTGCAACAGATTTTGTATATAAGTTTTGAATATCATGTTTTTGATACTCTATTATATCGAGTCTTAAATTTACAAGTTTTATACCAATATCGGGTTTAGATTTGAGTGCGGTTTGTACAAGTTTAACATGCGTTGCAAGGTAGGTTCACATTGCTTGAACTTGAACCAATTATACCTAAGGGAGAGTGATCGTGAATAAACATCAAAATGATCAAGGGAAATTCATATAATACAATGGCTGAAAAAATACCACCGACAAGTCTTTGTTTATTAAAGCAATGATCTACATCGTACGTATAATTAATTGGCTGAAAAAATACCACCGACAAGCCTTTGTTTATTAAAGCAATGATTTACATCGTACGTATAATTAATATTAGTATAGATACTAATAAAACAAAGTAATCCACCAAAAGGGACCGACTACTAGGACACACCGTAATCATAAGACGACGGCGACCCACGCCTACAAACTCATCACCACCATAAGGTAATGACTACGAGGACACACCGACGGCGCACGTACACCTCCAAACTCATCGCTACCACAAGGGTAACGACTACCAGACTCTTTGACACCATAAGGTGACAACTGATATATACTCATCAAGGTCTCTTCATCACTAGAATGACGAGTTCACTCAAGATTTCATAGATCTTGTCACATGCAGGATGAGCTCTATCAGCAAGTAAGAAACTACGAGTTTTGCTGTGTTGACTGTAATCCAACATTCCAACTACATCCAAAGCACCTTCCTTAAGTTTCTTTCTTTCATCATTCTTCTTATATCAGCAAACATAATCCCACTTTCTAGAAGTTGCATAAACATTAGAAAGTGACACATAATTAGAGGCATTTTGAACGCTTCATCGAGTTGACCCGATCGTCCTAACAAGTCAACCACACAGGAACATATTTCAATCGTTGGTTCAAGCCTGAAAACAGTTACCGCTTTGTTATAAACATCAAGGCCTTTTTCAACCAAACCTGATTTACTACAAGCGGAAAGAACTCCAACCACACTGATTGCATCCAATGTCTGACCAATTCAGAGAAGAGGTCTTAAGCATTCAGGCTCAGCATAATACTTAACCATTCACAATAGCCCAATAGCAAATCGAAATCAAGGTTCATCTTTCTAACAATGTAACAATGAAGTCTACCCAACCAACTTTGTGTTTTGTGAACTCTCACACACGTGACACGTCTAATGTCTCCAACCACAAAAATCTTATATTGTTTCAAGGGCGCACCACGTGCTTGTATTGTCGATTCAAATATTAGCGTTGGGTTTCAGAATAGCAAAACAAACAATGGTTGTTTGTTTATCAGTATGGCCATGACAACCCTTATCTTGTGGTATATGTATTATTGTGTTTTACTTAAATTCTTTAAAATATCTGCCACTCTCATTTATGAGTATGCCATGACCAAATTAGATCCCTTTTTTCTTTTAGCTATGTTTTATGTGTAGTTGCTGCTACTCGAGACAAAGCAGACATATAATGCCATCTCAAACAAAGTATGAACTGTTGGCACAGACCCCTTCAATATCACACAAACTCCTCGCCCGTATTTATACTACAATAACTTGCTAACCAATGCATCCTAAACCAATACCAATAAATAAACTAAAATGAGGGTAAATAAGGGCCGGACCGACAGGCTTAGCATTCTAGGCGAAGGCCTAGGGCCACCAAAAAATAGGGGCCTCCATTTTTTTTCTTCCTTCCTATATTACATGTGTATGTGTATTTGGCCCAAATAAACAAACACATAATGAACCAAACAAATATAAATATAAATATAAATGGTGTACACCCAAAACTTGAAGAATTATTGGCCAGATCCCTTTTTTCTTGAATCCATGGGTACTTTTTTTTTTTTTCTTGAACACAATTATGCATCCTTTGACGATGAGGGAGAAACAATGGGTAATCGATTGCTTCCGATGGTGCGATTTGCTATTGATCACTAACCATAAAAAAAAAAAAAAACAATTTTGTGATTTGAATTTTGATATTCACGATTTTACGACTTGATATCGCGATTTGCTATTAACATTTGATATTTTTTGCCCCGACTTTGTACTTCGCTTAGGGCCTCTAAAAACCTTGGACCGGCCAATTAGTCTTTAAACATAAAGTACACAGCCGAGGTAGAAAATCGATCTCTAATCACCATTGCCTACTATGTGGGGGAATGCTATGTTACATTGAAGGGGACCCTATGTTCGGTGGTTGTGAAATGACATGTACGATAATACGAAAATGGGAAGATGTTGATGATGGTCATACGAAAATGACATGATGTTTAAACACTAATGATTTGCATTTTATAATTTCAACAGATGGTTGTAAAATAAATGCATATCTGATTTTTAGTTGTAATGTCCGTTTCTTATGTGTTAGTTTGTGTGTAATTCACATGTGCATATATTCTTAGCTACAAATACATTTTTGGTAACTACTCTCATGAATGAGTTCACATGCCCTGAATGTATATGTAAATGTAGCTAAGAAGGCCGGAGTTTGCTCATATATGATTTTCTATTTTGCATTTAACCGTACTTATAATTTCTTTTTTATTATTTGCTTCTATATTTGGTATGAATTAACATGTACAGTTAAGATATCTACATTAGCCGGAACACCTTATTCTGGCTCGATATGGCAACCTAGGCGCTGAATTCTCACATGGCGACAAAGTTTTAGAACAGAAGCTTAAAGGATACACGACTGGGAACATCAAAATCGCCACATCAGAGGTTTGGATGTTTTTCCAATTTAAGGTCATAAATAAACTTTTTGTTGAATTGAATACTTGGTAAATGAACAGGTGGGGTGGGGATGACAGTATATATATTGGGATATAACAGTAACGGGAAGTGAGGACGAGGTTACATACAAGGAAGAATTTGTACTAGAACATAAAGGAAAGCAAGCAAACTCGAAGAATGACTTCATATTCATTTCATGTGAATGAGCCGGAAAGATTCTCATTTCATTTGCCAATCCAACTTTTAAAAATAGAAAGATTTTTTATAGGTACAAACTCAAACACTTTACCAATTCAAGGTTAGATTATTTTCATTTTCAAATTAAATTTACTTTTTAGCCCACTACTACATACACACCTGAATTTGTAACCTGAGGATTTTATGTAAGATTTTCGTGATTAATATATACGTATATAGAACAACTCTCACATCGGACAGGATCAATGGGAATGGATTGAAGGAAAAGATAAGATTTTTTTTTTTTTTTTTCGGTTGGGGTATTCAAGAAGCAATTGGTTGAATTTTACCTAACATCCGCTACAAGTAGCAGATTTTACGGTTTGCCTAACCTACAATGACCCGTGTTCGGCGCAACACGCGGGTTTTCCATTCTAGTTATCGCTAAAAACAACGTTTTCAAACAGTTCGTCTAGCCTACAATGATCAAGCTAAGTGCTCAAACCATATAAAG
Organism: Helianthus tuberosus; assembly: GCA_030545235.1. NCBI lineage: Eukaryota > Viridiplantae > Streptophyta > Magnoliopsida > Asterales > Asteraceae > Helianthus > Helianthus tuberosus. Next base: position 25,826,692 of record CM060395.1, read on the forward strand.
ATGGATTGATTTAGTTCACAGTAGTAATATTTCAAAGTACTTACTGATCATAACCACATTCACAGTAGTAATATTTCAATGTACGCAAGTCTGAACTAAATTTCAAAGTACTTACCGATCATAACCACAGGTCAACCTTTGGGTTCATCAGAGTGATCTTTACCTTCTGAAAGTGTGGGGTGATTCTCAGATTCATCGGGGTGATTCTCAGATTCCGCAGGTAGTGTTGGGAGGTTACGAGGTATTATTTCGAGAATGAAAAGAAAGGCCTGTTTAGCAAAGTGTCCAGCAAATGGTTTCACAACTTTGAAAGCAGCAGAAAGGAGGCGGCGTTCAGCTGGGAAAGGTAAAATCTTTGAAGCAATGTCAATTATATCTACTGGCTTCTTCTTGTCCTCATTTATGCTGTTTTTCAAATATATCTTCAGAAAATCTCGGTCAAAGAAAGCATCAACGCTTCCGTAGAGCTGATAAAAAAAATAGATACAAACACAATTAATTAATCAATCAAACATTGGCTAAGCAATTTTGTATGTATTGTAAATTATAAATAAGTAAACCAAACAAACAATTTTTTCCTTAAGTTAGGTGCTAGCTCACAGAACCAAACGTCGTTTGTTAAACAATTCATGTTCATCCTGAGATGTTTAACACGTCTATTGAACCCGAAAAAGCCATTTTCTTAAAAACTAATAGGAACATGGATGCGACAACATGTTTAACACGGTTGATTATGAGGAGTTCAATAACACATATGGCATGGCACGTTAGCACAATTATTGACATGACTCACTAAACACGGTTAAGAAATAAAAAGACCGGTAAATAAGAGCTATCAAAAACCATGATCCCATTTTACTTCAATATATACAAAGCTACATTATTTTGATAAATAGGTCATAAACATGTTTTTACGATGTATTAATCTACATATCTAAGACAATAATTTAAAAAGGCATACCTTCGGTTTTTTTTAACGAATAGCAGCTTCCAGATCTTTATTTGGATCAGTGCTTTCCTTGCTTACATTAGACCCAGATCCATCAGGTTTTTCCACTCCGAAACCATGGGGTGTCACATCCACCAAAGTGACACCAGTACCCTGTCCCTCCTAAACAAAAAATCAACATATCAACTAACTATTAATGGTAGTCAAACTAAACCAAATTTTTTGAACACAACAAGCGTACCACAGCAACGACTGTTATCTGGAGTGAAGTTCCAGGTGTAACAGTTACGGTCACACTGAAAAAAAATCAAGTGTCAAACTAACTATTAATGGCAGTCAAACTAAATCAAATACAGTGTTTCAGATTCAAACCTTTCTTTGATGCATGCTCTAAGTGAAAACGTACGCAAACGGTTCTTTCCAACCGGCTTGAAACTACTGGAAAGCTCAAGTTAAAAAAAAAAAGAAAAAAATCAATAGCAACTCAACACAACATGAAACCCTAGGTTTCAATATAACATGAAAAAAAAGGCACACTGAGTTATTAATCAACTAATAATCGATAAAAACCGATTGAATAACATGAAAAAAGGCACACGGAGTCATTAATCAACTAATAATCGATAAAAACCGATTGAATAACATGAAAAAAGGCACACAGACAACTAATAATCGATAAAAACCGATTGAATAACATGAAAAAAGGCACACGGAGTGATTAATCAACTAATAATCGATAAAAACCGATTGAATAACATGAAAAAAGGCACACGGAGTGATTAATCAACTAATAATCGATAAAAACCTATTGAATAACATGAAAAAAGGCACTAAAAATCGATAAAACCGCTTCAATAATACGAATTCAAAAAATGAAAATACGAACCTTCGAGAAACACGATCACGCATGCAAAAATCAGACCTAAGTGCCATTGCAGACCTAAGTGCCATTGCAGACGTAAGTGCCATCGCAGAAGATTTCTGTTAAAACAACAAAGTAACCGTTTATTATGTTTATATATATGGGAGCGGGAAAGAACTCGAATGTGTTCATTTGTGTGTGTGTGTGTGTGTGTGTCAAGAGAGGCAGAGAACGAGAGGGAGAGAGAGAGTGAGTGAGTGAGTGAGGGGGAAAATGGAGATTGTGTTTGTGTTTGTGTTTGTGTGGGTCGGTGGGTGGGTGTATATGGGTTGGATGGGTATAGTAAATACATAATAATAATAATAATAATTTATTGTTATTATTATTATTATCTATAATATATTAAAAAGGAAAAGTGATGTACAAAAATGTAATTTTGCCATATGTACAAGTTTTGAATCAATATGTACAAATACATCTAAGCAGGTAGAATAGGAAGGGGAACAGTTTTTAAGACGCTAAAAAGGCCAATATAGTAATTTTACCCCTGAAATATAATTGCCTCTTTCATTGCCATTGTCTGTTCGTATACAATTTGCCAAACTGGTGGCCTCCCTCATCATAAATAGAGAATTTGGATGGTCTTCTCCTTCACATACTCCTATCTAATTGGTATAACTGCATCCAATCCATTTAGTAAGGTCGTTTCTCGTCTGATTTCGATTCGTGTTGATGGAAAGAATCGGTGTCAGCGTCTGATCACTCATCTAGGGTTAGGGTTCCGACTTCGTCTTCTTCGTTTGACATTATTTGGGGAATTTTATCATGTTAGGGATGGACATTATTTGTGGAATTTTAGGATCATCGTCAGTCGTTTAGGGTTCGAGAATCAAAACCCCTAAATGTTAGAAATCATTCGTTTAGGGTTATAATCGTGCCTTCAAAGACACTCTCAATTGGGTTGTCTGATGCTCTTAGTTGTGTACATCTTCATTTTTAAATTTAATTGTTATGCTTTGAGTTGTTTCAGGCCGATGCACTTCGTGAGAGATTCAATGCGAACAAGAACGTGGTTAGTTTCTCTTTTATTTTGATATTGTGAAATTAGGAGTTGACTTGTTCATAAGTATAGGGAACACAGGGTAACATGAATGCAACTTAAAATATAGGCACTTCAACAAAAGTCGAATGTGTTGGCAAGTTGACTTTTTTCATTTTTTTTCTTTCAGCTGAGAGGATCTCCGGATATTAATGTTTGTTGTTGTGCTTCACTGACAATTTTATCAGCTCCCAACTCCGGAAATCTTGAAAATATTGTTGAAGTTTTTGAAAGCTCAAAGGAGCCCCCTGTTGATGAAAGTGATAGTAATGATACTGATGAAAGTGATTCTCTGATGATATTGAAGATTCTGATCATAGGTTATATACATCATTGTGTTGTAGGTTTTGCTTGTTTGTGAATTTACCTTGGGCCTGGGTTCGTTAACCTTGCCAATTATGCTGTATGTATTGTTCTTTGATGAAAGTTAAGAGTAAAGTGGTTAACCTAAAACCCTATAACTTCTCTACAGGTTAATCTGTAGTTAATAATCTGGTGGTAGCCTATCCATATCTTGTTGATTCTCTCAAAGGTTTTCTTTGAAGGTTTGTTTAAAGATTTAGTTTAATGTTTCTTTTTACTGTTGAGAATTGTATACTTTTTTTTCTTTTTGGCTATATTTCTTCATATTTCTTTTTCATGGGTCTCTTTATTTGCAGAATTGCATTGCAGTCATGGGCTTTCTTGTTTATGAAGGAAGGTATGATTTATACTTTTTATATTTCTTTTGTGAGGCTATTTTCTCTACCTGCAAGGAATATGCTTATGTATTGATTCACATGTTTTAACTATTTAAATTGAATGCCAAAGAATGAGCCAACCCCACTTGATATAAAAAAGGACCCTAAAAGCATGTGAGATGATAAATATGGTATAAAAGATTCATGGGAAGATGAAGATGAACCCTCTCCGGTACAATTTATATGCTATTAACATAATGATTTGAAAATCTTGCTTCGAACTGCCTATTCTTCTAAATTCGAGTATGCTTAAATTGAAAAATATTTTTTTATGTGATGTTACAATATTTTTCCTTTAACATGTATCAGCCACAAGTGGTCGATGGCGGTTATAGGTGAGGGGAATGCCGGTGGTGATAATATCGCAAACGTGGTTAGGATTTTAATTAGAGGTGCTCAATTGCCGTGAATAGAAGGGTGGCAACAGTTAAAGTTGATGAAGGACTGTGACATGGCAAAAGGATGGCGACGGAGCCGGAGAAAGGTGGATGAGGTGATTGCGGAGGTCCGGCGATGGGGGCAACGATAATGGTAAGGTTACATTTTGAGGGGCTTTAATAAATCAACATTGAATGGAAATAAGGTTCGAAATATGGCCGTACATTGTTTGAATCATCGTTTTGTCTTGAAAAACAGGCTTCGGTCATGACCCTGCGGATATTGCTGGACTTGAATCTGCTCTAAATAACCACAAAGTGTACAACTCCATGCTGAATTGATCTAACCATCCGACCTGGTGATAAGAAGTACCTACGCAATGGTAAGAGATGCTTTATTTATATACGGTTCCACAAAAACAATGGAAGGGAAGCGGAGCCGATGCCATGGGTCCGGCAGCGATGGTGCAACGAGCTAGGGCTGACAACAATTCACTTTTGTAATTAGTTGATTGGAAAGTATTTTGTTAATCGGTGTCTTTTAATTTGAAACAAATCAGTTGGAAGATGGGAGTAAGGTTGAGCATCTACAAGAGCAACGGTGTCGGGCCAGACTTGATCATTTGGAATCTGCTGACGGTGATGATATATCAGAGTGTAATAACATGCGATTAAAGCGAATACCGGTGGACTATATGTTGAGAATGTCATATTATGATACTGCCACAAAGCTTGTTGAAAGAAGCAATATACAGGTATGGCATTGAACTTTGCTGAAAATTAGTATTCTTATTCAACCAAAAGACATTAAATATATGTTGTATCTTAATAGTCTGTTCTTCATAACGCGTTACATGCATGAGCTGTGTTTAGAATCATGTAAAGCTAAAAAAAATTAGACTTTTGTATAAGTACGTTTTGATTAATTGTCTTAGCAAATTCGTATTAAAAAACAAATAACGTGAAACCCGATAAGTACCCGCGGCATCGCGCGGGCCAACCCACTAGATTTCTAACAACTATTCATGATATTAATGATCCAGATGGTAACTGAGGTCGAAAAGATTTCTGTAGGTGCACAATTTATATCACTCCATAAGCTGTTTTTTTCAGTCTTCTGTGATGATGCAACAGCTGGTGAAGTTTTTATCGTACCTCTTATTATATATCACGCAAATTAGCATATATGTAATATTATAGTTCAAACTTGTGCATAAAACTGCAGGAATGGTAGTTCCAGTAAAAGACCTCCACAAGAAGAATTAATGAGGTCAGACTTTAAAGTCCTTTGGTCTTTATCTTACTCAACTTTTTCCTTTATTTTTTGCTCCATTTTGTTTTATTCTTGCTCATATTCTATATACGTAACGTGTTATAAGTATAATTATAAAAATCATGTTATTAAAAGTATAATATAATTATCTATGAGGGTGTACGCATTTGAATACATTTGACTTATCAAACCGGTTTGACCCGTTCTATTTTTAGCTAAGTTTTCAAATTAAAAAGGCTCAAAACTATATTATCCACATGCCACGCCTCTCGTTAACGTATATATGAGCTTGAATGTACAACTGTGTAGTTTGTGTTTCTAAGCTTATGTGTGTTTTTTTTTCTTCTGGTTGCTGGTGACAATAATATTTGGAACATGAAAATAGCGGTTTTTACACACGAAACTGGTGGAAACAGTTTCTCGGTACCATATGAACTGTTGGTCTCAATCTCAGGCATTTGTTATTGAATTTCTTTGATTGATATATTTGAACCAAATTGACTCCAAATCTGCCTCCATGACAGTTTATTAGCAATAGCATTAGAATTTTACTTAATGAATCATGGCTAATTTGATACCTGTAAATATCAAATAGGAATTATTTTAAAGAGACCAAAACTTTGGTTATTATTGTTCGTCCAAAGTTGTGACATGTTTTTTTTTGTTGTATCTATGATGATAGATGTGACGTCGTCTTCACCAAATCAAACCCTAGAGTCATGACATCATTTGGTAACTATGCTTTCATGGATTTTATCCTCACATGGGTGAAGCACTTGACAGATTTGGGCGTTGAGAATCTTCTAACTAGCATTTTCGATAAAGGCGTTCGAGGTATATTTGAGGACAGAGACAGAGAGTATGAGGTGGATGAGATAAGGGTGTGATGTGGATTAGAAGTGCTGCTATGACTTAAATGTTTTGTTTTAAGTTTGGGTCATCCGATGGTACTTGGATAGTTATAAACATATAAATGCTAATTATAATATTTTTGAACCGTAGGTTTTTATATTATATTTAAGGACTACTATTAATATATAACCTTTTTATATGTATATTATTTTTGAGTACCTTGTCACGAAGCGCGGGTACTTCTATATGAATATACAACTTCTATATGATTTTTTTTTTATCATTTTAAGGTTTAAGGTTTGAGTTATGTTTCCTCCTCATATTGTCGACTCCGCAGCAACGCGCGGGTTCCCCACTAGTTATTTATAAATAATATTTATAAAGATATGTGTTTAGTATGTATAAAAGAAAGAATGGAAAATGGAAACCATAAAAGTATAAGGGCACTTTGGTCGATGATAAAGAACACTGACTTTGGTAAATAGTCTTAAGACCCCTGCATTGTGGGGCGGGATACATAAAACCTTTCTACCGCTTTTACAGGCCGGGGGGCGTAAAATTGTGCTAAGTAGCACCCGAGCGACAGCCAAAATCGAGAAATAGCGTAAAACAAAAACACGATTTTTTATCACTCACTGACTGGCTCACGTGACGTAAAAGTAGATAAAGTCGAATTTATAACGATACATATTATCAAGTCATTACATAAACCCTTAAAGTTGTAACATATGTCGAAAACGGGTCCTAAAAACCGAGCCGGTTGTAATCGGATTCTTATGAATAAATACAAATGACATTTTTATTTTATTTTCTTTAATCCTTGTTTATTAAAAACAATGGTTAATTAATATAAACAAGCTATTTTTGAGGGGTTTATTGTGACATTCTCTGGAACTTTGAACCTTTTTATAAGAGAATTTGGAAACAAAAAAAAATAAATAAATGAAACCCGCGGGTATCGAACTTGCATGATAAACAAACACTTACATAACCACTGCACCACCTTAGGCTTTGGTGCTAGATTCTTGAGCTCAATTAATAAATACACACGTTACGCGTTTAAATTCCTTTTGAAAACAGTTTGCTGCCACACCCACTGTTGACAGCGAAGGAATTTAGTTCCTTTCCTTGTTTACCGTTCTGACTTGTTGAGAGTGATTTCGTGTTTCCATGTTTAAGCCAATCACGAACATGACCAGAAATCATGTCTTTATACATCAACAAGAATCATATCTCTCCTTTTATTTTCGAAGGTTATGAGTTTTCTAAAACAGAAATTGAGACAACAATATAATAAGTATACCAACCTAATTCTATACCCTCACACCACCACAACACTTTCCAACACCTTTGCACCTTGTCGGAGAAGTCTAGTCGTCGCCGGAACTTCGCTGGAGAACCCGAAGCCGCCGGAAAACCTCTCTCACTCCCACCGTCGGTAAAACCCTTCTTTTCATCAACCCATTTTTACGTTCCTGATATTTTATATAATTAGTAATTATGTTAGTGAACAAAGAAAAAAAGGGAGAAAAAAAGGGAAAGAAACAATAACAGATGGGGGGATCGACTGGGTAACATTTTAACAAAGAAGATGGAATGCAAACGTGTCCATATGGATTTGAAAATGGATAACTAACAGATTGTTGAGGTGTTGGAGTGGTTTTGGTATGAATCAGACAAACAAAGGGCGCGGGTTCGACCCCGGTTCCTTGTTTGCCGCTGATCCTTTTTAAACCCTTATTATAATCAGAATATGTAACTCAAAACTGTTAGTATATAAATGAATTAAAACAGTGAGTTGTTACCGGGTTAGACACTCGTCCCAGTGGAAGGGATGGTTGGACACGTACTGAAGGTCTCCGGTTCGATTCCCGTCTAAGCCCGGTTTAGGGTGATATTTAACCATTTTTGTCATTTTTTGGAAAGATTTTGCCTGTTGTAACTTAATTCTTTTTGTTGTTCTAGTTAACTCAGTCATTCTTTTTCAGCTCTAATTTATTTACAAACAATTCTGATATATGAAAACCTTTAACATTTTTTCTTGCATAATCTAGCACAGTTAATTGTTATTCTTGTTCTTATAATTAAAGCCTTAAAAGCAAACATAAATATTCACAAACTATTAAGAAAAAATAGTATATATAAATAGTTAATTTATAAGCAAAATACTAAACTTTAACTTAAATATTGACAAGATTGTTGCATGGTATTTTAATCATCTAGGTTAACCGTTTCATCCATTTGTGATCCTTTTCCCAATCTTTCCTCGCGCGTTATATTCAAGGAATCTCCATACGCAAAACAGTGAGTAGATCTTACTTTTCCTCGTATTGTCACTTTAACTTTTTGGGGTGTTTCATGTGTCACGTTTCATATGTTTCGCATACTTGTTCCATAACATGCCAAGTTAAGTGTCATATGTGCTCATGTGTGTTCGTATGTTGCATTACTTGTTTCATTCATACGCTCTACGTGTTTACCGCTTTGTGTCATGGGTTTCGTTGTTTCGCTTTTCGCCTTTCGAGGCTTGAATCGCATCATTGTTTCATAGCGTTGTTTTTCGCCTTACGAGGCTTGAATCGCGTCATTTTTTTTGTATTTTGAATATTGTGTGGTTTTATTTGGAACAATTATTTGGTTATGTGAGACAAATTAATATTGATGATATAGAATATTCAAACTTTAAATAAACTAGATTTAGGGACTATTTGATAACTTTTGAATGGGTAAGTGCTAAACTAGTAAAATGTCTGAACCATTAAGTGCTGAATCAATAAGAGGTCTGAACCATTAAGAGTCAGTATAATATTTAACCGTTCAGAGGTAAATGTAAGACCAATTCAGATAAGAGTTCTTAACCATTCAGAGGCAAATGTCTGAATCATTCAGACATTTGTTTGCGAAACAAACAGTCTGAACTATTAAGTACTGAACCAGTAAAAAGTCTGAACCACTAAAAACTTCATTAAAAGCTAAACAAACAACCCTTTATTATTTAACGAACCAATCTCAAATATATTACAAATAACTATAGGTTATATTTAGTTACAAAAATAAAGGTTATTCTTTTTTTTTTAACAAGTAAAATACAACTATTTATACCAAAATTACAACCAACAATGCAACAAAATGTTGCAAATTAATATATAGTTAATGTCAAAAGCTATGAAACAAACATATCATACCTTGTGCCATATCCGTTATACGTTGGGGTGTGACAAAAGTTTACCATAAGAAAGACAAAAGAAAAATAACTTGGTACATTACATGTTAGCAATTAGTATACACAGATGATAGTATAGATATAATATTTTTAAATTATTATCAAATAGTTAATTTTGAATGTATTAACAACAGAATAATAATATGTAATTTATCTATTATATGTTAAAGAAGAAGCACTAAAATGACGCAATATAACAACCCTAAGTATAAAATGGTTTATCTCTCATCTTATTTTTTAAATGAAAATTTTCAGTTTTATAGTCTCATTTAGGGTGTCACACGTGTCAGCTTAACGGGTTACATGTTGGCGGGTTTAGTTTTGAAACCTTTACATGACCCATATTATTATTTGTGTCAAAACTTTTAACCCTAACCTAACCACGTATATATAAAATTGTGTAACCCGAACACTTTTACAGGGCGGGGTACATAAAACCTTCCTACCACTTTTACAGGGCCGGGGGCGTAAAATTGTGCTAAGTAGCACCCGAGCGACAGCCAAAATCGAGAAATAGCGTAAAACAAAAACACGAATTTTTATCACTCACTAACTGGCTCACGTGACGTAAAAGTAGATAAAGTCGAATTTATAACGATACATATTAACAAGTCATTACATAAACCCTTAAAGTTGTAACATCTGTCGAAAACGGGTCCTAAAAACCGAGCCGGTTGTAATCGGATTCTTATGAATAAATACAAATGAAAATTTTATTTTATTTTATTTTCTTTAATCCTTGTTTATTAAAAACAATGGTTAATTAATATAAACAAGCTATTTGTGAGGGGCTTATTGTGACATTCTCTGAAACTTGGAACCTTTTTATAAGAGAATTTGGAAACAAAAATAAATAAATAAATGCAACCCGCGGGTATCGAACTTGCATGATAAACAAACACATACATAACCACTGCACCACCTTAGCCTTTGGTGCAAGATTCTTGAGCTCAATTAATAAATACACACGTTACGCGTTTAAATTCCTTTTGAAAACAGTTTGCTGCCACACCCACTGTTGACAGGGAAGGAATTTAGTTCCTTTCCTTGTTTACCGTCCTAACTTTTTGAGAGTGATTTCGTGTTTCCATGTTTACGCCAATCACGAACATGACCAGAAATCATGTCTTTATACATCAACAAGAATCGTATCTCTCCTTTTATTTTCGGAGGTTATGAGTTTTCCAAAATAGAAATTGAGACAGCAATATAATAACTATACCAACCTAATTCGATACCCTCACACCACCACAACACTTTCCAACACCTTTGCACCTTGTCGGAAAAGTCTAGTCGTCGCCGGAACTTCGCTGGAGAACCCGAAGCCGTCGAAAAACCTCTCTCACTCCCACCGTCTGTAAAACCCTTCTTTTCATCAACCCATTTTTACGTTCCTGTTATTTTATATAATTAGTAATTCTGTTAGTGAACAAAGAAAAAAAAAGGAGAAAAAAAGTGGAAAGAAACAATAACAGATGGGGGGATCGACTGGGTAACATTTTAACGAAGAAGATGGAATGCAAACGTGTCCATATGGATTTGAAAATGGATAACTAACAGATTGTTGAGGTGGTGGAGTGGTTTTGGTATGAATCAGACAAACAAAGGGCGCGGGTTCGACCCCGGTTCCTTGTTTGCCGCTGATCCTTTTTAAACCCTTATTATAATCAGAATATGTAACTCAAAACTGTTAGTATATAAATGAATTAAAACAGTGAGTTGTTACCGGGTTAGACACTCGTCCCAGTGGAAGGGATGGTTTGACACGTACTGAAGGTCTCCGGTTCGATTCCCGTCTAAGCCCGGTTTAGGGTGATATTTAACCATTTTTGTCATTTTTTGGAAAGATTTTGCCTGTTGTAACTTAATTCTTTTTGCTGTTCTAGTTAACTCAATCATTCTTTTTCAGCTCTAATTTATTTACAAACAATTCTGATATATGAAAACCTTTAACATTTTTTCTTGCATAATCTAGCACAGTTAATTGTTATTCTTGTTCTTACAATCAAAACCTTAAAAGTAAACATACATATTCACAAACTATTAAGAAAAAAATAGTATATATAAATAGTTAATTTATAAGCAAAATACTAAACTTTAACTTAAATATTGACAAGATTGTTGCATGGTATTTTAATAATCTAGGTTAACTGTTTCATCCATTTGGGATCCTTTTCCCAATCTTTCCGCGCGCGTTATTTTCAAGGAATCTCCATACGCAAAACAGTGAGTAGATCTTACTTTTCCCCGTTTTGTCACTTTAACTTTTTGGGGTGTTTCATGTGTCACGTTTCATATGTTTCGCATACTTGTTCCATAACATGCCAAGTTAAGTGTCATATGTGCTCATGTATGTTCGTATGTTGCATTACTTGTTTCATTCATACGCTCTACGTGTTTACTGCTTTGTGTCATGGGTTTCGTTGTTTCGCTTTTTGCCTTTCGAGGCTTGAATCGCATCATTGTTTCATAGCGTTGCTTTTCGCCTTACGAGGCTTGAATCGCATCATTGTTTCATTACTTATGGTATGTTATGTCATGTTACATTATTATCTATGTTATGGTTGATTATTGGATTATTCGAATGTGTTCATTTGTGTGTGTGTGTGTGTGTGTCAAGAGGGGCAGAGAACGAGAGGGAGAGAGTGAGTGAGGGGGAAAATGGAGATTGTGTTTGTGTGGGTCGGTGGGTGTATATGGGTTGGATGGGTATAATAAATACATAATAATAATAATTTATTGTTATTATTATTATTATTTATAAATAATATTTATAAAGATATGTGTTTAGTATGTATAAAGGAAAGAATGGAAAATGGAAACCATAAAAGTATAAGGGCACTTTGGTCGATGATAAAGAACACTGACTTTGGTAAATAGTCTTAAGACCATTGTGGGGCGGGATACATAAAACCTTCCTACCAATTTTACAGGGCCGGGGGCGTAAAATTATGCTAAGTAGCACCTGAGCGACAGCCAAAATCGAGAAATAACGTAAAACAAAAACACGAATTTTTATCACTCACTAACTGGCTCACGTGACGTAAAAGTAGATAAAGTCGAATTTATAACGATACATATTTGCAAGTCATTACATAAACCCTTAAAGTTGTAACATCTGTCGAAAACGAGTCCTAAAAACCGAGCCGGATGTAATCGGATTCTTATGAATAAATATAAATGAAAATTTTATTTTATTTTATTTTCTTTAATCCTTGTTTATTAAAAACAATGGTTAATTAATATAAACAAGCTATTTGTGAGGGGCTTATTGTGACATTCTCTGAAACTTGGAACCTTTTAATAAGGGAATTTGGAAACAAAAAAAAAATAAATGCAACCCACGTGTCACACCCTGATATTTCCACGTATTACCGGTGGGGAGTATCGTGACGTAGTTGATATCATCATAGACAAATAATCACAGTTCAATGCACAGCGGAAGTCTAAAGTAATAATAATACAAACCGATTCGAAAGTATAATAAAGTATTACACAAAGGTTCTATATGGATCCACAGGCGGATCTTTAAAACAGAAAAATAAACACTGTTCAACAGACTTTAGACGTTTAGAATTTGCAAGATTCCTTATTAACGCCCTGAGCTCCCAGCCAATTACGTACAGTACCTGTCACTTAATCTTTTTGGAAAATACGTCAGTTTACACTGGTAAATATAATTAACTGGCTCTTTTGAAAACATTTATGAAAATTGATTTAAATGCACAAGGCACAAATATCCTTTTATAACTTGGGACAATTATATAAAAATAATCTTGTATACAGATTTATATATTCGTTATACATTCAGGGCCCGATATAGAAACCGAGTCAAGATTAACAGATACACCACAAGTATAGGCCCACAAGAGAGTGAGATACCGTTTTTCCTACGCAACTGTCAGGTGTATGCCTACACCCCGTGCTTAAGACGTGGCCATTTCTTAATAAATGATGCCAAGGATATCCGGGACATGGTCATTAACCCCCAAAGGCTTTGTTTCAAACAAGACAGATTAAAACGGGTTACCTCAATAATTTAACCACTAATCGATTAAACATTCAATACCCGACCAAGCTGTATTATTATAATACCGTATCCCAAGCCCGTATAGGGAAAATAAGTTAAAAGTATTTACCTGAGCTAAAATGTAATTTTATTCTCAGCCTTATATTCAAATCAGCAAGCACAAGTACCTCTACTGGGGCTCTCAATCTGGAATGAAGGTTTTATTAACCTATTAGATTTCTAACGGGTCTTATCTAAGTTGTAACTTAGACCGGTTAGTTTTAATGAAAGGTTTACGGTTCGAAACGCAAGATTAAGCGAAGACCAGATTAGTATGTGATTTAGACCCGACAAGTATGAAGACTTGTATAATATGGGTAAACTAAACACATTCTGGATTTTGAAGTAAAAATGATAAGGTTTGACCCGTTTCGGTTAATTTATGCAAACTAGTTACATAAACCGTACCGAACACGAAAAAAGGCATAACGGGTAACCAAAGGAGTCATGAACATGTTTCACTAGTTGATATGCCATAAATATGTTGTGATATCAGTAGGATACCTTCCATTATGCCCAAAACGGATTTAAAATCAATTTAAGCCCCGTAGGGGTATTTTGGTCATTTTAAAGGTTATAAGAGAGGTTAAACAATAATCTGAGGTTCTGGTCTAAAATAATCAATAAAAATATTTATTTTAATAAGTTATATCAGTAGGACATCATATATATGTGAAATTTATCATTTATGGCCAAACTATGCACCGTAGGGGCATTTTGGTCATTTCACATATGTTAAAAGAGCCAAATTTGGAAATCTGAGTTCAAAACTTTTAATTACTGTTTAAGTATAAAAATTTATTCATAACATCAGTAGGTAACAAGCCTTAGGTGCCAAATATGGTTTTAAACCATATTATGCGCCTAAATCGCATAAAAGTCAATATTTGACGATATTCAGGTTGATTAAGGAAATCTGAAATTTTGATCAGCCTTTACTATTTAAAATAACTTATTTAATATATAAAATCAGTAGAAAAAGGTTTGATATGTAAATGATGTGTAAAACTCATTTTATTAGCGAAAAGGGCATTATCGTCAATTGCCGAGTCTATGCAAGAACTCTATGTTATGATCGGTTTAAAATTTAAAAAAAAATTCTAAAAATCCCTAAATATTATATCTTAACAGTGGGTAGAAAGTTTGGTGTCAAAATTTGGATTTAAATAGGTTTTATGCCAAAAATGCCGTTTAATTAATAAAAAGGCTTAAATTTACGATATTGAGCATAACTCCTAATTTAGACCTCAAACTGATGTCAAATTTTTAGGACATGTTTATAAATCAGTAATAAAGGTTTTTGTCCTCTCACATTTTCAAAAATCTCGTTTTAATATCAAAAGGGCATAATGGTCAACTTTTAAGCATTTAACGGAAACATGCAATGAACTAGGATTTCTATGGAACCATGTTGTATAGCCTCAGAGGGTTATAATAACATAAAATATGGTCCTAAAGGAATCCTAAGGCATATCTAAACTAAGCTAAATCGGGTCAGAACTGAAAGTCAAAGCAAAAGTCTACTTTTGCGACTTTCGGTTCCGAACCGAGCCTAAACTCAGAATTATCGGGTTGAACATGTCTAGACATGTTCAATTAATATTTACCAAGTTATTAAAGTGATAAAACTGATTTTATTGCCTTTACATCATTAGTTATGAATTTTATTTAAAAACTGACTCGTTCGACTTTTATTTTAATTACTTTGACCAGACAATTAACTAAGCAAACGTGGTAATTAGGAGGTACCCTTTTGAGGGTTTAATACCTACCTAATTGCGATCACGTAGCCATGTTTGTTGCGAACAATGGCTCGATCGTTTAAAAGTCAAAGCGTTTATCGCGAACGTTTGACTTTTCGGCTTTAAGAGCCAAACAACTTAACTAAGCATGAAAGGAACACTTACGAGTGGTCCTTAGGATTGAAGGAGGTTCCCAAGTTGGCCAGGATCCTCTAAAATCAGAGATATAGCAGATTTGGAAAGCTGGTGTGATTTGAACAAATGAAACCCACCTCTATATATAGTTTTCGGGAAGCCACGGATGAGTGCCAAGTGTCGGAAGGGATAACAAGATTAAAACAAGTGTAAAATGGTTTTACAAATCAGTGGACAAGCCCCTAGATTGAGATATGTCTGTATGGAAACCAGATTCGACGAAAACCAGCAACAAAACCAGTTTCTGCTTACTGATCTGTCTTCGCAGCCCGCGCAGGAAGTCCAGGTGGGCTTACGCGGCCCGCCTAAGCTTCTGGCCCAGACTCAAGTTTGGCAGAATGTGCAGAATCAGTCCCTGTACATGTTTAATGCTACATCTGACACATTTGAGGCCCGTAAAACCATTTTCAAGGCTCTACAATGATGCCTAAACATAGAGAACATAAAACATGCTCAAAAATATGTCGGATGTCGGTTCGTTTGGTCGTACGGTCGCGTAGTTCGGCTAATTACGACGAAACATGAACGGACGCGAGAAACGATCCAAATTATGCGATGAATGGAATTTTATCATGCCAATCACTAAAATAAAATATTTTAATGATTACATAAATTTTTGGATGCCCGGATATATTCAGAACGTAAGATATGTACGAAAATGCAAACTTATGCACTTTTTGACGCTTTTAGTCTCTGTTGATCAAATAAGTTTATTTTTGCGAACCAAACACCTCTAAGCCTATTTCTAAGCTATGTAAATGATATTTAGGGCATGTTTAACTTATGATCATATTCCGGAAGGTTCAATACCATACGAATCGACAGACTTTTGCAGTTTGACGCAAATAGTCCCTCTAATGCGCAAACTTGCGCATATCATTGTTTAATAGCATCGAAGCCTTGTCTAATCCATATTAGGCATTCTTGGGAGTATTACTAAATATCACGATGCTTTGGGTTCGCAAAAAGGTCATTCAGAGGTATAATTAAACATATTGACGCTTTTAATCCCTTAAACTTGCAAAGTTGTGCGTAACGTCACTTAAAGGCATAAAAACCTTAGACAGCCAATAATTGGCATTTCCGGGAGTATAATAAAATATCATGAAGTTCCCGGTTTGTTAAAAGGTCACTCAGAGGTAAGAATTAACATGTTGACGCTTTTAACCCTTCATCGCGCAAACTTTCAATTAATTACGCAAACGGCTACACCTGATCAACAAGTGGCTCATTTGTGAATATTATTACCGTGTAACGTTATTCAGAGGCTTATGATAAGCATGTTAACACTTCCAGTCCTTCCATAATCAAAGTTTTTGGTTTTTCAAAAAATTAGTCCCTTAAATTCAACGTTTGACTTTATTAGGGTTTATTATACGTGTCAATACATCATTGGACGTGACTTTACGAGGTGTTACATCCTCACCCCCTTAAAGAAATCTCGACCTTGAGATTTTCTAAAATAATGGAAGTACTTTCTGACGTATCATGGACTTAACCTCCATAACATATTTGGGTCTCCAAGGGCATCTCAGTTGACCTATACAATAGGTACATATTTTCTTTCGGAGCTTCTTAACCTGTCAATCCTTAATCTATACAGGTTTCTCATCAAACCATAAATTTTCATTAGTCTGCATATCATTATGTGACAATGCTCTCGACTTATTGGTGAACCACATCCTTAAATCACTATGTGGGACACATTGATTTCCATCAAGTTCCTCAGGTAAGTTTTAGCTTATAGGTTACCAATCTTGATATATTCGATTTCCTCGAATGATTCTATATATCAGAGCTTAACTAGCCCGATAAATTAAAAAAAAATTCAGTACACCCCTCTTAGGGTGATACCTTCAATTGAACCTTATTCCTTATTAAGGACTTAAGAGGGTTGCGACTTTCATCAATTCTTGATTTTCCGCCGATTACTGGCAACTTTCAGACGATTACGAATTCATATGATCTTATTCGTTGTTTCCAAGGTAATTTTCAGGTCCTACTAATTCGGACTTACCAAACTTCTGTCCAACAATAGATGTTTAACATCTCATCTATACGAGGTCTCCAAAGGAGCAGTCTTGATACTTATATAACAACTATTATAGAAAAGCTTATTTAAGGTGAGATGGTTATTTCAACTACTGCTTAAAACCAATCTTAAGGAATAGCTAATCCTTACAGTTAGTCGAACAATTCGACTATCCTTGGCAGCTAATGGCGATTCTTAATTGTTGCCTAAATAGGGTTGCGGTAATCAATGCATAAGCAAAATGAACCGTTTTTCTATTTAATAATACCAGAGCTCCTAGAATTTTGGTTTAGGCTTTCATGAAATATTCTCTAAAAGCTTTTCTGATTGACCCTTAGTTATTCCATTTCGTTGGTATAAACCGATATGGGGCTTTCCATTAGATGCAATTCTAGCGAGGTATTATTCTTAACTCTACTTGCCTTTCAGAGGTAAACACAGTACTTCTTGAAGAAGATAGTCAAGACGCAAGGAGATTACAGAGATTTTTCCAAATCCCAAGCTTCGGTTCATCTATCATTGCCTGTGTCAGATAAATGACATATTTTCTTTACGAATCCATGGATACCTTAATCAGAGATACTTATTTGGACAATTCCATTCTGGATATCTTCTTTGAATACCATTAGCTGACTTTAGTACAACATGACCATTGGGATATCTTAGTGGTTCCATGCATTAAACCTCCATACTGATCAGGCATGGAAGCAATCTATGGAACATATTAAGATACACCAATCCTCATATGGTGCTTTTATCATATAGTCTGGTATTTGCAATTGATAGAAATCAAAGAGATATCAAACTAACATATACTGACGTACTTCATCTGGAGAGAGGGTACTCTAGAATTTTATGACTGAAGATTCTTGACAGGAACAGAAAAGTGGTTCCTATGATTTTCATCTGTAGGTTTTACCTTACACTTAATCTATGGGGTTCTTATGGAAGATTTTTTAAAGTTTTCTATACTTACAATTTATGAAGGATTTATTGGTATCCGAATCAAAACAGAACTCTTAGCATTTATATTACTGATAAATGATAAGGAATGTACCTGGTGTTATTATTGATATGAACTACCTCTAGCATCCATCAGGAGAGTTTAAGCGCTTTCATTCTTAGGCTTTCTATCTTTAGCCGCACCTCCCTTGACATATTTAGGGCACGTAGTCTTGATGTGGCCCTTCTCGTTACAGCCGAAGCAGACTGCATCCTTTATGTCCATGCAATCCAATGTTTTATGCTCTCTTGATTTGCAGATCCCACAAGCCCTAGGCTGCGATTGGGATTTTGATTCGAACCTGCACTTCCCTAGATGGCGCTTCTTGCAGGTCTTGCATACAGGTTTCTTGTTGGACTTTTGTTTGTTCTTATTGAACTCAAGCTTACCTTTTTTCTTAGAAGTCTGGGAGTTATCTTCCTCCCTTTTCCTTTTTAGTTCATTCTTTGCATCTGGGGCATGAATAAGGTCCTTCTCGTGAGTAAGGGAGTGTGGTCTTAAATGAGATTTGGAGCAAGTAGCATTGGGCTCCTTGAAATTTTTCATGACCTTTCTCACAGATTTTCCAACAGCTGCGTCAATCATAGCTTGGAGAACATCTTTGTCAATGTTGAGGTTCACAATTGTAGCATCATTAGCATGCGTCGCATCATTAATGTCGCGATCGACGGTTGTCTTATCCGAGTTTGTCATACCCGAGACTTGGTTCCTAACACCAAATGAAACAATTACTTAGTTGCAATCCAACAACCGCTATTCATCATCCTGATGACCTAACATATACTGACCATGGTATCATTAAACCATACAGGCTAATATAGTACGAACATTCCTAATGAATGTTATTTAAATATATATCAATTATACTTAGCCTAGGTCATAAAAAGACCATCAATGGCATTTAAGGTTTGGACTTAGGGGCTGTTTGGCAACATCTGAACCAATAAGTGCTGAATGAATAAGAGGTCTGAATGGATAAGAGGCTCTGAATCATTAAGTGCTGAACTGGTAAAGTGCTGTTTGGTTGCACATCTGAATGACTATGTAAAATGACATTTTTACCCCTGCTTTATATAAAAAAAAGGACAAAAAATCTATGTATGCGTGACTTATTCAAACTTATCCTATCCTACTTTATATCTAGGAGACTGATCAATATTTCCTACTTTATATCTAGGAGACTGATCAATATTTATAATAGCAACATCATATATACTTTATTCCAGTTCAAGCATAGCAAGTAAAACATAAGAGTGAAATTTCCAAATTCAGAGTCACTTAATAAACCTGATGATACAAGTGAAGAAGATGAAACTGGTGACGGCGGAGAATCAGAAGAAACCGGAGCTTCTTCCGGTCCTGTGGTGGAGGCCGCCGGAGCTTCTTACGGTGGTGAGTTCTCCGGTGACTGTGTCGAGGAGAGAGAGAAGAGCGAGGGTGGAGAGAGAACCGTGGGGAGGTGTGAAGGAAGATGGCGGCGCTGCAGAGGTCGCGGATGAGGAAGAGGACGCCGGCTGTGGAGCTCCGATTGACGGGTAGGGCGGCGAGTGTATGGAGGTTTGGAGTGGAGGAGGTCGATGGTGGAAGGGAAGAAGATGCAGCTGTGTGGAAGAAGAGATGTGGTTAGGGCAAGGGTATACATGTCATACGTTCTATTCAGTTCTATTCAGACATCAAATATATCTGAACCATTCAGTCTGAATGGTTTCATTCAGATGTGCTTATTTGGGTGAACCAAACACCTTAGCCTCTGACCGATTCAGAGGCTAGCCTCTTAATGAGGCCATTCAGACCCAAACAAACAGCCCCTTAGTCCATCATCTTTTTAACAGGGGATCAAAATGTCACATCTGTCTTTATCATATTGATGATTTTGGATAGCTTGAAAGCTCATCACAAGGATATCGGAAAAAGTGTGATTCCTAATAGATATAAAGTATCCATCTAAAATTGATGAAGCAGTCTCTAAAGTATCATCGATCAATTCTACCTTGCGTTATATGTATAGAGTCCTAACAGGCGGATACAATAGCTTACAACATTTATTGTCCACAATAGACTTTTCTACGCCATAATAAAAAAAATTCCCGCATAAACATCATTGATAAGGAAAGGTACCTGTTATGATGTTATCATTCTGTACTGCCTCCTGGGTGTTAATCTGGAAGACTCACACATTTGTTTTCTTGGCCTCTTCAAGCTTCTTTTGATTCTTAGGGCAGTTAGTCTTGATATGTCCCTTCTCGTTACAACCATAACAGGTTGCATCTTTCAACTTCTTGCAATCCAAGGTTTTATGTTCCTTAGACTTGCAGATCCCACAAGGTAGAGGCTGAGATTCAAATATGCATTTCCCGAGGTGGTATTTCCTACAGGTTTTGCACCTGGTCTTTTCACCCGGCTGCTGGTTGTCCTTCTTAAATCCGAAACTCTTCTTATGATCAGAGTTCCCCTTTTTCTTCTTATCGGAGCGATGAGAATTTTCATCCTCCATTTTACGCTTTCCATCATCAGAAGCTTTGGCAGCCTTGTTTCTGACCACATCAAGTGTGAGAGATAGTGGCAGATCTGCTGCTGACCTAAACGTAGTAGGTCTCGATGCTTTCACACTTGCCTTGATTTCTGGGGCTAGACCCCCAATAAAGCGAGCTATACGCTTCGGTTCCGGTGTGATCAAGTAAGGAACCAATCGAGACATGGTATTGAAACTTGTAAGATATGCCTGACAATCTAAGTTCTTCATGACCAATGTCAAGAAATCAGTCTCAATTTTCTCAACTTCATGTTGAGGACAAAAATTTTCTTTGATAAGAGCAACAAACTGATCCCAAGTCAAGGTGTACAACGGGATCTTCCCTGTAGCTTGGATTAGTGACCTCTACCAAGCTAGAGCTTCTCCTTTAAAAGATTGTGAAACAAACTTCACAATGTCTTGCTCTGCACATCCACTAATATCAACAACGGTGTCCATCTCATCGAGCCACGTTATGCAATCGATGGCTCCCTTTTCTCCTGTGAAGTCTCTGGGCTTGCAGGAGACAAAATATTTATATGAGCAGGTTTTAACATGTGGCTCTTGATTAAGCACAACCTGTCTAGACGGAACACTCCTCTGATTCGATGAGTGATGAGAATCGTCCTTATGAGATACATGCCTTTGGGAAGGTGGTTTTGTAAGAGGTACAGACTGGGTCTTGGTGCGTGTACCACTTGATTCATTATACTGTCTGTCAAGAGCTCGAGTAACGGCATTATCTATTAATGCCTGCAGTTCTGCTCAAGCTATATTAACTCTGGTAGTATCATTATTCTCCCTCGGGTGGCTGTTAACCTCATCTGATCCAGCCATGTAGCTTGATTGCTACATATATTGCCAATGATTTATTCAGAAGTCTATTATGGAATTGTCATTTATGGCAATTCCTTAACCATGGAAATCTTAAGCCATATTGGTTAATTTAATTTATTTAAATTTTTATTATATTTTATCCCAGTTATATACTATTAAGGATATTGAAATGGCACAAAAGGCCTTGTCACGAGGACAGTTTTGAATTTATAAGCCATGACCTTATAAGATCGAGGCATTAAGGTTTGAACATAGTTCATTACCTTTCTTGACAGAGTGTCAAAGACTACAACAGTCTTTTGTCTTTTAGGACAATAGATATAGCCCGTAGGCATTTCATCACTAAGGGATGTTTATGATATGATCATCTTATCTGATGATTTGAGCCATGATTTCTAAATCACTAGGCTAGATAAGAAATTGGAAGAATCCAATATAAGGATGACTTGTGTGATTTTATCGAATCACATTTACCAGGAGTGCTAACATGTTTTCAGATGTTAACAAGGGTTTAAATCTTAAAAAGGTTTTACCATCTAGGCCATGTCTAAATGACATATAGGCTAGGTTATACCTTTAAGATTTTCTTTCAATATTCAAAGGCAGATCAATTACAAAAGGAAAGATATTTTGATTTATTTTATATGTTATATTCATACATATAAGGACAAATGAAACTTTAAATTATAACATTCCATTAAATGGAAGAAGTACATAGATGCCCTAAACGGGACTTTTAAACAAGAAATTTGTCCACATGAACTAAAAGATAAATATGTCCTTATAAGGACTAATAAAGAAATGAGATGCAACAAAAAGAGTTTCTTCTTCACTTTATTTCTGGAAATTTTCTCCTTGGTTCTCTGTGTGAGGTACGAATACTGAAGGTTTTGGTGTGTAGTCGAAATCTTCTATTTTAGGAATCTTTGCAAAAGTGGAATCCAAGGATTCTATGGTTAATGAATAATATGAATCATGAATAAGGTCAGGACATGTATAATTCCAAGTTTGGGATTTCAAGACTTGGAGGTAAGAAATATGAGTCCATTGGGTTCATAGGAATTATCTTTGGAGCGGGAGCTTCAGGGAAAACTGGTATGAACTCCTCCGATGTTGGCTTCTCATTTGAAGTTTCAAAAGTCTTGGGTACAGAATTTGAAATATGGTTAATGGTTTCAAAAGGTCCTTTCTCCATACTGGTCATATGCTAATTCGAGCTGTAGTATGAAGCTTTACATTCTTAAACTTTGGATTTGGAGAGCCTCCACCAATGGCAGCTTTGCTCGGCGACATGTTCCTGAAGTACACAAATATCAAAAACAATGTATACATATAACAGGGATGAGATCATTCTTAGTTCATGTCTAGACACGGAAGTCAAGGAATGTGCTACGGTGTCATTGAGATTAAACACAAAAGGATAGTGTTTAATTCACTTCATTGTTGGCTCTGATACCAACATGTCACACCCCGATATTTCCACGTATTACCGGTGGGCCCGGTGGGGAGTATTGTGACGTAGTTGATTTCATCATAGACAAATAATCACAGTTCAATGCACAGCGGAAGTTTAAAGTAATAATAATACAAACCGATTTGAAAGTATAATAAAGTATTACACAACGGTTGTATATGGATCCACAGGCGGATCTTTAAAACAGAAAAATAAACACTGTTCAACAGACTTTAGACGTTTAGAACTTGCAAGATTCCTTATTAACGCCCTAAGCTCCCAGCCAATTACGTACAGTACCTGTCACTTAATCTTTTTGGAAAATACGTCAGTTTACACTGGTAAATACAATTAACTGGCTCTTTTGAAAACATTTATGAAAATTGATTTAAATGCACAAGGCACAAATATCCTTTTATAACTTGGGATAATTATATAAAAATAATCTTGTATACAGATTTATATGTTCGTTATACATTCAGGGCCCGATATAGAAACCGAGTCAAGATTAACAGACACACCACAAGTATAGGCCCACAAGAGAGTGAGATACCGTTTTTCCTACACAACTATCAGGTGTATGCCTACACCCCATGCTTAAGACGTGGCCATTTCCTAATAAATGATGCCAAGGATATCCGGGACATGGTCATTAACCCCCAAAGGCATTGTTTCAAACAAGACATATTATACAAGACCGGTTAGTTTTAAGGAAAGGTTTACAGTTCGAAACACAAGATTAAGCGAAGACCGGATTAGTATGTGATTTAGACCCGACAAGTATGAAGACTTGTATAATATGGGTAAACTAAACACATTTGGGATTTTGAAGTAAAAATGATAAGGTTTGACCCGTTTCGGTTAATTTATGCAAACTAGTTACATAGACCGTACCGAACGCGAAAAATGCATAACGGGTAATCAAAGGAGTCATGAACATGTTTCACAAGTTGATACGCCTTAAATATGTTGTGATATCAGTAGGATACCTTCCATTATGCCCAAAACGGATTTAAAATCAATTTAAGCCCCGTAGGGGTATTTTGGTCATTTTAAAGATTATAAGAGAGGTTAAACAGTAATATGAGTTTCTGGTCTAAAATAATCAGTAAAAACATTTATTTTAATAAGTTATATCAGTAGGACATCATATATATGTGAAATTTATCATTTATGGCCAAACTATGCACCGTAGGGGCATTTTGGTCATTTCACATATGTTAAAAGGGCCAAATTTGGAAATCTGAGTTCAAAACTTTTAATTACTTTTTGAGTATAAAAATTTATTCATAACATCAGTAGGTAACAAGCCTTAGGTGCCAAATATGGTTTTAAACCCTACTCTGTGCCTAAATCGCATAAAAGTCGGTATTTGAGGATATTCGGGTTGATTAAGGAAATATGAAATTTTGATCAGTATTTACTGTTTAAAATAACTTATTTAATATATAAAATCAGTAGAAAAAGGTTTGATATGTAAAGGATGTGTAAAACTCATTTTATTAGCGAAAAAGGGCATTATCGTCAATTACCGAGTCTATGCAAGAACTCTATGTTATGATCAGTTTAAAATTTAACAAAAATTTTCAAAAATTCCTAAATATTATATCTTAACATTGGGTAGAAAGTTTTGTGTCAAAATTTGGGTTTAAATAGGTTTTATGCCAAAAATGTCGTTTAATTAATAAAAAGTCTTCAAATTACGATATTGAGCATAACTCCTAATTTAGACCTCAAACTGATGTCAAATTTTTAGGACATGTTTATAAATCAGTAATAAAGGTTTTTGTCCTCTCACATTTTCAAAAATCTTGTTTTAATATCAAAAGGGCATAATGGTCAACTTTTAAGCATTTAACGGAAACATGCAATGAACTAGGATTTCTATGGAACCATGTTGTATAACCTCAGAGGGTTATACTAACATAAAATACGGTACTAAAGGAATCCTAAGGCATATCTAAACTAAGCTAAATTGGGTCGGAACTGAAAGTCAAAGCAAAAGTCTACTTTTGCGACTTTCGGTTCCGAACCGAGCCTAAACTCAGAATTGTCGGGTTGAACATGTCTAGACATGTTCAATTAATATTTTACCAAGTTATTAAAGTGACAAAACTGATTTTATTGCCTTTACATCATTAGTTATGAATTTTATTTAAAAACCGACTCGTTCGACTTTTATTTTAATTACTTTGACCCGACAATTAACTAAGCAAACGTGGTAATTAGGAAGTACCCTTTTGAGGGTTTAATACCTACCTAATTACGATCACGTAGCCATGTTTGTTGCGAACAATGGCTCGATCGGTTAAAAGTCAAAGCGTTTATCGTGAATGCTTGACTTTTCGGCTTTAAGAGCCAAACAACTTAACTAAGCATGAAAGGAACACTTACGAGTGGTCCTTAGGACTGAAGGAGGTTCCCAAGTTGGTCAGGATCCTCTAAAATCAGAGATATAGCAGATTTGGAAAGATGGTGTGATTTTAACAAATGAAACCCACCTCTATATATAGTTTTCGGGAAGCCACGGATGAGTGCCAAGTGTCGGAAGGGATAACAAGATTAAAACAAGTGTAAAATGGTTTTACAAATCAGTGGACAAGCCCCTAGATTGAGATATGTGTGTATGGAAAACAAATTCGATGAAAACCAGCAACAAAACTAGTTTCTGCTTACTGTTCTATCTTCACAACCCGCGTAGGAAGTCCAGGTGGGCTTACGCGGCCCGCCTAAGCTTCTAGCCCAGACTCAAGTTTGGCAGAATGTGCAGAATCAGTCCCTGTACATGTTTAATGCTATATCTGACTCATTTGAGGCCCGTTAAACCATTTTCAAGGCTCTACAATGATGCCTAAACATAGGGAACATAAAACATGCTCAAAAATATGTCGGATGTCGGTTTTTTTGGTCGTACGGTCGCGTAGTTCGGCTAATTACGACGAAACACGAACGGACGCGAAAAACGATCCAAATTATGCGATGAATGGAATTTTATCATGCCAATCACTAAAATAAAATATTTTAATGATTACATAAATTTTTGGATGTTCGGATATATTCAGAACGTAAGATATGCGCGAAAATGCAAACTTATGCACTTTTTGACGCTTTTAGTCCCTGTTGATCAAATAAGTTTATTTTTGCACACCAAACACCTCTAAGCCTATTTCTAAGCTATGTATAGGATATTTAGGGCATGTTTAACTTATGATCATATTCCGGAAGGTTCGATACCATACGAATCCGCAGACTTTTGCAGTTTGACGCAAATAGTCCCTCTAATGCGCAAACTTGCGCATATCATCGTTTAATAGCATCGAAGCCTTGTCTAATCCATATTAGGAATTCTTGGGAGTATTACTAAACATCACGATGCTTCGGGTTCGCAAAAAGGTCATTCAGAGGTATAATTAAACATATTGACGCTTTTAACCCCTTAAACTTGCAAAGTTGCGCGTAACGTCACTTAAAGGCATAAAAACCTTAGACGGCCAATAATTGGCATTCCCGGGAGTATAATAAAATATCATGAAGTTCCCGGTTTGTTAAAAGGTCACTCAGAGGTAAGAATTAACATGTTGACGCTTTTAACCCTTCATCACGCAAACTTTCAATTAATTACGCAAACGGCTACACTTGATCAACACGTGGCTCATTTGTGAATATGATTACCGTGTAACGTTATTCAGAGGCTTATGATAAGCATGTTAACACTTCTAGTCCTTCCATAATCAAAGTTTTCGACTTTTCGAAAAATTAGTCCCTTAAATTCAATGTTTGACTTTATTAGGGTTTATTATACGTGTTAATACATCATTGGACATCACTTTACGAGGTGTTACACCGCTGGTATCGAACTTGTATGATAAACAAACACATACATAACCACTGCACCACCTTAGGCTTTGGTGCAAGATTCTTGAGCTCAATTAATAAATACACACGTTACGCGTTTAAATTCCTTTTGAAAACAGTTTGTTGCCACACCCACTATTGACAGCGAAGTTAAGTGTCATATGTTCTCATGTATGTTCGTATGTTGCATTACTTGTTTCATTCATACGCTATACGCGTTTACCGCTTTGTATCGTGGGTTTCATAGTTTCGCTTTTCGCCTTTCGAGGCTTGAATCGCGTCATTGTTTCATAGCGTCGCTTTTCGCCTTACGAGGCTTGAATCGCATCATTGTTTCATTACTTATGGTACATTATGTCATGTTACATTATTACCTATGTTATGGTTGATTATTGGATTATTTGATTGATGTCACCTATTACACTTAATATTGCATGTTAAATAATTTTTATTTAATAAAATCAACTAAACTTTGAAGGTTAAATTGTAACTCCCCGCTTATTTGTACTTTCCTTTTATAGCAAGTCTTGTTAGTGTTTCTATTTTTGGAAACTTTGTGTTCTTGTAATTGTTCTTTCTTTGTAATCATTGTAAAATCCGAGACTTGGATCATGAATGAAACTCGTATTTTGTTAATTACATGTTACACATACTTTATATATGCTCATACATTCAATTTCGTGGAACAATTGATACTTATTCGTAATTCTTGGAAACTATGTGCTAAACTTGTAAATACATGAAACATATGCATAAACGTGTTTTGAACATGAACGACACTTGATTATGGTACTCATACGATTAATTATACTTGGTTTATACTCCTCATACTTGAATTTATCTTTAAATATGCTTTTATGGCAAGAATGGTCCTTAAAAGTTCTAAAAACATCAAAATAAACAAGTCGGGGGGCTAAAGTGTAATTTTTGAAACTTATGTCAAATAAGCAACCCCCGGGCGGCCCGCTTCAGCTTACTTGATATCTAATGTGGGCCGCATGGCCTTCATCTTCGTAGAAAATGAACTCAGCTGCAATCAGACGGGAATTAGCACGAATCCCACCATTCTAACACTCCCCAATCACCATTTAGCCACCTCTAAACACCTCCAATCACCACCAACCTCTTCCACTATAAATACAACCCTTCTCCACACCATTTTACACTTTCACAACTCAAAACATCTCACAAATTCACTCTCAAAATCTCTTGCAAACTCAGAATTCGGGCAGATTCATATACTTGCACTAAAGTGAGTATACCTTGCTCATTTCTTAACGAAATCACCCGATTCTTCTTCCTACTTGCTTGGATAATCATAGGGTATGATTCCTTGACTTCTCCTTGGAGAAATCAGACCTGGAAATCTCCTGAAATGATCCAAACACTTTCTGTTTTGATTTATGTTCTTACAAACTTGTTTAAACTTCATCAAACTTGTGTCTAACACATCTCATACCTATGTCCCAATGCTTACAACCTCTTCTATGGTTGGTTAGGCTTAAAAACAAGGTTGAGACACTTGAAATCAGAGGATTAAACCTCAAATACTTTCTGTTTTGTTAGGGTATTTAACCCACAAATCATGTCAAGCTTAGATCTTGATGAATGAGTGATTATGGAACAACTTGGGTTGTCCTACATACAATCCTCACATGATTTGATGATTTCTTATAGATTAGATTATCCATATTATTGTACTAATCCTAGTTCGTGACCCTCCTTGGTTGTTTTTACATCAAGTGAAGTGGTGAACATTCAAGGGGTTCCTAAACGGAAGCTAGTTCTTCCTCCCCCATACATGACTTGCATGATAACTCGAGGTGCCTAAATGAAGATCCTAATCTTCTACCTCCTACATGAATTATTGGACTAAGTAATATGTAATACTTAACCTATATATGTACATACACTCATTCGAACCTTTTAATGTTGAACTTGTGTTTATACGTTAAGAGTAGTAGAATATCATCTAAGACTTTAAAACCGTGATATGATTCTAATGGGTATACTACCCATGAAATACAAAATAACCCTAGTGGTTACATAGTGTCATACAAAGGTTACTAAGTAAAAGATGATTATTTTTCGTATCATATTTTATACTTTATGCTATGTTAAATTCCAAATTTATAATCTTCCGTTAACGCCAAACTCACACACCTATGTTTCCTCATGTAGAAGGACTAGGTGCTCCAAACTAATCCATCCACCAACTCACTCGCGGGATTTCAAGTAGGAAAGCTTGCAACCACCGTGAGTATACTCGTATTTTCCCCCTTTTTTTACTTTTACCACTTTTGGGGTGTAACATGTTTACTTATCAACAACTTACACATGAACATTTTGCTTAAACACATGAACATTCCTATAACATGCTTGTATACGTAATTGCTTGATACTTTAAACTTGGGTGAAACTTTATGTGTTGAACTTATCATTAACTTCGTACGAGCCTAACCGTGACATATGTAGCGCTATAGGATTGACGACCCGCCGCCCGTAACTTGTGGTTATGTCATGAGCATCTTGCGTCTCTTTTGGTTTGATATGTTAGACACATGCCATGTTTTTATGTTTATCTTGAATCACATGCTTGCTATGAGGAATTGTTCAAAACTTATCATTTGTTATGTACGTACCAAACTTGTATACTCGCCTTTGCTTTTGCATTGAATTGTATTTTAAACATGTTACAGGTTGATGATGACGATGCTATGAAATGAAGTAGCGTTGATGCCTAGATACACATATAGACGTTTAGGTTTAATATGTTGTATCAATTTTGATTATGTTGTTACGTATTTCTTTTGAACTTGTTGTTATTTGAGTTTATGTAATGTTGACAATTTGAAGTTATGAAATGAAATGGGAATTATTTAACTATTGTCACAAATAGCGTTATGATGTCTCTAGCAATCTTCACCCTTCGTCTCATCCCGATGTTTCCGCCATTGGTTGGGGTGTGACAGATTGGTATCAGAGCCATAACTATAGGGAATTAGGAAAATTGCCATGCTTTTGCCCTAGTCTATAGTTTTAGGAACTTTGTCTCTTATTTGTTGTTTAAAACTTATGCATTCTACCTTTCATGCTTCCTAGCTACACTTCTTGTTGTTAAATTTACATGCCTTTCCTAAGGCTAACACAAACACACTTTGTTTATTTGTATACTCTTGTAACATAAACGAGACAACTTTACCAAAATAGGCGTGAAACCCACAATTTGGTAAACGACTCTCATTCTACCTTAAACTATTTTTGCACGAAATTTCACCATTAAGCTAGGAGTGAAATCCACAACTTAATGGTAATTTCCTTTTCAACTCTAGTGGACCCTTGTCAAAGTGTCAAAATTTTATTTTGACCCGACAAGTACCAACCACGTTTAGGGTACGAAATCGTCAAGTTAGGGGTGAAACCCACACCTTGTCGATTAAGTCCCACTCCTCGATTTTCGATCTCGCCAAAGTCCCGATTGTTTCAATCGATTAGAGACGTGTAGTAACTGGAAGGGTAAGATACCGTTAATCGCTTCTCGACGAGAGTATCTTACCTATAGGCCAAAGCACGTTTTCTCTAATTCGAAAGGACTTTCGACCCACTTTGGAATAGTCGACGTTTCTCTACCCGAAACAATCCAATGTTTTATTGAGCCTCTCTTTTATGTATCTCAATTTATATGTGATTTTATATTTGAACGTTCTTCATTTCAAACTTTTAAACTCGTTTCGCACGTCATCGTAACCAAAAACAATAATAATCCTCTTGAACAAACTAAATTTATATACCCTTACGCAATCATGTGTGTTATACTTGTTTAATACATGTTGGAATCTTATGCCTTATGTGAACTTTACATGATACATGAACACTTACTTGTTTTTACATGCAAAAACCTTGTTTTAAAATTATGACCAAGTCTCATCCTTTCCTTCTCTTTCCATCCTTAGATGTCGTCCAACGGTGCGTCAAAGAGAACCAAGTCAAAGAAGGGTTCGACTTCCAACACCATGTCACAAAAGGATTGCATGAGATTCATGGCCAAGCAATTTGCTAAGGTCCTACCCGACATTGTTAGCAAGATTCATACGAACCCCGATTCACCTCATGGTTCTGTCGACTCGAAGGCAGACAAACCCAAATCGACCTTCCAGTTTAACCAATTCATGGCTTGTAAACCCTTAGAGTTTACTGGCAAAAATGGCGCTACCGCCATGATGAACTGGATTGATGCAATCGAGCTTACCTTCCTGCAAAGTGGCTGCCCTGATGAACTAAGAACCTTGAATGCCACTGGGGTGTTTCGTGAAAAGGCACTCGAATGGTGGACAACAGAATGCAACAAAAGGGGAAACGAGGTTGCACATGCTATGCCTTGGGGCGAATTCAAACAGCTTATGAAGGATCACTTCTGTCCTCCCCACGAACTCCAAAAATTGGAGAACGAATTTTGGAACCTCACTCAGAAAGGGAGTGACATGGATGGCCTGATTACGCGCTTCAAACAACTCAGTGTCCTCTGCCCCGGACAAGTTGAGACCGTCCCCAAGACCATAGCCAAATTCGTTCGTTGTGTTGCACCTTCCCTGACAAACCACCTTGCCTCTGCCAACCCCCAAACCCTTGAAGATGCTTTTCGTATAGCCACCGAACTTAACAACAACTGTGTTCTTCATGGAACCTTTGACAATGCTTCAACGAAGAGTACACGCCAAGCTACCATTGACACTACTACTGACGAGCCCTTACCCTCCCGATCGTCCAAGAAAAACCAGGGCAAGAAGCGGAAGGCTTCAAGCCAAAATTATGCGGTTGTCACTCCGCCAAACCCACAACCCCTACAAACCATGCCTGCTAATGCCAACGAGGGAACTCCGCGCGGAAATTACGTTGGAACGCAACCTAAGTGTGGTAAATGCCAGTATCATCACCCTCCAAATGCTCAGTGTCGAAAGTGCGACAAGTGTGGCCGAGGTGGGCATACTTCTCCATACTGCCGCATCCCACCACATGCCTATCTGACTCCAAACCAAGCCCCTTTAGCTCCAAATCAAGTCGCTCCTGTGCGAGCATGTTTCACATGTGGTGATACCAACCATATGGCCAACTACCGCCCTCAACGATACCAACCGCAACAGCCTCGACAACAACAACCACAGCCACAACAACAACAACAACAGGCTCTACAACCCGCTCGAGGTCGAGCTTTTGTTCTCACCACTGCTCAGGCTCAAAACGCGAACGACGTCATTACTGGTACGTTTCTTGTTAACCATATTTATGCTTCATGCCTATTTGATACTGGTGCCGATAAAAGTTTCGTATCGTTAGAATTCGAGTCTTTGCTCAAGTGTAAACGCTCTAAGTTGCCAAAATCTTTCGCTGTCGAAGTCGCTAATGGTAAAACCGTCGCTGTTGATTCCGTTCTCTCCAATTGTTCTTTAATCCTTAACGATCATACGTTTTCAATCGATCTCATACCTATGCAAATGGGTAGTTTCGACGTCATAGTAGGTATGGACTGGCTTAGGCGAGTTCGTGCTGAAGTTGTCTGTTCTGAGAAGTTTATTCGCCTACCTCTTCCAAACGGTGACTCCCTACACGTCTATGGTGAAAAGCCTTCTCAAGGCCTTAAGCTTATGTCGTGTATCAAAGCAAACAAGTGCTTACACAAGGGTACCTTCGCCTTTCTCGCCCATATTGTGGAAAAGAGGGACAAAGGCCCAAGCATAAGCGACGTTCCTGTTGTACGTGACTTTCCTGATGTATTTCCCGATGATCTTCCTGGTCCGCCTCCTGCTCGTTCTGTAGACTTTCGAATCGATTTAGTGCCTGGCGCAACGCCCGTCACTAAATCTCCTTACCGTTTAGCACCCTCTGAGATGCAAGAACTCTCAAGTCAACTTCAAGAGCTTCTTGATAAAGGCTTTATACGCCCTAGTACTTCTCCTTGGGGCGCTCCTGTTTTGTTCGTCAAAAAGAAAGATGGGTCATTCCGAATGTGCATTGACTATCGTGAGCTCAACAAGCTTACCATCAAGAACCGATACCCTCTTCCGCGCATCGACGATCTCTTCGACCAGTTGTAAGGCGCGACCTGCTTTTCAAAAATCGACCTTCGTTCTGGGTATCATCAACTTAGAGTTCTCGAAGAAGATGTGCCTAAAACCGCCTTCCGTACACGTTATGGTCACTACGAATTCGTGGTCATGAACGACACTTGATACTTATTCGTAATTCTTGGAAACTATGTGCTAAACTTGTAAATAAATGAAACATATGCATAAACGTGTTTTGAACATGAACGACACTTGATTATGGTACTCATACGATTAATTATACTTGGTTTATACTCCTCATACTTGAATTTATCTTAAAATATGCTTTTATGGCAAGAATGGTCCTTAAAAGTCCTAAAAACATCAAAATAAACAAGTCTGGGGGCTAAAGTGTAATTTTTGAAACTTATGTCAAATAAGCAACCCCCGGGCGGCCCGCTTCAGCTTACTTGATATCTAATGCGGGCCGCATGGCCTTCATCTTCGTAGAAAATGAACTCAGCTGCAATCAGACGCGAATTAGCACGAATCCTGTTAGTGCACACATCTGTCGTCTTCGTCTTATATCGAGTCTTGGACTTGTTGTGGTTTTGTTCGTGCATAAAGTCAAATATGTAGGTTTCTCTTGAAAGTGGAACTTGGAGGTTTCTATTGAAAGTGGAACTTGGAGGTTTCTATTGAAAGTGGAACTTGTAGGTTTCTATTGAAAGGTTTCTATTGAAGCTGACATGTGTGTTTTCAATAGAAACCAGGAACACTATAAATAGGCATGAGAGCTATTCATTTGTAACAATTCCAGATTTGATACCGAGGTGCTGCCGGTATTCCTTGTGATTGTAATTGCTATTAAATCAATACACAAGACGTTTAAAGTGATATTCAAGCTGTTTTTACATCCGTTTCTTAGTTTCCGCCTCTGAAACGGACTAGATCTCTTCCGAACGACTCATTCAGGTCGTAATTCGATCCTACAAGTGGTATCAGAGCTCAGGACGAGGAGTTCTTGCCATATTCAGCTTGAAAATCTGTTTTCTACACCTTCTTTCTTCAATCGAACATTTTTTCACGGTTAAAATTGGTTCAAATTCACACATATTATGCGTAATCATCTTTTAACGAATTCTGGAAAGTTTCATCATTAAAATCGATCTAAAACTTGATTTTTTCGGAGGTTTATATTGAAATTCGTTCGACATTTGCTGACATCATCCAGCTTTCTTTTGAAAAAGTCAAGTTTCTATTGAAACTGGTCTAGGTTTCGTTTGAAATCACAGGTTTCTATTGAACGGACACTACAGGTTTCGTTTGAAAACAGAGCTTTCTATTGAACAGAGCTTTCTATTGAACATAACTTTCTATTGAACAGAGCTTTCTTTTGAACAGAGCTTTCTCTTGAACAGAGCTTTCTATTGAACAGAGCTTTCTATTGAACAGAGCTTTCTTTTGAACAGAGCTTTCCTTTGAACAGAGCTTTCTATTGAACAGAGCTTTCTATTGAACAGAACTTTCTTTTGAACAGAGCTTTCCTTTGAACAGAGCTTTCTCTTGAACAGTTCATATAATACTGCTTTCACTTGAAGTGTTATATTGGGAGTTCGTTTGAAAGTTGTTAATAAGAATCTTTGAATTTGAAAAATGAGTGAAGATTTCTACAACGCGTTTGCAACACCGTCGAGTTCATCTTCCATTGCTCAGAACATGAATTTGGAAAACGAGATAGGAACCACCCAAAAGCCCCCGAAATTGATGAGTATCGAAGAATACTACGGGTGGAAAGATAGATTCGAAAACTGGGTTCAAGCTAACCATCTTAGGTCATGGGAATGTATTTTGAAGAAATATGTTTTGCCACAGACTGATTTGAAAGTTAATAAAAAAATACATGAATTTAGTAATGAAGAACGTGATATGTATAGATCTGAAAAGATGATGATTAGTCTACTTCAGCAAGCTATCAAAGAAGACATTTTCATACTGCTTCAGCATGACAAAACTTCAAAGTCAATATGGGATGCACTTAAAGTCAAATTTGAGGGTAGCGAAAAAATGATTAAAAGCAAGAAGGCACTGTTAAAGAAAGAGTTTGATCTGTTCAGCAGTCTACCAGGTGAAGACACAAAGAAGCTGATTGAAAGATACTGTCACCTTGTGCGATCTATGTCAATGCTTAGTATAGAAAAAGAGTCTGAAGAGTGGGTAGACAAATTAGCTGATGCGTTACCGCAAAAAGAGTGGGGAACTTATTTGATGATCCTGAAAAACACAGGGGTTTATGATGGGTTATCAATTGGTGAGTTTATTGAAAAGATTGAGGGTCAAGATTTGGAACAGCAGAAGATCGCAAGGATGAACAGTCCAAGTGGTCAACAGGATGTAAAGATGTACTACAAAGGTAGTGTTCCGGTTCCAGAAGCTAAGAGAAGTCCGAAAATCCAGACTGCGTATAGTGCTGGGGATTCTATAGAAAAGATTGATCAAAGTTCAAACAAAAGCAGCAGTAGTTTCTCATTATATCCAAGTGTCAATCCAAAGAGTTCATCAGAAAGCTTTCAGTCCCAAAGCACAAAAACAGGAAATGGTTATGTGATTCAGTGCAACATCACTCTAAATCTTCCAGAAGGTCAAAGTTTTTCAGAAGACACTGCTAAAGACCACATGGCTCTACTTGGTTCTGTGTTGTTATCGTATGAAGGTCTAGTTGCAGGTCGGATCGGAAATCCTATGCTCACCAAAGAGGATTACGATCAGATAGACGCCGAAGAGATGGAACTGATGGACATTAAATGGTGTCTTGCTAGTGTTTTTAGACGTGCTGAAAAATTCAAAACGATTACCGGGAGAAATGACTTTCTTGATGCTCATGTATTGTCACGACCCCCGACCCACCCTGGACGGAATCGGAAGCCGTGAACAGTCCAGCGGTACCGGTGATTATTTTAAAAACGTTGCAGCGGAAATTTCATCAGGACCGTAAGTTAGGAAAAATATCAGAGTTTAGAAACACCGGATTTTATTTAAAGAGATGGGATAAACCCATATTTTATAAAGATAGCTTTAATAAGATAAATTTGTTTACATAAAACAATATTTCTTATTTTGATTTAATTAATAAAATAAGCCACTTCTTGAAGCCTTTCAGTGTCATATCCATCTCTTATTCCAATTACCTGAAAAATGTTTTAAAAAGGTTTTGTCAGCGATAATACTGAGTGAATTCATTTCATTTTTATAAAATATATTGTTATACCGTACAGTATTAAGGTTTTTATATTTGTTTATATTTACCCAACTTCAATCAGTATTTGTCAAATGCTGACAGTTCCAATGTGACAGTAATCATATCAATTATTAGCTCACTTTAGTCCAATAGTGAATTTATCAAATAATTCTATTTTACTATTATTCAATTTATCTGTCACTAGGCGATTCCTGTGACTATAATCATATCAATATTGATTATTCTTTCAATTAATGATTTTGGTCATATCACTGTTGATCATTCTTCCAACTAGTGATTCTATAACACTGTTGATCATTCTCTCAACTAGTGCTTTCGGTCATGTCACTGTTGATCATTCTTTCAACTAGTAACTCAGATTATATTACTGTTGATCATTCTCTCAACTAGTAATTTCTATTCATAACACTGTTTGATCATTCTCTCAACTAGTGTCTTTGGACATAATTGTGTCTCGTGACATTTCTTTGTCAAATATATTACTTTTGGCATAAAACCATGTAATCCAGAAAAATGACATATATCAATTTATATCAAATTACTATAACTTATCAAATATGTTAATTAAATAATTGTAATATCATTATTTAATATTTTAACGTGACTAAGACTAAAATATAATCTTAGTAAAATGCATAATTTCCACTGTTATTGTAATCATGATAATATTAACTAACTTTCTGGTAATTAATAATGAGAATCAAATAATATATAAAATCTTTCATACCAGCAGTTAATATAAAAACTTAATTACTGTAAGTATAACTGGTAATTATTTAGGATTCTGTAAAATCTTTGTAAATATAATTGTTTTACAAAAAGGTGATAAAACTGTGAGAAAATAGAGTGGACTCACAAACTGTGAGAAAAGAGAAATGAACTCACATTGCAGATTTCTACGGGCAAAGCTTAGTCTACAGATAATCCTTGATATATATTGCAGATTTAATTTGAGCAGAGCTTAGCCTATTTCTTTAGCCTGGTAACCTAGTGCACACGAACTAGGTAATAACTAATACAGCATTTACGATAACTCACGAGATCAAATTCTTACAACGAACGACAAAGTGCAATACTTCATCCATCGAATTAACGATGATCCGTCAAATTAATGACGAACGACAAAGTACAATACTTTATCCATCGAATTAACGATGATCCGTCAAATTAATGACGAACGACAAAGTATAACCCTAATATGGGCGGCACTTAAACATCCATTGAGTACATCGATCGATCGGGCAATGAATCGTAATAGCGATTAAGTTAATACCCTGTATCGTAGCAGCACCCCCTACTAATTAGTGATTTGTGTGTGTTTTGAGAGTAATTGGACAATAATTCAGCGTATATTTGGAGTTTCTTCGTCGTTTTTGCGCCCAGAATCAAGTCCCAACATCCTCTATTTATAGTCGAATTTTGACCCTTAGGCGGCCCGCGTGAGTTTTAAGTTAACTTGAGGCGGCCCGCGAGAGAACTTATTTTTTGTATAGGGTTGCCACGTGTGGGACTAGGCTAGCTGAGTAGACGAAATCATTAATTTCAACTTCGTCCGCAAGTTATTAGGATAATCGTCAAGTAGGGAATACCCCCCCTGAGTTTTAGGGGCCCTAATCCTGATTCTGAAAATTCTGAAAATTTTAGGGTTCGCGTAGAATTACTTGGGTGTTTCAATTAGGGTTTCCTATTGAATAAAATAATAATATAACTAGGACTTTTAATGAGGGTTGTTACATTCTCTCCACCTTAATAAAAATCTCGTCCTCGAGATTTACTGAATAAGTAGGAATACGTTTTCTTCATCTCAAGTTCCAGCTTCCAAGTGTATTTGGGTTATGATATTTTTTTTAGACTTATGTCATATTCCAGTCAATAAAAACAATATTAAGGTAGATGACACATAATTGAAATATCAAATTTTGTGAATATTAGTTGTATCATAAGTAGAATTCAAAGATTCAACTGAATTAGTTCAAGAAATCGATGTCAAACGAATGAGATGAAATGATATAATTTCCAATGTGACTATTTTCAAGCCAAAAGATATATGATCAAATAGATTTTTAAAATGAATATGAAGAACTTTTAGAATCAAATAAAAATTCTTTTGTCAAAAGAAAGCTTACTTTGATTGGCAACTGAAGAAGACTCAGAATCAACAATCTCAAAATGAAATAAAAGCATGAAAATGATTGTCAATGATCGAATCATAACAAGAGAAAAATCACTGTTGACATTTATTAAATTGCAAGGATACACCGAAATACAATAGAGTTTAGTGTATCATTGTCTTAATACATAATTGCATCAAGACTATTTTTCAATGATGAGTCAAACGAAATACATACGTGAATTTAAATGATTCGTATGCTTATGATTTAGCCCAAGCTATAAGTTTATAACGACGCCGCAAGGTGTCGTAAGGATTGAAATAATTAATAATTACGGTGACTGA
Source organism: Helianthus tuberosus (assembly GCA_030545235.1). Classification (NCBI taxonomy): domain Eukaryota; kingdom Viridiplantae; phylum Streptophyta; class Magnoliopsida; order Asterales; family Asteraceae; genus Helianthus; species Helianthus tuberosus. The sequence goes on from CM060395.1 coordinate 25,865,520, forward strand.
ACAATTTCACCGTGTAATCAACTGAAAGCTCTAATGAAGTAATTTTGGATATTCAGTTCGAATAGGATTTTCAAATGATAAGACCAAATGAAATTTTTAGAAATTTCGATAAATGATGAAAGAAACGTTAAGAGGTACACCGGAATATGATATGAATTTGTGTACACTTATCTTAACACATAATTGTATTAAGACTGTTTAAGATGATGAACCAACAGAAATTAAAATTCGTTCATCAGGAGTGAAAATGAGATTATCTCAAGATTCAAATTAAAGAAAATGCCACCACAAGGTGTCATAGTAATTGAAAATAGTAGCGGTGAATGAAATGAGTTTCACCATGCTTTAAATCAAATGAAGTAAATCCGAATGTTTCAAATAAATCTAGTAGGATTGAAATCAAAATACTTGAATAATGTTTTTCGATCAAAGATGATAAAACAATAAGGATTACGAAACGCTCGATTGTTGATATAAAAATTCTTTAAGAGATACACTGAAATATGAAATGAAATTGTGTATCATTATCTTAGCACATGATTGTGTTAAGATTGATTTTATAGAATAAACCAACAAAACGGATTCAATATAAATAAATAATTAAACCCGTATATGAGATTAGCACAAGCTTCAATTTTTTTTTTGTGAAAACGTCACCACAAGGTGATCGTGACCAAATAAATGATTTAGTGAAAGTGAAGACCAAACAATTCTGTTATGGTTTTGAATAGATGAAATACTTGACAAAATGGATTTATTTATAAACTTTTATTTGTACTAGGGTCAAATAATAACTTAACTTAGATATTACATATCAGCGACTACGTCTGGAATCATTTCTGCTTCTTGCGTAGTAAGTACGAATGCTCGCGCGTTCTTCTTAGCTTCGTCTTTGGTTCTGGCCTTGTTGTCGGTTGCTTTGGTTAGTTTCGGGCAATATGGTTTGATGTGTCCTGTTTCTCCGCAATTGAAACAAACATTAGTTTTCCTTCTACATTCTTCCTCTATATGTCCGGTCATCTTGCAGAAGTCACAGTAGGATGTTCTCCTAAAACGGCATCTTCCTGAATGCTTTTTGTTACAGCTTCTGCAGATAGGTTGCTCCAATGACTGTCCAGTTCCTGTTTTTTTTGTAGAATTCTTGGGAAATTTTCTGGGCTAACTCTTTCTTCTTATTTTCTTCTCTTGTGCGGATTAATCCATCTGTCAGCATGTTAGCAAGCTCGACTGCTTCTTCAATAGTCTGTGGTCTAGTGGCCTTGACTATGTCTCGAATTTCGCTAACTAATCCCCAAATATAACGAGAAATTAGTACAGGTTCTGGCGAAGCCAGAGTTGGTACCATTCTTGCATATTCGAAGAACGTAGTCGTATATTCACGACAATTCACATCTATCATTTTATGATTTAGGAACTTGTTAGCTATTCGTTCCTTTTCATAGGGAGGACAGAATTTCCTTTCTGTCATTTCCTTGAATTTTTCCCAGTTCATGGCATAAGCCATGCCACTTCCTTTTGCCTGAAGAATTGTATTCCACCATTCTAAGGCTTCTTCCTTGAAGAGATTAGATGCATACATCACCTTATCTTCTTCGGCACATTTGCTGATTGTAAGAACAGCTTCCGTCTTTTCCAACCATCGCAGAGCAGCTGTGGCTCCTTCACTGCCGGCGAACTCAGTTGGTTTACAAGCTAGAAATTCTTTGTAGGTACACCCGAGAGTCATCGCCTTCTTTTTCTTGGGTAATGGGGTTTTGATAATATCATCATTACCTCCATTGACACTATGGCTAAAACCATCGTCACGAGTATGCTTGCTACTCACAACTTTGGTAGGTTCTACGGTATTTTTAACAGCTTTAATTATTGAAGGTAAAGCATTAGCTATTCCTTGAGCTATTAAATTTTCTATAGCATTTTTATTCAAAGAATTTTCATTATTAACATGAACTTCTGGATTATGTGGTACTTCATTCGACATCTGAATTGCAAACATTTTCACATATTAACATCACAGAATAGTTAAAACAAAACAATACTTCCAGGATATTATATGTGCATATTGACATATATATATTCATATGTAACACATATGTTAATTTGTATTAGTTTCCTAACTTTATTGTTTAAGTTTAGGTATTAAAAAGAACACCTAATTAGCTTAAACAAGTGGCTCTTTGAGTTGGCTCTGATACCACCTTCTGTCACGACCCCCGACCCACCCTGGACGGAATCGGAAGCCGTGAACAGTCCAGCGGTACCGGTGATTATTTTAAAAACGTTGCAGCGGAAATTTCATCAGGACCGTAAGTTAGGAAAAATATCAGAGTTTAGAAACACCGGATTTTATTTAAAGAGATGGGATAAACCCATATTTTATAAAGATAGCTTTAATAAGATAAATTTGTTTACATAAAACAATATTTCTTATTTTGATTTAATTAATAAAATAAGCCACTTCTTGAAGCCTTTCAGTGTCATATCCATCTCTTATTCCAATTACCTGAAAAATGTTTTAAAAAGGTTTTGTCAGCGATAATACTGAGTGAATTCATTCCATTTTTATAAAATATATTGTTATACCGTACAGTATTAAGGTTTTTATATTTGTTTATATTTACCCAAATTCAATCAGTATTTGTCAAATGCTGACAGTTCCAATGTGACAGTAATCATATCAATTATTAGCTCACTTTAGTCCAATAGTGAATTTATCAAATAATTCTATTTTACTATTATTCAATTTATCTGTCACTAGGCGATTCCTGTGACTATAATCATATCAATATTGATTATTCTTTCAATTAATGATTCTGGTCATATCACTGTTGATCATTCTTCCAACTAGTGATTCTATAACACTGTTGATCATTCTCTCAACTACTGCTTTCGGTCATGTCACTGTTGATCATTCTTTCAACTAGTAACTCAGATTATATTACTGTTGATCATTCTCTCAACTAGTAATTTCTATTCATAACACTGTTTGATCATTCTCTCAACTAGTGTCTTTGGACATAATTGTGTCTCGTGACATTTCTTTGTCAAATATATTACTTTTGGCATAAAACCATGCAATCCAGAAAAATGACATATATCAATTTATATCAAATTACTATAACTTATCAAATATGTTAATTAAATAATTGTAATATCATTATTTAATATTTTAACGTGACTAAGACTAAAATATAATCTTAGTAAAATGCATAATTTCCACTGTTATTGTAATCATGATAATATTAACTAACTTTCTGGTAATTAATAATGAGAATCAAATAATATATAAAATCTTTCATACCAGCAGTTAATATAAAAACTTAATTACTGTAAGTATAACTGGTAATTATTTAGGATTCTGTAAAATCTTTGTAAATATAATTGTTTTACAAAAAGGTGATAAAACTGTGAGAAAATAGAGTGGACTCACAAACTGTGAGAAAAGAGAAATGAACTCACATTGCAGATTTCTACGGGCAAAGCTTAGTCTACAGATAATCCTTGATATATATTGCAGATTTAATTTGAGCAGAGCTTAGCCTATTTCTTTAGCCTGGTAACCTAGTGCACACGAACTAGGTAATAACTAATACAACATTTACGATAACTCACGAGATCAAATTCTTACAACGAACGACAAAGTGCAATACTTCATCCATCGAATTAATGATGATCCGTCAAATTAATGACGAACGACAAAGTACAATACTTTATCCATCGAATTAACGATGATCCGTCAAATTAATGACGAACGACAAAGTATAACCCTAATATGGGCGGCACTTAAACATCCATTGAGTACATCGATCGATCGGACAATGAATCGTAATAGCGATTGAGTTAATACCCTGTATCGTAGCAGCACCCCCCTACTAATTAGTGATTTGTGTGTGTTTTGAGAGTAATTGGACAATAATTCAGCGTATATTTGGAGTTTCTTCGTCGTTTTTGCGCCCAGAATCAAGTCCCAACATCCTTTATTTATAGTCGAATTTTGACCCTTAGGCGGCCCGCGTGAGTTTTAAGTTAACTTGAGGCGGCCCGCGAGAGAATTTATTTTTTGTATAGGGTTGCCACGTGTGGGACTAGGCTAGCTGAGTCGACGAAATCATTAATTTCAACTTCGTCCGCAAGTTATTAGGATAATCGTCAAGTAGGGAATACCCCCCCTGAGTTTTAGGGGCCCTAATCCTGATTCTGAAAATTCTGAAAATTTTAGGGTTCGCGTAGAATTACTTGGGTGTTTCAATTAGGGTTTCCTATTGAATAAAATAATAATATAACTAGGACTTTTAATGAGGGTTGTTACATGTATCTACTTTAGGTTTTGATAAATCTAAAGTTACTTGTTTTCGATGCAGGGAGAAAGGTCATTTCAAGCGGGAGTGCAAGAACAGAGAAGCTAGTGGAGCTCAGAATCCGTTAGGAAAAGACGATTACTACCGGAAAGCCATTTATCAGCAAGTTGGTCAGTCACAAGACTCACAAACGGCTCATGGTAGAAAGATTGAGGATTCAAAGAGAGGAGGTTTGGTAGATTTCAACTGGAGCAACTATATATCTTCTGATAGCAAAGCATGCATAGTCGATCAAGATGATGAGAGGCTACCTGAAGGTTTCAGTTGGGATATGTTTGTTGATGAAAAGGGTGATTTCAAAGCTTTCATTGCAAAGATTGTTAGAGAACCAGACATGTTCGCCACTTGGATGAAATCTATTGGTGAGACAGTGAAAAGTGTGAAGGAATAGTCGGTTACATCTGAAGAAAGCTCAGAAAGTGTTGATGAAGATTCACTAAGTGAAGATGAGAGTGTGCAAAATGATGTTACTTCAGAAAAAGAAGTTGTATTTGATCAAACACCGTCTGATTCTGGTGTATCAGATGCTGATTCTGAAAAATCTGTACAATTTGATCAGTCACCAGTTGATAGTAGCAGTGATGATGAGGAAGAGAAACATATAAATGTTGCAAAATCTCATCTTTCTCCTGAAAGTTTTCATTTCTATTTTGCAGATCGCTTGGAGAAGCTGAAAGAGAAACGAGTTGCAAAAGAACATAAGGATTTGAAGACTGAAAGTGATGCTGAAAAGAATGAAATTGTTCAAACTGAAGAAGTTAAAGTTGTTGCTGGAGAAAAGGTGACTGAAACTGAGAAGGTGAAAGAAGAAGAAAAGATGGTTGAAGTGATAAAGACAATCGAGATTGAAAAGATTGTTGAAGTTGTAAAGCCTTGCGAGAAGTGTTTGGAAGCTTGCAAGGAATGTGCTGCAAAAGACGACATCATCACTGAGTATGAGAAGAAGAAGGAGCAGTTACTGTTCAATCTCAACTATGTAAAAGAATCTTATGATGTCTTGAACAAAACAGTAACTGGTCTCCAAAAGACAAACTCAGAACGAGAACAAGCACTAACGATGATGAATGCTGTGATGATGACAAAGCAGAAAGCCATCAACTTTTACATCGAAGAAAGTGCAAAATGGAAGCAAGAGTTGGAGACAGAGAAGATTGAGAATGAGAGAATTAGACGTTTATTACAAAGTTATTCTAGTTCTGATTATCTTATTGATCGTATTTACCCAACTGTTGCAGGTATGGAAGCTTTTCAAGATGAGAAGCCGAAGAAAAAGAAAGATTGTGGTAAGAAACCGACTGTTAGCTATAACAAGTGTCCACCTCCAATTTGGGAAGGGTATTCTCCTAGAAAACCAAACGAGGAGCAACTTGAAAAAGCAGTCAATATAAAGCTAAAAACCGACACAACTGACGTTTTACCAGATAACATTGATGTCATGTTTACCTCGTCTGATACTGATCATGAGTCTGAGTTAATCAAAAAGGTGGTCGATCAGGTGTTGGATACTGAGGAGGAGTCTGAGTCAAAGTCCGAGTCTGGGTGTTCAAGTTCGTCAGTCAAAAGTTCGAGTTCGTCAATCAACAGTCCAAAGTCGTCGGTCAAACGGTCTTATAGTAAAGAATTTTTGTTATCAAAAGCAAATTTGGATGATGAAGCATTTGAAGTTGCATACACTTTAAATGATTCGGACAAATTATACTCTGACAAAGAGTTTCCAATAAGAAGTGTTCGTTTTGATATGATCAAAAAGGTTTTCAAAATGATAGAAATTAATATTTCTGAAATAAAAGATTTAAATCTTACTGAAAAACCTAAAAAGTACACTTCAAGAGTTCAACAACGGTTAAACAAGAAAAAGGGTTACAATTCTGGTTCTGGTTTTCAAAAGAAACAAAACCAAAATCGTAGCTACAAAAAGAGAGGTCTTGGATTTATTCCACCAGAAAATCATAAAAATTTGAAAAATTCTAAAACAAAAACAGAATTTGTGTCAGGTGGAAGTGCAGAAGAGGAACAGAAGAAACCATTCTGGAGACAGTCAAATCAAGAGTTTCTTGCTGAAAAGAAGAAGAATGGAACTGAAGTGGTTTATCAAAGAGAGACTCGAACCTGTTACAAGTGCAATGAAGTTGGTCACATTGCATGGAATTGTCAGAAAATGCCAAAACAAAACAGGGAGTTTCTCAGAAATTGAAAGAAAAGGTTGTTGATGTTGAACCACCAACCGATAGACTTAAATTTTTTGAAAATTCAACTTATGAAGTTGGTGAGTGTTCTAAAAAGAATTTTTATAAAAAGAAAGAGAATGACAACTAAGTGTGGGTTGTTAAGAAAGTTGATGAGAATGTCGGCGATGAATCTGGTTCCACAAAGCCAGAAGAGCCACAGGTTGAGATGAAAATTTCAGTGAATGATGATGAGTTTCCATCACTGAAATTTGAAGAAGTTAAACAGAAAGTTGGTAAGATTGATATCTCAAATCAGTTTTACAATGAGAATACTAAGTTTGATGTAGAGAAAACATTCAATGGAAGTGTTAAGAAAATTTTTGGGAAGATGTTAAATGGGAAAGTTAAGGGGGTTAAAGATTTTTATGCAACTAAAAAGGCAACTTATAACCCTACTGCGCAAGAACTGAAAGCCATCAAGTCTGAGAAGACTTGGATGGAAGTCTGTTTTCCTTGAAGTCTTAGGACTATGCCGGAGATCCCAAGTTTATATCGTGGATCAGGAATCGGCATCTTTCTTGAAAATTGATGATTGTGATTGAATCTTAGAAATGTTTAAATTGTTACAGGATAAGTGTGAATTGCCGGAGCTTCCAGGTTGGTAAGTGCGAAGCAGGAATCGGCATCTTGATTGGTAAAATGGTTTGTGTAGAGGTTTATTCCTACATAGGCTTATATGTTGTGAATATTTTTTTGCAAGAGGTACAGAGGTTGCATACATGCAAGTGGTAAATCAGGGACATTAAGTTGTACTTGATCTGCTACAAGTGGTTAAAAGTAGACAATGTGATGAACCACACCCCGAACCTACAAGTGGTTAAATCAACAAAACTTATTTTCCGGAAAAATCATTTTGATTAAAACAAACTTAAGTGTTTTGAAATCATAATGAGAAAATAGTTTTGTGAAAGGGGGAGTTCTGATTGTTTAAGCCAAATGGATGGAGAATTGAGGCAATTCGATATCAGTTGTCAAGTTCTTGTATAGTTTGTTTTCAAATTTCCTAAAATGTGTTTGCATTTTAGGGGGGGTAAGAATTTTTAGAAAATCCAAAAACATTTGAAAATTTGAAAAGGCCAAAAACATGATAAAATGAAAAATGAGTTTTTGTTGCATAAAAGAGGAAATGATAGTACATCAGTGGACGATCATAGCATGCTAAAGAATTGGAAAGTAAAAATGTGATAAACGGTCTCACTGATGTTGTGCCAGTAGGTTTTTGCACATTTAGTAGATTGTGACGAGATATAAACCTAAATTTCAAACTTGCTTATATCGTGGGGAAACATCTCTCGGATATATGGCTAACCCCCGAAATCTCGTTTGAAAGGTCTCATAATCTGATATACTAGGTTTTTATATTCAATGATGTCTGGGGTATTATTCCGGGACTTCTGCTGAACGGTAGTTCTGACCTAGTCCTCGAATAATACTTTCCGCAAATGCTTGAAACATAGCATTAACCCTTAGCATGCTGATGAAACAATAAAATTGATAGTCGCTGCTGTTGTAGCTAAAAGATCCTCTAAAGGGGACATACCGAAAAGTCGAAGCTGATATCTCTCTGCGTATACGGAAGTATCGACCTGAGATCCCTCGGCCCTCGCATTACCTAAATTATATACAGATATCATTGGTGTCATAATTACTTGTAAGACTGATTATTGGGATCTGGATACGGGAGTATATTCTGAGGTGGGACACGTGATTGAGTTTAAGTGCTTAAGACATTAATCTCGTATCTCGAAGCAGTTGAAGTTTGTGTGAAAATTTAAGTGGACAAACATACTGACAATCTAAGTGAATCGTTTAAAACTTAAAATGAAATGAAGCTTAACGGTGTTGGTGATTTGTCTCATAAACTGATATGATCCTCTTGCACAAACTCACAAAAATATATTGTCTGTAAATATTTCTTTATTGCATTTCTTTACATTCAAAATACAAAAATATTTTCGGTGTGTTTTAGCATAAATTTTTGAAAAAGTCAAAAAGATTTTCGACAACTGATGTTGGAGAACTGATTGTCAAAATTCTAAGTGCTAGACATGATGAACAAATGGTTTGGGAAAATGTGTTTTTGAAAAGAAAAATGATCAAATTTTAAAATGATTCATCAAGTTTATTGAGTTATTTTTGAGAGAGAGTCAGTATTAGTGCATACGTTGAATTGTTAAATGTGTGAAATTTACTTTTAGGTAGAGTGAATTTGTGCAGGTTTAAGTATGAGCTGGATTGATGATCCTGAGCTGGATGAGAGCCAAGTTACGATCTTGGAACAACCTCAGAAAGAACCAGTCAGATTACGATCCTGAAGCAGATGATGCTGAAGAACTAACGGAATGCCAGCACATTGCAAGGGGGAGTCTGTTAATTTTGAGAAAAAGAATGAAGCTCAAAGACTGATCAAGACTGAAGATGCGAAGACTCGACACTTAAGACTCGTCAACATCTGAGGGGGAGTCTGTTAGTGCACACATCTGTCGTCTTCGTCTTATATCGAGTCTTGGACTTGTTGCGGTTTTGTTCGTGCATAAAGTCAAATATGTAGGTTTCTCTTGAAAGTGGAACTTGGAGGTTTCTATTGAAAGTGGAACATGGAGGTTTCTATTGAAAGTGGAACTTGTAGGTTTCTATTGAAAGGTTTCTATTGAAGCTGACATATGTGTTTTCAATAGAAACCAGGAACACTATAAATAGGCATGAGAGCTATTCATTTGTAACAATTCCAGATTTGATACTGAGGTGCTGCCGGTATTCCTTGTGATTGTAATTGCTATTAAATCAATACACAAGACGTTTAAAGTGATATTCAAGCTGTTTTTACATCCGTTTCTTAGTTTTCGCCTCTGAAACGGACTAGAGCTCTTCCGAACGACTCATTCAGGTCGTAATTCGATCCTACAAATCCCACCATTCTAACACTCCCCAATCACCATTTAGCCACCTCTAAACACCTCCAATCACCACCAACCTCTTCCACTATAAATACAACCCTTCTCCACACCATTTTACACTTTCACAACTCAAAACATCTCACAAATTCACTCTCAAAATCTCTTGCAAACTCAGAATTCGGGCAGATTCATACACTTGCACTAAAGTGAGTATAACTTGCTCATTTCTTAACGAAATCACCCGATTCTTCTTCCTACTTGCTTGGATAATCATAGGGTATGATTCCTTGACTTCTCCTTGGAGAAATCAGACCTGGAAATCCCCTGAAATGATCCAAAAACTTTCTGTTTTGATTTATGTTCCTACAAACTTGTTTAAACTTCATCAAACTTGTGTCTAACACATCTCATACCTATGTCCCAATGCTTACAACCTCTTCTATGGTTGGTTAGGCTTAAAAACAAGGTTGAGACACTTGAAATCAGAGGATTAAACCTCAAATACTTTCTATTTTGTTAGGGTATTTAACCCACAAATCATGTCAAGCTTAGATCTTGATGAATGAGTGATTATGGAACAACTTGGGTTGTCCTACATACAATCCTCACATGATTTGATGATTTCTTATAGATTAGATTATCCATATTATTGTACTAATCCTAGTTCGTGACCCTCCTTGGTTGTTTTTACATCAAGTGAAGTGGTGAACATTCAAGGGGTTCCTAAACGGAAGCTAGTTCTTCCTACCCCATACATGACTTGCATGATAACTCGAGGTGCCTAAATGAAGATCCTAATCTTCTACCTCCTACATGAATTATTGGACTAAGTAATATGTAATACTTAACCTATATATGTACATACACTCATTCGAACCTTTTAATGTCGAACTTGTGTTTATACGTTAAGAGTAGTAGAATATCATCTAAGACTTTAAAACCTTGATATGATTCTAATGGGTATACTACCCATGAAATACAAAATAACCCTAGTGGTTACATAGTGTCATACAAAGGTTACTAAGTAAAAGATGATTATTTTTCGTATCATATTTTATACTTTATGCTATATGAAATTCCAAATTTATAATCTTCCGTTAACGCCAAACTCACACACCTATGTTTCCTCATGTAGAAGGACTAGGTGCTCCAAACTAATCCATCCACCAACTCACTCGCGGGATTTCAAGTAGGAAAGCTTGCAACCACCGTGAGTATACTCGTATTTTCCCCTTTTTTTTACTTTTACCACTTTTGGGGTGTAACATGTTTACTTATCAACAACTTACACATGAACATTCCTATAACATGCTTGTATACGTGATTTCTTGATACTTTAAACTTGGGTGAAACTTTATGTGTTGAACTTATCATTAACTTCGTACGAGCGTAACCGTGACATATGTAGCGCTATAGGATTGACGACCCGCCGCCCGTAACTTGTGGTTATGTCATGAGCATCTTGCGTCTCTTTTGGTTTGATATGTTAGACACATGCCATATTTTTATGTTTATCTTGAATCACATGCTTGCTATGAGGAATTGTTCAAAACTTATCATTTGTTATGTACGTACCAAACTTGTATACTCGCCTTTGCTTTTGCATTGAATTGTATTTTAAACATGTTACAGGTTGATGATGACGATGCTATGAAATGAAGTAGCGTTGATGTCTAGATACACATATAGACGTTTAGGTTTAATATGTTGTATCAATTTTGATTATGTTGTTACGTATTTCTTTTGAACTTGTTGTTATTTGAGTTTATGTAATGTTGACAATTTGAAGTTATGAAATGAAATGGGAATTATTTAAATATTGTCACAAATAGCGTTATGAAGTCTCTAGCAATCTTCACCCTTCGTCTCATCCCGATGTTTCCGCCATTGGTTGGGGTGTGCAAGATTCTTGAGCTCAATTAATAAATACACACGTTACGCGTTTAAATTCCTTTTGAAAACAGTTTGCTGCCACACCCACTATTGACAGCGAAGTTAAGTGTCATATGTGCTCATGTATGTTCGTATGTTGCATTACTTGTTTTATTCATACGCTATACGTGTTTACCGCTTTGTATCATGGGTTTCATAGTTTCGCTTTTCGCCTTTCAAGGCTTGAATCGCGTCATTGTTTCATAGCGTCGCTTTTCGCCTTACGAGGCTTGAATCGCATCATTGTTTCATTACTTATGGTACATTATATCATGTTACATTATTACCTATGTTATGGTTGATTATTGGATTATTTGATTGATGTCACCTATTACACTTAATATTGCATGTTAAATAATTTTTATTAAATAAAATCAACTAAACTTTGAAGGTTAAATAAAAACAAATAAAGATCTATTCACCAACTATTGTTGACCCAAATTTCTTTTACACATGAAACATGTACACAAGGTTGATAGCTGCTTGAGAAGACACATATGATTGTGCCTTAGAATAATTAAATCAAGACTTATGTTTTTTTTTTTGAATATTGTGTGGTTTTATTTGGAACAATTATTTGGTCATGTGAAACAAATTAATATTGATGATATAAAATATTCAAACTTTAAATAAATGTCAAAAGCTATGAAACAAACATATCATACCTTGTGCCATATCCGTTGTACGTCGGGGTGTGACAAAAGTTTACCATAAAAAAGACAAAAGAAAAATAACTTGGTACATTACATGTTAGCAACTAGGTTAATGCCCGCGTAATACGCGGGCTTCAACCAAAAATTGATTATTTATATTGAAAATTTAATATTATGTAAACTTTTTTAAGTATAACAGTTTTTTTTTTATTTGTGAGGACATTCACTGATAATCCTATATAATTTCTTTAACTTTTTACTTAACTTAAAAAAATTTGTTTCACCTGTGGTTTCTATCTTCATCAAGATAATCGACGTGTCCCTCAATTAGAAATCCTTGATTTGTATGACTATATAATACATTTTTTGTTATAAATAGTGTTATAAATAGTAAAATTTACTATTTATAACACTATTAATACGTGGGAATTTAGTTGCATGTTACAATTTAAATAAAACTAATCTTTTGTATATAAATTCAAGTACGGATGAATAAATGGTACCGGATTCCAGTTCGGAATCTGTATCGGTTTAATACCAGTACCAAATTTCTCGAACCAAAATATCTTCGGTACTGAAATTTGGCGTTTTCGGTACTTGTTTTTACCTTCAAATATCAGTCCGAATCATTACCATTATCGAAACATATCGTACCAGATGTTTTCGATAACGATACCCAAATTGAAAGCTTTGAACTTAGTCGTAACGCCTATCAAAACAAATATCAAAACATATCGTAACAGCTATTAAAAACGACAATCTTATATTTTCGCGCTCATCTATTTAACAAGACAACCTTATATTTTTCTATTTATCAAATAAAAAAACACCAACGTACTTGACACGAATATCAAAACATATCATAACGGCTATTAAATACGAAAAAAAAACAAAAAGAAAAGAAAAGCAAAAATGAATTAACATAATCTCATATCAAATTGATTGTTATAATTCAGGATGTAGAAGGAAGCCCGTGCACGTTATTGTCTTCTAACACTAATACAATGCACTTCTAGCCAAGCCCAAACTCCAGATACAACATAACAAAAGAACAAAACATAAACATTGATAATGTTGTAATTTTATTTTGTAGGCAAGGCTGTAGAAATGAATGAGTTCTTATAATTATTAACCTACTACTATTTTAGCTTTAAAAAGGTCCATTGCAGGTCCTTCAAAATCTTTGCTGTAAAAAGTCAGAAGCTCGCACATGTGTAGTTGGTTCTAGTTCCTCAACACGCACACAGCACAAAACTTGATTTTCCTGATCTCCATATTTTCCAAGTTCCTCGTGAATTCTTTATATTGAAAAAAGGGTCAAACATAAGCGAAAACATGCAGGGGGTTAACATATTGGTGCGAGTCTCCATGCCACTTGTTAGCGTTAGGACCAACCTCATCATGAAAATGTAGCGAACTATCTCTTGTCCAAGTATGAACAATTCCACTTTTGTGATCTGCAATAAAAAAACATAACATTTATTTTGTGAATCGACAAAATTAAGTTAAACCATTAATTAAAATGATACCTAGACATTAGCCAGCTTGAGCCATCTAGTTTTTGTCTTTTACATGTGAATTTCTGCCACAGCCTGAGCCGGCACCAACATGAGAACCACGATCTACAACTTCTTTATGTTAGTTAACCGTTTCTGGTCCGAGGATACAACTAGTGATCTCTTTTGACCTGTGCTTGTGACCCTACCGAGAGCACCAGGGCTTGCAATTGTGGTCCGCCTGTATGACGACGTGGGATCATCACCAGGTTCACAGCTGCTAGAGACACCAGGTCGCCAAAGATCCACTTTTTATAAGACCCGATGCAAATAACTGGTGAAGTGATCAATCAAACAACCGATTTCCTTTGATAAACCTAATGCAAATAACTGGTGATAAGAAAACAACTACTGTAATTTTGTTGCCCCAAATAACTGATGTACTAAAACGGATACCTGAGGAATGATGCGAAAGAACTGAATATATATTAGATACAAAAGCGAAAAAACTTTATATATTAGATACAAAATTCAACAAGATAGATAGCAAATTGAGAAACTTATGGGTTTAATAAACATGATTAATGCTCAGTACATCATTACCATCTCTTCATCCTGTTGCTTGCTATATTTGGATCGTTGACATACTCTTAAGAGATCTTATAGCTTATTCAAGTCATTCCCAAGAGCAATTTGTGCCAACTTAGGATCACTGAGTTACTCACATCTATGTTTGTCCACACCCACTGCAATGGACAATTTCACCTCCTGTTACATACATGATGTGTTAATTCATTTTGTAAACAAATAACAACAGACACAAAATGAATTTTTGAATGAAAAGTGGCAGTAATCAACAATATGACTGAAAATTAGAATGCACCAGACCATGTTGTTGGTGCACTTATGTCTGCACTTTGTCTGTATTCGGTCACGATGTAATACGATGTCTTTGTAGTCCTGTAAGTTTGACCAAGTCAACCATCCTCCGGTTTGACTTGGCAAACCAGTTAGAAAATGTTTGTAATATGGCTGGATCGAAGGATGGTCATCGAAGGATTGCTTATCCTTCGATGATGATAAGCTCGAAAGATGACCTTCGAGAGTTGGACCACGAAAGATCACATCTTTCGTGGTACATGCAGATCGTTCGAGCTGTTCCTGGTCGAAAGATGATCTTTCGACCGGTCTGCATGATCCTTCGACCAGACCTGCTGTGTTCGGGTATAAATACCCGTGTGTTGTGTTCATTTCGTTAGTTAGACATAGTTAGACACTCAGACAGATCAGGAACACACACACACTAGAGAGAGTTTGCAGAGCTGATTTGTAAACCTTGTGCTTGTAACGGATCTTTCATACGCATTAATACATGTGGTGTTAATCGTTGAATATTGCGTGTTGTGTTTTTACGTGTTCTATCTCGGTTTGCTATCTCGGTTGGATTCCGCACAACCGGGTTGGTTTGTACACAAGGATTAGGCGACTAGATCCTCCCCTAGCCGGACCTACAAGTGGTATCAGAGCCTTGGCTCTTCTCCTTGTTAAAACCGAGTGTTTTCGGGTGTTTTTCCGGGTATTTGAAGTTTATGCTTTCTGGAAAACCGGGCTGTTTTTGCTTTGTGTTTTGTTGAAAACCTTGTTGTTCATCATGTTCTCATGTTAGTTTATGGTTTTCATTAAACTTTTTAGCAAAATCTTGTGTTTGGTAGTTTAAATTTCACCGAAAACTTATAAGTGTTCTTGCTATCTTCATTGTGTTCTTCATAAAAACTACACCTTTGATCTTAAAATTTTAAATTTCTAAGTGTTTGTGTGTTGGGAAGAATAAACTGATTAAAATATTGGACATTACTTGATTGGTGAAACCTGCATGTTCAGAAGATATGGTCTGAACATACTTTCTGCCGAAAGTTCTCACCAACCCGTCACCTTTTTCACCAACTTGTCACCGTTTGTCAACTGTGTCAGAACCGTTCGAAAGATATCCTTCGAACTCGAAAGACCATCTTTCGATCAGTGGAGGTTCGATAGATCATCATCCTTCGAACCAAGGAATCATTTCGAAACATACATCTTTCGGTCTACTGTTCATTTTCGAAAGACTAGGATCCTTCGATTGGGGAGTCTTTTGAAGTCATCTTTCGTGATTTATCTTTCGGTCTACAGTACGTTTTCGAAGGATAAGGATCCTTCGTTGGAGAATCTTTCGAAAACATTGTTCGAAACTCAATAGTGATCTTTCGAACCTTGTTGATCTTTCGAACAGGTGTTGATCTTTCGATCCTTAGTCTGTTTGTGTTTAACAGTTTGTGTTTTTCTCATCTTTCGATCAGGATCCTTCGGCTGGTATAATCCTTCGGCTGATCAAAAATGAATTCGATGTGGGGTGTTCCGGTAAATGCAGAGATGTATTTTGGTACTCCAACTCCGGATTCGGGTTCGCAAGCCAATGCTACATCTACCGGTCAATGGGCATTCGTATCAAATCAAGCTCCAAGTGTTCAAAGCATTTTACTAAGCGAAAGTGAAACGGGAAGTTTGAATAGGCCTCCAAAGTTGATGCATTTAAGTGAATATCCGGGATGGTTTGACAGATTTCATACATATGTCCTTGGTCAAAATACAGAGTTGTGGTTGCGGTTCATCACAGATTTTGATCAAACAATAGAGGTTGCTGCATCATCTGCTGCTACATTTGCAGATCTTACCGAAGATCAAAAGAAAATCTATGATTTGGAGAAGAAAGCATATGCCATTCTTACTCAGGCATTAAACAAAGATATTTATCATCAATTCGTCAGTTTCAAGACAACGAAGCAGTTGTGGGACGCATTGAAGATAAGAGGCATAGGAAATGAAGCAACACGTCAATTAAGAAAAGATCTGCTAAAGAAAGAGTTTGATGGTTTTGTTTGTATGCAGAATGAATCTCTAGGAGATTTGACAAGTCGATTTACCATTTGCTGACTGAATTGGCAAATACTGGGGTTGTAACAACTCCAGTAGAGATAGTGAAGAAGTTTGCAGATGCACTGCCACCTCAATGGAGTAATTTCATAGAAATCATGAAGTACAATGGCACTTTGGATACAACAAGCTTCAGTGATTTTGCTCAACTCCTGGAAAACAAGAATCAGGAAGAAACTCTAAAGGCAAAAAGAGTTGCAGTGCCACAAAATCCTGAAATTTATTATGGAACTTCTAGCACTTCTACAAAACCTTCTTCACACGCTCCAATTCAAACAGCATTTGTGTCTAGCACGAGCTTGTATGGTACTCCTCCTCCAACAACAGATATGTTTGGAAATCCGCTTAATCCAGCTCCTCAACCAGCACCACAACAGCAACAGCAAATCAGAACAACTGATATATTCGGAAATCCACTTCCTTCTCAACAGCAACAGCAAGCTTGTTATGGAAGTACATCATCTGCTGGTCAACAATCAAAGCCAAATACAGTACGGCTCGACACCTCAAGCTTTTCTAAAGTCAGTGTTGAAGTAGCAAAAGAACATATGGAGCTGCTAAACACTGTGGTGAGCGCATACTGTGGATTAGTGGAGGGTCAGATTGGTAATATTAATCTGACACAAGAAGACTATCAGCAGATAGATAAAGAGGAGATGGAGATGATGGATATTAAGTGGGCCTTTGCCAGTGCTGTTAGGCGAGCAAAGGATTTCATGGAAAGAACAGGCCGAACCAGCTTGGAAAGCAAGAAGGACACCAAGTATGGGTTTGATAAACAGGCCGTCAAGTGTTTCAATTGTGGTGAACGTGGTCATTTTAAAAGGGAATGTACAAGACCAGCTCAGCATGGGAACCAGAATCCCTTCAGAGGTCAAGGAAACAGGGCTAATCAGAACCAAGCGAGGAACAACGAGCGCACATTGGTGCCTGTAAACAACCAGAGCCAAGCAGGACCATCTAATGCCAATCAGGCACTAGTGGTTCAGGTAGACGAAGGTTGTGATTGGTCAATCCAGTTGGGAAACGATGCTCTGGATGGAACAGCTTGTTTTGCTGAGATTGTCAAAGATCTTAATCACGCCAGTGGTGGAGAATCTTCCACCAATGGTAGTGAATCTTCTGAAGATGAAGACAGCTCCGGTTATAGTGGAAGTTCGGATGAAGAAAACTCGAGCTCAGGTGATGATCATGTGGATGAGACATCAAATGCGTCAATCGATGCAAATATTGATGAGCTGTTGGAAGAAGTTGCAGCAGGAATTCAAAGAAGATCTATTTTGGTGGATCAAGCTGCTTATTCTTCGTCTTCTCTCCATTCAGCCTTTATGGCGAATGTCGACAGTTCATCAAGTCAGGTATGTGTCGACGAACCCACTTCTGTTAGCTGTAATAACTGTGATAGTTTGCATGTTAGATGTGCTGAGTTGGAAGCAAACATGTCTGAGTTGCAAGGCAAACACGATGCTTTACAAGCTAGTTTGTTTGAATTGCAAGACAAACATGTTTCTGTGAATGATAGGTGGTGTGAATTGCAAAGCAAACACGAGGCTTTGCAAGAGAAATATGATGTGACATTCATTCACAATCAGAAATTGACCGTTGATCTTTCAAAGTGCACTGAAGCCAACATGTTTTATGAAAACCATGAAAAGGAATTTAAGTCAATGATTGAAACATTAAAGAAAGATAAAACAGAGTTGACAAAAATGGTTTCCAGAAAACAAACTGACATTAACCTGTATATAACTCGTCTTGAGGTTATGCAAAAAGAAATGGCTTGTGTTAAAACAGAAAGTGAGGCGATCCGGCTCAAGTTAGACAGTTATTTGAGTTCTAGCTATGTGTTGGATCACATCATTGATGTTCAGAAAGAGAAACGGGATGTCACATGCATAGGTTACAAGAAATGTCCACCACCCGTGAGAAACAACTTTGATGCTTTGCCTGACGAGGAGTATAGGACTCATTTTGAGCCATCGGTTCCTTTGGACGTTGAGGAATTCGCAGCAGGGCTCGGATACAAGAAAGAAGTATTGTCGGATTCAGATGTGTCAGCAGATACATTTGTAACTGCTGAACAGAATCAGGATCCTCCAGTTGTGGTTGAGGATGCTGATTCTTCTGATGATGAGTCTGATGATACTGATTCGGAAAAGTCTGATGCAGTAATCAAAGAAGAGGACATACCTCTTGAGAATCATATCCTATGTGATCCTCCCACAAAACCTGCTAAGACTGTTCCAACCGAGTCCACATCAGCAAAAGAGTCGGAGAGTGTGGATTTGCTGTACACTCTTGTTGGTGATGATAAAATTTACTCAGACAAAGATTTTCCTATTAAGAATGTTAATCAATCTTTAATAAGTAAAGTCTTTGAAAATTCGACAAGTAAGTTTTTGGGAAAGACAGGACCACATGTTACAGTCACACAGTGTCCTCCTATCCCAAAGGCTGAAGTTAGAAAACAGTTTGGGAACAAGAAATTACCAACAGTGCCAAAACAGCAAAACCATACCAAAACAAATGGTAAGGCACCGACTCAAAGTCAAAAGAAGCCGAATCAGAAGAAGAAGAAGAATGTGAACTTTGTGAAATCGAAGGGAACGGACAAAATTGAAAAGTTTGCAAATCAATCTAACTTAGATTTTGTCCAGAAAGCAACTGTGATGAAAAGGAATGAACCAAGTAGTTCAAAACCTAGTACCTCGGGATCACAAAGTTCATCATCGGCAAGACGACCACATGATACTTCGGGGTTTGTTGAACGAAGATCATGTTTTGAATGTGGTACAATTGGGCATATCATTCGAAATTGCCCGTATCTTCATAAGTTAAAAGGAAAAGATGATGATCCCCGTGGCCCAACTGACCGCAGGCGATCTGTTTCTGTAAAACAAGATCCCCGACTCATAAGAGAAAGGGAAAAGAAATAGAAACGCCAACAGGTCAAGAAAATTGAAAAGGCAATTAAAACCGATGTGGTTCAAAAACAATCTGTTTCAGTTAAACCAGAAAGTTCAAAAACTTCAAACAATCATGAAGTTAAGTTTTTAAAGAATAACACTGGTATAACAAAACAGACTTGGAAACCAAAAACGGTTACTGAATCAGGGGGACCATCACAGTTTCCGAATCATCAAAAGGTGGAAGTTATTGTTGTTGATAAAAATGGAAGACCCAAGACCACAATGGCTTGGGTCCCCATCTCCAACTAATCGATTGAGTTAATGTGCAGGGTGTTCCAGGAGGAACTATCAGTAGTCATTGGATTGTTGATAGTGGGGCATCCAGGCACATGACAGGCGACATGAAGCTTCTCTACGACGTCAAATCTATTAGAGGTGGTTATGTTGCTTTTGCTGGAGATAAGGGCGGATATATAACGGGTGAAGGAATGATTTCCAACGGGGTTGTTAGCTTTGACAAGATCAACTTTGTGCAACAACTTGATCACAATCTTCTTAGTGTTTCTCAAATTTGTGACAAGCAGTTCTCAGTACACTTTGATGCTAATGGATGTTATGTGCTGAAACCCGGCTTCAAAATTCCAAAAGAATGGATTCTCTTGTCGGCTCCAAGGATAAATGATTTGTATGTCCTTGATATGAGCCAAGCTATCACAACGTCTGCACAAGCAACTTGTTTCGTTTCCAAAGCCACAGAAAAAGACACAATCTCTTGGCACAGACGAATGGGTCACATTCACTTACGCAAAATGAATCATTTGGTGTCAAATGAATTGGTGAATGGTGTTCCTCTTAAAAACTTCCATCTTCAAGACGTCTGTGTCTCGTGCCAGAAAGGAAAACAAACGAAGAAGCGACACCCTACAAAGAAAGTCAACACGGTGGCTGTTCCTCTTGAACGTTTGCACATGGATTTGTTCGGTCCTGTCAAGCACAAAAGCATTAGGAATGATCAATATTGCCTCGTGATTACTGATGATTATTCAAGATTTTCTTGGGTGGCGTTCATGGCACACAAGAGTAAAACCTTCGATATTATCAAAAATTTGATCATTCAGATTGAGAATCTTTATAACTTGAAGGTTAGGCGGATACGTAGCGACAATGGTACTGAATTTAAAAATCATGCCATGGCGGAGTTTTGCACTTCAAAAGGTATTCTTCACGAATTTAGTGCAGCTTATACTCCTCAACAGAATGGCGTCGCTGAACGTAAGAACCGCACATTGATCGAGACTGCTAGGACAATGTTGGTAGAGTCACAGTTGCCGATTCCATTTTGGACTGAAGCTGTGTCCTCGGCATGTTATACGTTGAACCGAGTCCTTACAGTCAAAAGGCACAACAAGACCTGCTTTGAGCTTATTAACAAACGGAAACCAGATTTGTCATATCTTGAACCGTTTGGAGCTCCATGCACAATTATCGATCCTAATGGAAAGTTTGGGGCAAGAGCCATTGAGGGATACTTTCTTGGGTATTCCACCCCTAACTTAAGAGTCTGGAATCTAGAGACTAAAAGGGTCGAGGAATGGTCTGAAGTCAGAGTACAAAGGCACACTTTACCAGTCAAAAATCCTGGTCAGCCTTGGATGTTTGAGTACGATGACTTTTTCAACTCGATCAATGTTGAAGCAGTTGAAGAAAATGCTGCGGCAAGGATGTTTTTCGAGAGCGACAATGCAACAGATTCACCGTTGGTTCGTCCCATTATAGTCAATCAAGAACCATCTTCAGTGAACAATAATGCTCTCGACAATGAGGATTTTCAAGATGCTACCGAATTGAACGAATCTTCAGAGGATGATGAATTTCTAGATGCAGATCAAGAAGCTCCAACAGCAGTTCATGGTATTTCAGAGGGTACACCTCCAATGGTTGTCCCTAGAACAGCTGAAACCTCTGCATCATCCTCTTCGTCAATTCCGGGCCTTGAATTGATTGTTGATCTGAATCTCAACAATCTGGGTACAAATATTCCAGTTCAAGATAATCCAGAAACAAGGATTCACAATACCCATCCTCAACAAAACATCATAGGAAATGTACAAAGTGGCGTTCAAACAAGAAACATGTTGCGGAACAACAACAATGCAGGCTTGTATGCAACTATCCGAGAATCTGGTCAACAGAATGATTGGTCTTTCGCGTGTTATGTCTCACAGGAAGAGCCAAGAACTTGGAAAGATGCTTTGAAAGATAGCTCATGGGTTGAAGCGATGCAGGAAGAACTGCAACAATTCCAGAAGCTTGGTGTCTGGAAACTCGTAGAGAAACCTGCTGGATACAAGAAGATTAGTACCCATTGGGTGTTTAAATGCAAAAAGGATGACCGTGGGATCGTTATCCGGAACAAAGCAAGGCTAGTCGTTCAAGGTTTTCGTCAGATTGAAGGGATCGACTACAACGAAGTGTATGCACCTGTTGCACGTCTAGAAGCAATTCGGATCTTTCTGGCTTATGCCTCATTCAAAGGTTTCAAGGTATACCAGATGGACGTGAAGAGTGCTTTCTTACATGGTGTGGTGGAAGAAGAGGTGTACGTCGAACAGCCTCCAGGTTTTGAAGATCCTATCCATCCCGATCGGGTTTGGTTGCTCAACAAAGCTCTATATGGTCTACATCAAGCACCGCGAGCTTGGTACGCAACCTTATCTAATTATCTGCTGGAGAATGGATTTCGCAGAGGTCTTATCGACTGTACTCTTTTCATCAAAGAACAAGATGGAGATCTTCTACTAGTACAGGTATACGTTGATGATATTATTTTTGGTTCTACTAATGATGTGTTGTGTAGGGATTTCGAGCGTGTGATGCAGGATAAATTCGAGATGAGTGCTATGGGGGAAATGACCTTCTTTTTGGGCCTACAAGTACAACAAACAGAGTCTGGGATATTCATCCATCAGACTAAATATGTTGGTGACATCTTGAGCCGGTTCCAGATGTCTGATGCAACGCCCATCGGTACCCCATTGCCACAAAATGACGGAATTACTCCAGACTTGAAGGGTCAAGATGTTAGCCCCTCATACTACCGCGCGATGATCGGATCTCTTATGTACCTCACAGCATCAAGACCAGATATAATGTACCCAACGTGCCTGCTTGCCAGATATCAAGTGAACCCGAAGGCCTCACATCTTGCAGCTGTAAAAAGGATTTTTCGTTATTTGAAGGGTTACCCTGACACCGGTCTGTGGTACCCTAGGGATAATAACTTTGACTTGATCGCTTTCAGTGATTCTGATTTTGGCGGATGCAAAATCGACGGCAAATCCACAACGGCTGGATGTCAGTGTTTGGGAAATCGCCTAGTCACATGGCAATGCAAGAAGCAGACGTGTGTAGCTACATCAACATGCGAAGCTGAATACATTACTGCCTCAAGTTGTTGCTCGCAAGTCTTGTGGATCCAACAACAAATGCGTGATTACGGTTTTGAATTCCTAACTACTCCTATTTACGTTGATAATTCTGCTGCATTACAGATCACTAAAAATCCTGTGCAGCATTCAAAGACTAAGCACATCGACATTAAGTATCACTTCATACGTGATTGCTTTGAGAAAAGGCTAATCGATGTTGCTTATGTCCACACCGATGACCAACGTGCCGACCTTTTTACCAAAGCTTTTGACAAATCAAGATTTGACTTTTTATTATTGGTAAACGGCATTAAGGTCAAGCAAGAGTAATCCACATCGGAAAATAATTTTTGTGAATACCTTTGTGTTTTAAATTTGTCTTAGTTTATTGATTTTAGGGGGAGTAAATCCAAAATTTGAAAATCCAAAAACATCAAAAAATTTCAAAAACACAAAAACAATAGAAAAGCAAAAATGAGTTTCCTGGCGAGCAAAAGAGAAAATGATAGTACATCGGTGGTCTGTCTAAACCTCTTTAAACCTTAAATGAAAAACGATAAGCAGCTCTATATAAGATGTATCGGTAGGCTCACAATCATTTTAAAGTGTGCATGGTGATATAAACTTAATCCGACTGAAGACTGGGTGGGAACCATTCATTGGCATATGGTCTTAGTACCGAAATTTCGTTTGAGAGATTGCCGAGGTTCTGAGATATTCGGTCTTTATGCTGCTTATCATCTGGGTATCATGGTTGTATCTTTTACCGAAAAATAACGGGGACGCAAGTCTAGATCTTCCATGATACCATACATACGTGTACATATTGCATACGACCTCAATAAGTGATCAACAATCACATGTCCAAACAAATAAGTGATATAATATCACAAATTCTTTCCGGGAGTCAAGTTCGTCTCTCTGCTGTACGAAAGTACTGACCTGTTCACGGACTTGCTCCTGTGCCCTCATGCATCGAAAATCAAGTTCCTCATCAATAAGTGATTATATCACATAGGGCTTGTTTTCAAATCAAAATAAGTGAGAATCTCACATCATATACGGTCAAACAGATGATAATCGGTATACTCACCGGTAAGATGAACCCTCGTGCATACCTTGATACGGGAATGTGTCGTGATGTGGATGAACACCGGTCGGTAAGTATAAATCATACCTTAACGTATCCCCTCGCCATGATTACATCTGATAAGTTGAGCTTAAGTGGACAACAATACCGATAATTGTTATAGGATGCTTATCTTAATGTTAACTATATTGAACAAATAGAGTGTTTTGACATGACCGTACACTGATATGATTCTCTTACCCTCGAAACTCGCAAAAAGAATGTCTGTAAATATTTATTTACTGCTTTCAGTCTTTACATTTAAAAAAAAAAATAATAATACCAAAAAGATTTTAGGCGTGTTTTAATATAAACTTTATAAAAGCCAAAAAGATTTTATTTCTATTTTATTTTCGATCGTACGATGTTGGAGCTCGAGTCTTCGTTACCTGAAACCTGAACGAAAACCGAAAATGACTAAATCTTCATAAACGGTCGAAATTTGCAAAGTTTTGAAAGTTAAAATTGAAATTGATAAACTTTGTTAAACTTTCAAACTGTCGGACGGTGTTTGATTAAACAATGGTCACATGTGTGTCGTTTGCTTATGATATTCCAGGCGGTTGTTCTCATTACGCGTTTAGATTTCTTGCATGTGCAGATTCTAAAGGCTAGGAGAACATGGTCGATGACAAGCTTCGGAATGAAGACACGACGTGAAGGCACTCAAATGATGAAGATGATCGAGTTGCCGCTGACCATCATCAACACCACAAGGATCTCACTTCATAAAGAACAAGTATTTCACGAGCATAACTCAAGGGGGAGCTTATGTTAAGGGGGAGTTTGTCAACACACTTCCTACATAAAACGGGGAGTTTGTTGGTACACTTTCTGCTTTCAAGACGTGAAGACTTTGAAGATCCTCCGACATTGAAGACTTGAATAGAAGTCAAAGACTTGAAGACACGAGAACTTACAAGAATGAAGATCGAGACAAAGCTACAGCCAGACAAAGCTACAGCCAAGGGGGAGTTTGTTGGTGCACTTATGTCTGCACTTTGTCTGTATTCGGTCACGATGTAATACGATGTCTTTGTAGTCCTGTAAGTTTGACCAAGTCAACCATCCTCCGGTTTGACTTGGCAAACCAGTTAGAAAATGTTTGTAATATGGCTGGATCGAAGGATGGTCATCGAAGGATTGCTTATCCTTCGATGATGATAAGCTCGAAAGATGACCTTCGAGAGTTGGACCACGAAAGATCACATCTTTCGTGGTACATGCAGATCGTTCGAGCTGTTCCTGGTCGAAAGATGATCTTTCGACCGGTCTGCATGATCCTTCGACCAGACCTGCTGTGTTCGGGTATAAATACCCGTGTGTTGTGTTCATTTCGTTAGTTAGACATAGTTAGACACTCAGACAGATCAGGAACACACACACACTAGAGAGAGTTTGCAGAGCTGATTTGTAAACCTTGTGCTTGTAACGGATCTTTCATACGCATTAATACATGTGGTGTTAATCGTTGAATATTGCGTGTTGTGTTTTTACGTGTTCTATCTCGGTTTGCTATCTCGGTTGGATTCCGCACAACCGGGTTGGTTTGTACACAAGGATTAGGCGACTAGATCCTCCCCTAGCCGGACCTACACATGTTGACGCCAAACTTCCACACAACTGACAAAAATACCTAATTGTATCAACCTATGTGATTAAGAGAATGGCCTGATTAGCAATTTTGTAGTGAGGGCAATACCAATGAGGGGTCGTATCGTTAACCACCAAACTGAACCAACATAAACATATAATAGAAATAATCCAAAAGTGTTAAATTCATAAAATTTGTAACCAAATCACCATAATAAATCATGAAACTAACCACATGAAATGCACGTCAGATCGCCATGGAGGATGATAGCAACAAAACATAGGGTTCACTCCAATAATCGATCAAAAGCGCTCGTTAATAACTAACTGAATTTGAGAAATTAAATTGAACGAAGATTTGGTCATTCTGGAATTAGGTTTCTCAATAGATAAAACAACTTCCTATATCAATCAAACAATTTCCTTAAAATCACAAACATCAGAACCATAACAATAAACAATTTACTACTCATATGCTAAAAAAGGTATGTTCTTTGGCAGGGTCAGGGCCTTTCTCGCTGGGCGAGCGCATCCGATTCTAAAGTCCTTTCCTAAAATGAATGATGTAACCTCTCTTTCATTACTCTTCTCTCAACCAAAATTACTGAAATCAATTAGTGGCACCAAACATCTAGTTAAAGTTAAACCATTACCTTGAACACTACAAATCAAAATTATCAATCTAGTTTTGGTAATGTGATAGGATGACCAAGAGAGTTATCTGTGACCCTGTTTCACTCAGAAGCTTTCCTTGCTAAAAACATTAAAACCTATGTTATTGGGATGCGGAGGCTGTGAGCGTTAGTCTATCTTTCATCGGCGACTGTGAAACTAAACAAAAAAGGTTATAAGTTAAAATTTTCAAGGGTTAGGTTCTTGTACCGTTCTGCTAGGTTCAACCTCAGTAATGTGAATAGCAATAATGAAGACCTCTGATCAAATATATGGCAAATACATAAATTTAAATCACAATTAAATATTACTACTCTAATGCATGTCGTCATCAAAGCAACAACGTTTAACCGAAACTGGAGAAACTTTAGATGTTTATGTATACTACACGTCCCCAATGGTTAACTGGAACTGGTCATCACCTTATAACCTGGTCTTTCATCGGATAGGCCGCCGGAGGTCCGCCGGAAACTCATAGGTCTCCTTCTACCCTGATCTCTCTTCTCTCGAGTCGTTTCTCTCTCTAAGAAAGTGATTAACCAAAAGGATATAAATATATCAAACCCTTATAACATATCAAAATCAACAATATACCTCGGATATAAGTCAATTCTTTGGAAAAAGCTTCACAACTTCATGAGTAAGAACAACATGCCTACAAATCATAAATCAGAAGGAAATTGTTTTACCTAAAATCTGTGGAAGGATCTTTCCCTTGCCAGCCCATTTCCTTCCACTACTCAGGAATTAGATCATGAAGTTCCTCTTCAGGAAATGCAGCTGTCCACAATGCCCGTAGGCAGACAAATGGGAAAATGTTAGAATGTCAACCCAACCCATTCGACTAAGCTTTTAATGTTGAGATAGTTTGCAGCCTGAAAAAACACACAAATCTATATATATTAATAAATGAGATGATTTGGGCCATTTGTCTTTGAATTGTGGAGCCATTTTGCTTATGTGGCATCTTATGGTAGAGTAGATGGTGATTTTAGGAGAGAAACCATTCTAAATACACTAAATTATTCTTGGACGCGGGATCCGAAAGAAAATGGGCCGGATTAATGGATCCTTTATATTTCTTTTTTTCTCATTCTTTTTTCACATTACTCATCCACAAACCCTAAAAAAACATAGTTGCACTCTCTCTCCCTCCTATCGCCACCAACAAGATCCTCCATCAGTTCCACAAAATCTCACCTACCGACATTCATCTTCTATCACTTTAACCTAATGGTGTTCTTGATTCTTTGAAGCATTCGATAGAGATCCAAGGTTGCAATGTTTTTATATGTTATTTAGATGTTTCTGAATCTTTCTTTTATTCGCTACTAATTATTTTGTTATTAACTTCATCTACGATTATTTTCTTTCAGACCCGAACATAAAAATTGCAGGTATGTTGTTTATTGTCCCTATCCATCTTTATACGCACAACCTTTTTTCTCTAATCTCTCTCTTCTACCTAACTTCTACGATCACAATCTTCAACCAAGAATCCGGATCAAATCAAAGGTAAATATAACAAATCGAACCAAGATCTGTGTTATTTATGTTATTCGATTTTATACAAAGTTGATTTTATAAAGATTGTTTTGATTACTAAAAACCATTTTTTTTCTGATATCTGTAGATCCGATCAAAAAAATTAAAGGTATGTTGTTATTTATGTTATTTGATTGTATACAAAGTTGATTTTATAAAGATTGGTTCGATTGCTAATAACGTTTTCTTTGTTCTTGTTTCTGTAGATCCGATCAAAAAAATTAAAGGTATGTTGTTTTAGTTAGTTGTTTATCATATCTTCCCCATTTATGACAATTATTGAATTTTGTTGAATTTGTTTTTCATGTGAATCCGTAATCTGTGATAAAAATCGGACTCCGATAATTCCTCAAACAAAAGAGGTTAGTTAAATTTTATATTTTTTTTTATCTTTTTTAAGTTTGTAATATTTAATTTTATCCTTTCTATTCAGTAATTTTATTTTCAAAATTAGTAATATATGTTCTGAATGATTTATGGTTTGTATTTTCCCATGGTTAACCGTCAATCTTTTGTGAATTCGTACTCGGAATGTTCGTCTACCAAAACAGGTTTGTTAAATGTTGTTGGTATTGTTTGTTTTTTGATGTATAGTCTTTCTTATTTCTTATTAAATTTTGTGTCACTATTTTTTTTTAAATTAGTAATATATGTTCTGAATGATTTATTGTTTGTATTTTCCCATGGTGAACCCTCAATCATTTTTGAAATTCGGCCTCTAAATGTTCGTCTACCAAAAGAGGTTAGTTAAATGTTGTTGGTATTGTTTGTTTTTTGATATGTATACTCTTTCTTATTTCTTATTAAATTTTCTGTTTAGGCATAATTTTGAAACTTTATGTCATTATCTTTTGAAGTTCATATTGTTAGTTTTGTCAGTTATGAGTTTTTTTATTTAGGTTTAAAGATACCTTTAATTTCTTTCTAAAGATGTTTTTGTTTCCATAAACACATTACTGTTTTAAGGTTAATTTTTGTATTCTCAATTATAACTCGGTTTCTGTAATTAGACATTGTTTCTATAAATAAGTTACCGTTATATTTTTTTTTTAAATTCCTTATTTCCTTTGCAGTTATGGATCCTAAAAACAACGCTCCTTCGCTTTTAAAGTTGATTGATGACTATGATCCTATATTTTTGGTATGTTTCTTTGGTTTTCATTTTATCAACAAACAATAAGTTATTTAAGCTTATATGTTTTTTGTTTCAATTCATAGGAAATACCGTATGATTTTGCAAGCTTATTGTGGGGAGGAAAAGTTCCATATGGTCAATGTCTTGAACTTATTGATGATGACTTATCCTGGGTCGTTAGACTTAAAAGAAATGTTTCGGGACCTGTCTTAGGTGATGGATTCACCAAATTCGTTAAAGATTCTGGTCTCAAAAAGAATGATTATCTATTGGTCAAGGCTATTGGAACATCGACATTTTATGTTTCTGTATTTAAATCATGCGTTTTCGAGAACTCCTTCATCTCTAAGGTTGCTCCTGATGATACCTTTATTGTAAGTCATATTTATAATATAATAAGTATGTTTTAGAATTTTTTTGTTTTTTACGGTTTGTTTATGTTATTTTGTAAATAATTTTCAGCTCCTGGCTGACAAATTCTGGAAAGATTTTTACGGGAAAAGGTTTAAAGGTGGAGAGGCAACTCCGTATGTTGGAAATAGGTATTGGAATGTTAAGATGGAGGGATGGCCCGACAGAAGTGCCTTCACTGATGGTTTCTCTAAGCTGATTGCGATCTTTCGTTAGATACCCGCTCTACTATGTTGTTTACGAGTGTTGGATATAAAACTTTCGAGGTATCTATTTTTAATCACTTAACAGGTACTGAAATATATTTCAAGAAAGTTGAAGTTGTTGTTTTGGATGATTCTATTTATGGAGATGAAGGATTTGATTTATTGACTGCGGTTAATGTTATATAATTTATTATTAATTATTTATTAATACTATCTTATTAGTTGAACTTTATTTTAACATTGTTACTAATGTGGATTTTTTATATGTAGTCTAAACACAAGGAGAAGCATGAGACTAACGAAAGTCATGTTGAACAAGGTATTTCTGGTGACAGTGTTGGTGACTTTCAACTTCCAAATTTTGAGTCTATTTTTAATGTATGTAACTATTTTTTAATATATAGTAACAAACTTTAACAACCAGTACATTGTTGTATTCTTATTTTTTTATATTTATGATGTCATTTTTTAGGATACTGACGACTCCAAGTTTGATCGACATATAGCTGCTCAAATTGAGATGGAAGATGTTAAGAACCTGGTAAGTGTATAAGTTCAAATTAGTAACAGATCTTATTATATCTATTAGATACGTATACTATTTAATTGTGCTACTATTTTATTTTATGTAGTTCAAGGATGGTTGGAATACAAAGAATGATGCTTTGAAAAATACTCCGTCTGCTACCTCTCAATGTCATGTAATATTTTTTATAAGTTTGTTTATATATTATATAGATTCTATTAATATTAATTACTTCATGATATATTTATTTGTTTGTTATTCATTGTTGTGAAGTTTGACACGAATTGGAAGTCAAAGGTTGTTTGTGGTGATGAAACTGTTTCTCCAAAGGTTTATATTAACTAATAACATAATTTCATATTTGTTTTCAATATGTACAATAAATTTTAGGTCAAAAGCAAGTCTGATAATTTATCATATTGTTTTGTTTTTCTTTTAGGTCAAAAGCAAGTCTGATATGGATCTCGATAATTTCTTGATACCAAAAAATAAATTGCATGTACATACCATGTCTTTGGACACGAAAGGGAAATCAAAGGTTCTCTGTGGTGATGAAACTGTTTCTCCAAAGGTTTATATGAACTAATAACATAATTTAATATATTTTTTTAAATATGTAAATTGTATTTTGTATCATATTATGTCTTTTACTTTATCATATTGTTTTTATTTTGTTTTAGGGCAAAAGCAAGCTTGATATGGATCTCGATAATATCGCCTATCGTACGCGTCCAAACTTTCTTAGCAAGAATGAGTGTGTTGACATTGATATGATGAAGCCGGCTGAAAACATTTCTGTAAGTACACATTGTATAATGTTTATTAATAAAATTTATTCATGAAATCATTATAGTTCTTTTTAACTATTAAACTTATTTTATATATTTTTAATATTTAGGTTAAACCAAAGCGTAAGACTTGCAGATCCACCACTGCGTCGGCTGATGTTCGCCCTAAACGTAAAGTCAAAAGGTCGAAAACCAATTCATTTTTAGAGTTCACTAAATTTGCTGAAAGCAGACTGGTACACGTTCTGATATGGTTATAATCATTTTTATTTATTAAATGTCTACAAATTTTTTGTTTAATAAGTTTAATAATTAATCCGTTCTATTCATTTCTCAGCTTTTACCTGTTGATGTTTCGTGTGATCTCTGTCTTTCTGTTGACAACTTGCGTGACGTTAGTATCCAGAACCTAAGGCATGAGCTAATTGATATGAAAACATGAGCCGAGAAGTCTGGTGATGGTTTCAGGTATGGTTTTACCAAGTGGTCATCTTTCTTGAAATCAAATCCCATCCGGTTCGGCGCCACTCTTTTCTTTAAGTACGTCAAGTCTTCGCAGCTTTTGATGTTGACCAAAGTTGTACACAAGTCGACAATGTGGTAGTTTGTTTTTGTTTTTTGATATTTGATGGGTATTAGTCAAGTATGGTTAGACGGTTATGTTGGTAGTTTGTAGTTGTTGTTGACATGGTTGAAGGTGGATAGTTGGATATGTTATCGGTGGAACTGTTGTTACGTAAACAAAGCTCTTTTGTGAAAAGTCTGACAAATATATATTAGTGTTGGTTTGAATGCATAACACCATTATGGTATTACATTCCTTTTAATATTTGTCTTCTTTATTTCCACATCAAAAAGTTGTTTTGGTTATGACATTGATTCATACAATCAACCATCCGAACCTCTAAATATATTTGTACGATACCAATATTCTGTTCTATGTGTTTTTAATCTTAAAAAGAGTATCTTCACTGTTGATTTGTTATTTTTTAAAAATAAATTTTTACATGGTAATTAAACTTCATAAAGTAGCAGTTAATATGTCATATACTATTTCTGCACCTATTCCAAACCGATACTGAAATAATGTCAATTGATTTATTTAATCTATTTTTATTTTGAATTAGGTTTTTTAAATCTATATTATTTTATTTACATAATATATTTTTCAAAAATTTCATCTATATCAAACCAAAAAGGAAACAGTAATAATTGATTTACATATATAGATTTTGTGATTTTTTCTATCGATTTTTAAACAAAAATATGTAAACATTATTTGAAATCATGTTGTTATACAATATAAAAGTATGATACTTAAATTGATTTGTTTACTAATTTACATTCATTTTTAGGTAATATGGAATCTAATTTTTGTAGACTAATAATTTTAATGTATCTTTTATGTTTAATTTCATTATAAACTTTATATGTATAATCTTATAGATATACATTTGAAATTGCCGTAATTTTCATCATTTTATATTTTATATATTTTATATATCTCTCTCTATATATATAGAAAATATGTAAAATATATAAAATTGTAATACTTGTAATTAATATTTAATTTTGTTAAGTCAACCCGAATTTTTTTTAATGAATATGATTAGTGAGGATGATTATACAGTTTCTGTTTTTATAAATTTGTATTTATGTTAATTGGTTTTATCTAATTATAAATTATACAGTTTCCTTAATTATTGTATTTTAAAAAGGAGGTTTATTTTGATTAGAAATTTTCATCATATACTACTAAAAATATTATGTTTTATAATTTTATATAAATAGATAATTTGTTATTCAATCTTTATTCAATTTAAAAAAAAAAACATCTCTTTGGTTAACGTTCATTGAATAGGTGAACTATGTTTTCTTTTGAAGTCATATTATTTTGTTTTCCACAGTCTGTTAATTTATTTGTTGTCTACGTAGCTACAATGGAAAACGAAGGTCACATCACCTTGCTGAACGATATCGATGCTCTTAGTACAAGCTACACTATCAAGGTGAAAATTGTTAGTTTGTGGAGAAAGAAGATGAGAGGTAATGAAAGAGAGACGTATCGTATTGATATGATACTGATGGATGAAATGGTAAATTATTGATTTATTTTGTTTTCTTATTTGCATTATGTTTCTTATATATTTACAATACCATAAATCTTTTTTGTTTTAATTATACTGATTTTGAGTGCATTTTAACATATCCTTTGCATGTTATTCTTTATTTACCCACAGGGTACCAAGATTCAAGCTTCTTGCTTGCATAAGCTATTTTCAAAGTTTGAGAGACATCTAAATGTTGATGAATGCCTTATCATAAAACAACCATCTCTTGCTGCGAACACTGCATCGTTCAAGATTGTTCCTAACAATCAGAAGCTATCTTTTTACTATCATACGTTTGTGGAAAAGTGCAGTAAATGGGAAGGTCCGCAGTACGTTTTCAATTATGTTGATTTTAATGATGTTCTTTCACATAAAATAAAAGAGGGTACGACAGTAGGTATGTTAATTTTTATTTACAAACTTTATATACCATACTATTTGTTTGCGGTTTTTTTAGTTGTTTTTATGTTGTTATATATGCTGACATCTATTTTCTTTTTTTCTTAGATTTCATTGGTTATGTTGTTGTTTGTTATAAGATCGAGGAGACTAACAAAAAGGATGGTAGTAAACGGAAACGCCTCAATCTTAAGCTTAAAGATCTCGAGTAATATAGTTTTATAAATTGAGTTTATTTTTTTTCCATATTATGCTTTAAATTTTACAAAATGTTGTTAAACTTATATTTTTTTATTATATTCTATTGTAGAGATGTTCAGATCGATTTAACTCTTTGGGATGATTACGCTAAGGACATGTATTCTTACATGGTTAGTGAAAAGCGTGAAGCACATGTTGTCGTTGTTGTGCATTTTGGTGTTGTTAAGACATACAAAGGTATTTTACTCATAGCACAATTTATACCATACAATGTATATAGATGTTCTTACTTTATATATATCTGATTTATTGTTTAATTTATTTTTACCTAAAAATAGGTAAATGGGGCATTTCTAATAATTTTGATGGTTCACGACTTTTCATTAACGACAATTTTGATGAGATCCTATCGTTCAAGGAAAAGTGAGTCTTATTATTTATTTATTTTTTTTAAAATTTTATCAACTTTACGTATTGTTTGTATTTTTTTCATAATTACACATTTTTGTTTATTCAAAAATTTATGTAGGTTTCTTTCAAAACTTGCTGCTTCAACTGAGTCAAGTAGACATGCTGGGTCATATATGATGTGTTCTGTGGAAGATGAATTTTTAAACAACGATGTTTTTTCACCAATTGCTTATCTTGGCTAAATCATAGAGGTTTTCCTTAACATTTCATGTTTTATATTTCAAATATTTACAAAATTTTAATGAATTTTTTTTCTTTTATTATATAAACAGCCAAAGAAAGTGGTTGTTGTTGGAACTATCGTAGCAATCGTTTCAGATAAGATGTGGTATTATGATGGGTGTGACTATTGCAAGTCCAAAGTTGAGCAAAAGTTTGAAACCTATGATAAGGATGATGGAACAAGTGATGTTAGAGATGAGAAGTTGCATCAATGTTCCAACAAGGATTGTAATGGAACAGAAGTTTTCCCGCTGTCCAGGTAAAGTGTTTGTTATTCATAATTCTAATTATTGTTGATTCAACAATGTACGTCGTTTATATTATCTATTCGTGTATGTTTGTTAATTATTTAAATACTCTTTTAAAGGTTTAAAATACCTAGTC
Source organism: Helianthus tuberosus (assembly GCA_030545235.1). Taxonomy (NCBI): domain Eukaryota; kingdom Viridiplantae; phylum Streptophyta; class Magnoliopsida; order Asterales; family Asteraceae; genus Helianthus; species Helianthus tuberosus. The sequence continues at coordinate 25,900,184 of CM060395.1, forward strand.
GGGTTCAAGATTCAACCGGTACGGTGACACTTACATTGTTTGACCATGAGGCGTTGAAGTTTGTTGGGAAAACTGCAAAGGAACTTATAGAAATTCAGGACGAGGTTATATTTAGTACTACTTTATATTTAATTAAATTAAAATTTTATATATTTATTCTATCATCGCATTATATTTTTTTTAATATAGTTACTGAAGACAAATGAGATTCCAAGAGAATACCCAGTTGAATTTGAAACGTTGGTTAACCTAAAGTGTGCTTTCGTGATCAAAGTAACAGGCTTTAATATTGTCAATGCTGTGGAAAATTATGGAATATCAGTTGTTACCACTGATGATGACATCTTGGATAAGCTCAACAAAAAATGGAAAATTGACCAAGTAAGCGATTGTTTTATTAATATATTTGCACTTTCAAAACCGTTTAAAATATGTTGAACATATTGTCTTTTGCTTTCCATTTTCTTACAGCTTGATGTCTCTGATTCCTTTAGTATGAGTCAGTCTGAGTTCCAATCTGCTGGTGGTGAATGCTCTAAGGTTTAACTTAAAAAATATACTTATATATACTTTTAATAGTTGTGTTATTAAAAATTGTTTATTTTTTAAGGATGGTGATTCTTACACTAGGGATAACACCACACCTGTTTCAAAGGATTACGTGGGTGACTTGAAGCAATCATCTTCTGATTTGAAGCGTAACCTTGATGATGTTTATTTGATTGAAGAGAGATTGGGGTCGTCAGCAAGTAAGCCTCACATGTGTGTTGAGAAAAATCATCTTGACGAAGATGTAGGCAAGAATTGATAAATGAGATATGGCAAATGGTGGTTATAATAAGAAACAATTTATTTGTTATTGGACTATTGGAAATTTGTTTTGTGGTTTTGAATTTTTGATGTTTCAAGACATTTTTTTATGGTTTGCCTATATATTATATATTATGACATTTTGAGTTATCCTATCATATTTTTGGTTTGAAATCATGTTTGGTTATATTCCTTATTTTTTGAGACTACATTTATTTTAAGTTTTTATCATAATGTAATCATGCGATAATATAAAAATAAGAAAATAAGAAATCAAAATCAAAATATACCTCAGCACTTCCAGATTATTTTGTTAGAGGTAAATTCTCTATCATTTTTCTATGCATATATGTATTTAATATATTTAATCATATTTAAGTTGTAGATTTCATATTTTTGTCAATAAAGAAAGTAATTTTATAACTATTGTATGATCTCTAATGTTTACTGTTACATATGTAAAATTTTATTCCATTATAACACCTTCCACTTTGAAGAAGAATGGAAATGTACTACAAGATCAGTATACAACACCCAACCGTACACCGTTTGCAAACAGAGAAAACATAATACTAGGTTTGTAAACCAAAAACAAACAGTGACTACTTGGTGATGTTTCGCATTTTGTTTTTTTTAATACATAAAAGATGTCAACAAATTATTTTTTAAATACTTATTTGTATTATTATATTTGTGTTTTTTTGGATTAGGAAATAATTTTAATTATTCGAGAAATGTAACTTATTCATCTGGAGCATTTTCAAATCAGAATAGGAAGACAAATGTTTTGCAAGATTCTTCTACATCAACACGACGTACCACGAGGGCAAACAAATTAAACATAACACCAACTTCGTGTATTACAAACATACGTTCACAAGTTCCAAGTGTACCACATTTTTCTAATGCTATGTCTTCTTTGAATTGTATATCTCCTGAGAAATTTTATAATTAAATTGTTACATACATTGTTTCCTGGTGAAGAAGTGGAGCATCTTAGCTCTGATAGTATATGCCTGACTGAGGAAATTAACGATCCATTACATCAAGATTTATAGAATCCAGATGTGGTAAACAGTGTGAAAGTTTCAGGATTACCAAATCATAGATTGGTATTAAAATTGGGTGTTTCGGTCATGCTTTTGAGGAATATTGATCAGCAAAACGGTTTGTGTAATGGTACGCGTCTTCAAATCACACGTCTTGGTAAACGTGTTACCGAGGCTGAGATATTATCGGGAGGTAATGTTGGTTCAAGAACTTACATCCCAAGAATTAGCATGATACCATCGGACAACAAAATACCCTTCAAGTTTCAACGAAGGCAGTTTCCAATAACCGTATTCTTTGCGATGACTATTAACAAAAGTCAAGGACAATCTCTATCGAGAGTTGGTCTATACCTGAGAGACCCCGTGTTCTCATACGGTCAGCTTTATGTTGCATTGTCGAGAGTAAAGACCAAAGATGGCGTTAAGGTTTTAATATTTGACAAAGATAGGAGGCCGACAAATAATACTACAAACGTTGTTTACAAAGAAATATTTGGGAAATTGTAGTTTAAACTTTTTTATGAGGTTGATTTATCTGAACATCATTGTTTTGCTAATTGTTTTTGATAATTCAAATTTTGTTTCATATATATGTTATCATTCTTCTTTTTGCTAATTCTCATGTTAATAATATATCATTTTATTATTTAAATATCCAACCCGTAAGTATTCACGGGTGATAAACAAATTATTATACAGTTAATGGTTTTGTATAATATACTGTTACTATTAACAACTTTATCTTATTTATATAAATTTAATAAAAAAATGATAACATTAATACATATAATTTAAACAACAATTAACAGTTTACTACTTTTATTATATATGTAATAATAATAATTACATACTTGCTTAAAATTATATAAACATTTACAACATAAAGTTATTGTTAAATTTTTCTTATTTTCGTTACTTTTTAAAGTATAGGGGGTCTTGATACAACCTCTCTTACATATGTATTTATAATTACAAACTTGGTTAAAATTATATAAAGATTTAGAAAATATAATGGTGTTGTTGTAAGTGATGGTTATACTATTCTCAATTTCGTCACATTTAAAATTAAAGGGGGTGTAGATGTAAAATTCTTAAATGACGGTTGAGTAAATAGATTTTGTATCATTACATACATGCTATACTATCATATCATCTCTCAAATCATCACACCCACTTACTCATCGGAGACACTATCTAGGGCTCCGAAAGTTCGCCGGAACCTTCGACGGAACAACAGCCAGCGTCGATTTTGTTGTCGGAATCGTTATTTACAGGTTTGCGATAGTAATCCTCCTTTACTTTTATCATTATTTTGGATTTAATCACTTCCAATATTTGATGTCGGAATCCTTATTTACAAGTAATAATAGTAATCTTCATTTAGTTTTAACATTATTTTTGAGTTAATCACTTCCAATCGTTGATTAAACACTATATTGACGTATTTGAGAGATGATCCGATTATACTGATGTGTTGGCCACTTGACTCTTTAATGGTTAAAAATTTAGTCTTTTTAGTTTATTTTTCTTATGCTCTGTTCAACATGTGTGTATTTACCGATCGTAATATAGTCATAAACGGACAATAACGATTTGATATTGAATGATAAAATTCGAATTTGTTAAACATTGTTATAAGAACTGTAAGATTCTGAACCATTAAAGTTAGTTATAATAACTGTATGGTTATAGAAAGTCTAGATTTCTGAACCATTTACGTTAGGTTTTTGCATGATGTGATTCCTTAGTATGTGCAGTCGAATCAGTATTCTGTTTGTAGTGTTGTTTATGTATATTTTAAGTATTAGTATTCAGTAAAATACGAGAATGTGATGTTTTTATAATTTTTGAAATCAAGCTTCTTATCATATTTATTGTTGCAGGTTTGAAAATGTATTGATCGTTTGTAAAGTATCTTCAAAACTCGGCATCATTGAATATAGTAAGCATTGTTTATGTTACGTATAATTCATTTTTTGAGTATTATTGTTTAGTATTTTTTATGTTTAAAAGTTATAATACTAAATATACTAAATATTAATATATATATATATATATATATATATATATACAGGATGTACCTATCACCTTTCTTAATCAAGTCTATGGAGATACTTGGGAAGATAAGAAGCTGCATATCTATCATGCAAGTGGGAAAAAATGGGTAGTACTGCTGAAACGAGTAAATTCTATGCTAGTCTTAACTGACGGTTGGCAAACAGTTGTTTCAGACCTTAATCTTCAAAAGGATTGTTTGCTCACCTTTCTTCCATTATCACAATTTGGTCTCAATCTTTCATGTTATGTTAACGGCGTGTGTGGTGAATCTTATTACACAATTAATCGTTATCTAAGATTGGGTGTTACGGTACAGAATGTCATTTTATTTTCATTACATTTTATCGTTAACAGTTTTTTCACACTTTATGACCTAAGTTAGAAACTTAAATTATATGTATTATGTCTCATCTTATGTAGATCATTGAAGATGCTTTTGTTCAAGAATGTTTTGGAGACAACCCACCAACTGGCGCATATGAAATATGTTATAAGGGTTCTTTGTGGACTGTGTGCACAAGTAAGCTTCATTCAAGTTATGTATTCTCCCAAGGATGGCCTGAAGTTTGCAACGATCTTGGCATACAAGAAGATGATTTACTGGTCTTCGAAAAACTTGATGATGTTTTATTTGACTTAACGGTTTATCGAAACGAGATAGAGATAAGGTTGAGCAAGAAAGTTGAATCCGATGAAGATGATGTGTTTCAGATATCTAAGGCTGATTACTATGAAAAGCTTTTGAAGGTGCGTATCTATTAAGTATTACATTTTTGTATCCATTTTTACTCGTATTTTATTTGTTTTCCAACTGATGTTTTCCAGGACATAGAGGAGGATGATAACATTTGTATTCCTGACAAAAATCCATCCTTCAGTAAGGTAGTTAATTAAGTATTACAAACAATAGTGCTTTTTAGATTCATTTATATTTACTGATATTTAAAAGTCATGTTGTTAATGATTTTCTTACTTTGTATAAGAAATCAAGAAGTCTACCAGCAGGAACAGTGCAGTCACCTACATCGAAGAAGGTTGATGTTCAAGAGACCTCGAGGAAACGTGATGCTTCACAGTTCAAGACAATGCAATATGTAAGTTTACACCACTAACATTTATTTATATTAATTTATTTATGATTAATAATTTGTTTGGTTATGTTTTTTATTGTTCCCAAGTTTTTACTTTATTTAAAAAAGTTTTTTGGATTTATGTCTTTTTTACTAACCATCTAGCACGCCAACTCTGCTCCGGTTATAAACGGAAAACAATGGTATACAGGATTATGATTATGCTATCTACTCAAATTAATAATATTCATTTATCTCATTGCTTTTTCATCTCCTTTTTGAGCTACTAAATATGACCAAATCTTTCTAATAAACTTAGGATAAGTAGTGACTCGGAAAGTATAAATTTCGCTACGGAACAAGAGTTTTAGGTGATAAGAGGCAGAGTAAGGAATATGTTATTTAAAAGCAATGAGATTATGAGATTGAAAGAACTCAAATAGATACATTTTGTCCAAATTTTTTTTATTCCAGTTTAAACTGTTTTTTTAAAACCAGTTTTTGCTTTTGTTTCGCTGTCGGTTGTGGGTATTGTTGCCTTGATGATGGTGGTTGTTATTTATGTAAACCTTGCTTTATCATTTATCTTTGCCCTATGTTTCCTTCTGTTTTAATCATGATTGCGATTCCGATTATGTTCAATGCGATGTTTAAGTATCTAATGGTTTTGTAACATCTTTGGTTTATTGCTATTAATCTGAATATATATGTGCGATTGATGAATAGATGCTACTTAATCGATTACCTTTTGTATATGAAATATGATGCGGTATGGTCATAGCTATAGATTTCAATAAATATTTAAGATGTAAAAACTTGGATGTGCTAACACTTTTCTTTCACAATAGGTTAAAGGAAAAGGAAAAGCTAAAGTTATTGCTGACGGATCCGAGATAGTCGAGAAAATGAAAAAAGATTGCCAAGGCCGACAACGTATTAAAAAATCTGATTGTAGTTCATATCGTCCATCTGCAGGTTGCGTCAAGGTATGAACTATTTAATGTATTTTTCACAAGCGTGTTTTGTTTTCTTAATATTTGCCTGATCATTTTTCAAATGAAGAGGAATAAAACGTTAGAAATCGTCATTAATGCCATTGTTTTTAAAGTTTTGTTTTGATATTCTTTAAACCATATAAGCTAAAAAATAAAAATAAATAACTAAAACCTAAATATATTTTTCGATTATGAAGAAAGATATGTTTTCTTTAAACCATATAAGCTAAAAAATAAAAATAAATAACTAAAACTTAAATATATTTTTCGATTATGAAGAAATATATGTTTTCAAATTCATTAAGATTTGACTTTTATAAACAATGAATCTAATGGATAATCAACTTTTATTTTTATATAGTTACTAAAACTGTTTCTAAATATATATATATATATATATATATATATATATATTAATCAAATTATAGAAACTATTAAATATTATTTCAAACAAATTTGTTAACTTAATACTTTTAATAAAAAAACGAAAAAAAAAAAAACAATCCGGTTAATTTTTTTTATTATTATCAATATACTCCTTAAATTTTGTTAAATAATGTCCTCTTCAATTTTTCCTTTTCTAATTCCCAATTTGTAAGGAATATAATTTACTATTATATCTTCTTTTATAAAATCATCATATATTTATGCACATAATAGACAAATAAATTTCCATAATTGAGACTATTACTATAAACATAAGTAAGGTTCTCTTATAAATATACATAATAAATAATAATCTTTATCCTCTTCAAATTTCATATATCAATGGAGATGTTAAATTACTTTTTACTTTATCTATCAGACAACAATATGAAATCTCGGGTATGTTGATGTTATCTTCAAGTTTATCTATTTATAATATGTTGCTTTTAATTTTTACTTTGTATATAGATTTTACAGAGGAATTACCACAATTGGGTAGCAAATTTCAATTTAGCTCCTGATGGTATGGTTCAAATAATTACCACTGATCGAAGAATTTTTACCGTCAGGGTTAGGAAAGCAGGCTCTTCATATTTTTTTCATGACGGATGGTTCAATATGATCCAGTCACTATTATTACCAAATAAGTCATTGCTTTTGTTTCAGTACGAAGGTGGTCTAACTTTTCGACTGATATACTTCTATCAAGATTTGGCACTTGCTCAAGATGATTTCTTATATTGCCAAACACCAAAATTCTCTGAACATAAAGATAATTTGGTATTTTTTTATATTTATAATATATTAATATATTAATATTTGACTAATCTTATAAAATTTTTTTAATATAATTTTATTTTTTGGGACTTGCAGCTTATCGATAGATTTTTTGTTCATCATAAGTTAAAGAACATAATACCGACGAACCATGTTACTATAACAGCTTATCCTAACCGTACATGGTTGGTGTTTATGGAAAAACATGGTCAAAATTATTATATGACTATTGGATGGAAGCAAATTAAAGAAGACATGAAAATTGAAGATGAACACCACATTATATTTCACATGATTTCGGAGTCAAAATTTGAAATGATGGTTTTTAAAGGCACAGAAGATTTGGTCCGTATTCCTCAACGACGTCTTGCACGTGTTAAAGTAGAAGTTAATGAAGAAGGTGCTGTTTAAATTGTTTAGTGTTCTTTATGCTATGATTATGAACGAATAAAAAACAAGTTTGATGTTCTCAGTATTACATTTTATTAATTTTTACTCATACAGACGTTCTTATCATTTATTCATCCACCTTATTCATCATGCAATTTTCATTTATTAATATATATTTATTTATTATTTTTTAGAAAGATAGATTAACAACCCGTGAGTATTCACGGGTTATAACCTAGTGATAAATTATAAATATCATGATATCATAATAGTTTCAAACAAAATTCTCAAACCAAAAGAAGATCAGAAAATCTTTAGATTTTTACATTGAAGATGATTATATAATATTAAACAAAAACAATAATAAATCAACAAAATAAAAAATTAGGGTTTACTTCTACTATAACAAAGCAGAATATGTTAACTATTACATCCTTTTCAGCAATATCCATTATGAAGCCAACACCAAACACACACCTGTAACAATAGCATCATCATCAAGTTACTATTTTCCATCTTGTATAGCAATGTTACAAAATTAATAAGGCCCGATTTTAGTCATATGTATTCCCATTTTATAGGTCCATATAACACCATAATCATGTAGATCTGAAACCCAAAGAAACCCCCAATCTAACCACCAACAATAATACAATCATCACGACTTCATCAGAAAATACAAACCATATTAAAGATAAATGTAATCGAACGAAAAAAAAAGATAAAGATTGACTTACCAGTGAGAATGATAGTGGATGATCTTGGTGGTGTTGATCATTATCGCCGTCCTAGAAAAGCTAGGGTTTTTTGAAGATCGATTGAAGGTTGTCGCAAAATAATATCATTCAACTGTTAACGAAATCAGACCAATCGAAAGACAAAATAATAGAATCCAACCACAAAATAGAGATTACCGTCGAGTTTAGAGTCTTGATATCCATTGAATGATGACTGAAAGATCTGATTGAAGGTTGTCGCCGATTGTATTGAGAGAGAGAGAGAGACGCAGAGGATTTTTGCTTTAGGATTGAAGGTTTGATTAGAATGAAGAGTGCGGAGATTTGAATCGAATTGCCGTGTTCTCTAGAGATAGAGAGATTAGGGTTTTGAATGAGAAAAGGAACGATGATTGAAAGATTGAGAGTAATAGAAACGTACGTAATAAGCTTCTCCAATCCTGACCTTAGAGCAATGCCACATGTCCTCTCATTTGATATATGCCACATGTATACTTATGTGGCTGCGTATTTGGCATCAACCATATGGTGACATGTGTCCCCCAATGGTTTGCTTTATTAGAAAAATGCTGACGGAGTTCAGTACTGATGTGTGCAAAATGCAACATATAAATTACATCAAATGTGGCATAAAACTAACCCTTTTTAGTACTAATGTTGGAAAAAGTGTGTTTTTGTCTTCCTTTTGTATTTTCAGGATTAAATGAGCTCAAATGAATAAAAGAAGCAAAAAGGCAGCTAAATCTAACATAAATACAAGAAAAGGAATAAACGTGGCATGCCCGACCCCTCGACAGCATCCTCCCAAGCAAAAACAAGAGAACAAAAGGCTGAACACGCCCCGTGCTCAATGAGCACGGGGGCGTGCCCAAGTGTCTGCAGAAAAGACAAAGTTGTAAAAGCTTCTATCGCCCACCACGGGGGCGTGTCCAGCGGACACAGGGCCGTGGTCAACTCTAAGATTCGCAGAATCTAGGAAAATCTTGATAGGACAGAAACGCTTCTGCACACGGGGTCGTGCCCAGCGGAAACGGAGCGTGGTCAACTAATGTAGACAAACTGCATTTAATGAAGAAAGAGAAGATGGGTGGACACGGGGCCGTGCCCAATGGACACGGGGCCATGTCCGGGCTTCTGTGCAGGCTATAAATAGGGGTGCTTGGCTCATTTGCAAACCATCCCTTGGCAAACCACCTCTCTCACACTTCACCCACCCACCACCACCATCACAACCCACATCCACCACCATCATCCATCATAGAGTGTGTGAGTAGTCTCGGGATCCAAGATTGATCGTAAGAGTTCTTGACAATCAAAGGCCATGTTTGCCTAAGTCTCTTACATCACTTGGTGAAGACAAGTGTCTAGTGTAATACTTTTTATTTTTAATCTTTTCGCACTTTTTATCTGGTTATGTATTAATGACTTTAATAACTAGTTTCTTATGTTGAAGGTGAATCTTCCTTATCATTTGTCCGTGGTGTCTTGGCATTATTTTACTGTCTATATAAAATAAAAGATTTTCACCATTCACATCTCCACTGTCTATATGGAGATATGTTGGCTACATGGTCGGGGGTTAAGGGAATGGTTTGGTAAGAGTCTTACCTTGTTCAGTGTATAGATCCTGCAAGGACCTGGGTCAACTTTAGTAGGACCTCCTTCAATGCCCACTGGTATTGGATGGTGGGGGTCCGAACTCCTTGATCCCCTCATATGTAAACTACTATTAAAACTTTAACCCGGCTATTTAGGACTGTATCCCTGCTGACTCAGACTAGGGATGAGATTTTTTACCGAAATACCGGTACCGTACCGGTACCATACCAGTACCGTACCGGTACCATACCGGTACCGTACCGAATAATAATAAACGGTACCGGTATCGGTATTAGAATTTTCAAAATTCGGTATCGGTAAATAACGGTATTGGTACCGGTAATTTTTCGGTAAAATGCGGTATTAATACCGAATTTTACTAAGGGTTTTTTTTGGAAAATACAATTAATTTATCATAATCTTGTACTAATATAAAACATAGCCTAAACCTAAAATATCTTATTATCAATTCCAAACTAATCTACGTCTGCGATTAGTCAAAGATCCAAAGCCATCTTCTTCAAGGTATTCAAACTACAAAGAACTACTACAATACTATTAATTATCATTGTTCTCCTTTATATTTGCTATTAATTATCATTGTTCTCATTTATATTTGCATGAGTTTGAACTCATAGTTAATTCAACCAGAAGGGGTTAATATATTGCTTACATGGCATAGGAATTCGTCATATACTCTTTGTAAAATCATTGTTTTTGTTAAGAAACACATGATTAAAAGCTCTTTGATTGTAGTAAATTAAAACTAGAAAAGATGACTTTATGAGTACAACATATAATAAGTTAAAGTTTTGCCATCAATAAATTTAAGTTATATTTTACTCTAAAATGATCTTTTATTTTTTGTGGTCTATTTTACAATCAGTTTGATTATTTTTTGTATTCGTAAACTAAACATATAATTATTTTAATGCTTGAAATTGAATAGTTTATGAAACAAGTTATGCATATGTGTCAGATTAGGTTGTATTCTTTCATTATTAATTTTTCTTTATTTTATACTTTTCCATTTAGATTTGAATTCCACTAAAGTAATTCTTCTAAGTTGTTTATGGCATCTTTATCATCAGTAAAAAGCATGGAATCCACTGAAGTAAGTTTATTTTTAAAAGCTTTGATTATAAATTATAAATTTATCTTTTCTTATTTTTAGATTCATAATGTCTTTGTGTTTGTTTGTGTAGGGAGACGATACTATTATTGAAGAAACCCCTTGTGTCCAACTTGATAATGACTTGGATTTGGGTAATGTGGAACCAAATTCCAAGAGAAAGAAAGCATCAAATGGGAAAGGAATCCAAAGGAAAGCTCCAAAAGTTGGTAGAGAGAGGGCACCCTATTGGAAATACTTTGATGTGGTTTACCTAGAAGAAGAAGACGGGGTTCAACGAAAGTATGGAAGGTGTAAGTCTTGCAAATATCATATAAAAGCCGATCCAAATAGAAACGGTACGTCCGGCGTTCGCCAACACTCTACTACGTGTGAAAAGATTCCCGATGTAATTGCTAAGAAAAACAAAATAATTTAGTGTTTAAAAAGGAAGCTAATGGGGAAGGTAGCGTTAGTGTTTGGAAACATGACGAGGTTAGAATAAAAAAAGCTACGCTAGACTTGTTTATTGTTGGTGAACTACCATTTAAGCTTGTAGAAAATCCAGTTTTTGTTGAGTACACTAACGCGTTAAATGGAAAGTACAAATTGCCCTCACGACATAAATTATCTAAGGATATTGGGAAATATTATGTAGATGAAAGAAATAAGTTAATGGCTTATTTAAGTAAACCAACTAACACTATTCACTTGACCACCGATACTTGGACATCATCATGTCAAAGGGTTAACTATATGGTTGTAACAGGTCATTTCATAGATGATGATTGGGTAATGCATAAACACATTATTAACTTTAGACCCATTCATAGTCATAAGGGGGATGACATGGCTCGTGAATTGTTTGATTGTATTCACAGTTGGGGGATAAAGAATGTTATGACTATGACCGTTGATAATGCCTCTAGTAATGATAAGATGATTGATCTTTTGGTGAAAAAGTTGCCTAATTTGTATGATGGTGGAAAACATTTTCATGTTAGGTGTATGGCACATATTTTAAACCTTATTGTGAAGGATGGATTATTGGAACTTAACCATCATGTTGAATGTTTGCGAAAGGCCATTAGGTATGTTAGACATTCCACACAAAGAATAACTAATTTCAAAAAGTGCATGGAAGATTTGAATGTTGACCCAAATAAGTTTTTATGTGCTGATATGCCTACGCGGTGGAATTCCACTTATGAGATGTTGAAAGTTGCCGTAGATCTTAAAGAGGTGTTTTTTTGCTTATGAATTTAAAGACACCAGCTATCATCATGAATTAGACAAAATACCTGAAGATTCCGACTTTAAGGGGTGCAAAGCATTGGTTGAGTTTCTAGAAAAATTCAAGATCAAAACGGAAATTGTGTCGGCATCTTCAAAGCCCTTAGCTCACATTTTTTTAGAGAAATCTTAGATGTAGACAAACATCTACGTGAGTGGGCAGTCCACTTGGAGTTGGATTTTTATGTAATGGCGGGCGCAATGCGCGAGAAATATAATAAGTATTGGGGAAAATATGATAGGCTTAATGACTTTATGTATTTTGTTATTATCTTAGATCCCACTATGAAGTTATTTTTTCTTGAACATTGTTTTACAAAGTTGATTAGGTATGACATAACAAAAGAAAATCCTGTGTATAAAGAAGCAATTGAAAAAAAGGTGTCGAGTATGGTGCTAGAGATTGAGAACATGCAACATGGTTTGTTTAAAACATACAAAGAACGGTTCGATAAGGTTGTTAATAACTCGGCATCTCAAGAAACGCGTAATGAAGATGTTGTGGAATGTGATGGTGAGAATGATTTTTTTGCGGAGTTTCTAAATGTGGATGGAAGTAACTCGGTTGCAATAGAAACCGAGTAAAAGAGGTACTTACAAGAACCGAGAGTTGATTTTAGTAAACGGTTTGACATACTTACATGGTGGAAACATAATGCTATTCGATTCCCAATCGTGTCTCGGATGGCTAGAGGTAAAATGTTTTTATCTTTTTCAAGCCTATTTACATTTTTTTGTTACATTAATTATGCTTATTAACAATGTCTATTAAATTATTAGATATTTTGGCAATTCAAATTTCCACCGTCGCATCCGAGTCGGCGTTTAGTACGAGCGGTCGTGTCCTAGACGCATATAGAACAAGATTGTCAAGTAATATTGTGGAAGCTTTGGTTTGCACTCAAGATTGGGTGAGAAAATCGAGAAAGCCAATTATTGATGACATAGATGATATTTTAAAGGACGACGATATTGCCATAGGTAAAGTAGTTCATATTATTCAATGGTGTGGTTGTCAAATAATTTGTAGTAACTTTCTTTCTTGGTTTTCTATAGAGATTGAGGATGCGATAAACAAACAAAACAAAAAAGGAAAAGGGAAAATGCAAAGCGATTAGCGATATCAACTTTCTTTTGTTTGGTTCTTTTTAATCAGTTATGAATTATGATGCTTTTTTTAGACATGTTGGAATTTGGATGTTAAAATTCAAACCCATGTATGGTTTCCTTTTGATTTTTTAGTTTTTACTACATACATTTGTCTAGTTTTCCCACTATATATTATGCTAATTCAGTTAATAACGGATGGATGGATTTACATGATATTTTTTTAGGTAAACCAATGGAAAACACAAAAGCGGTACCAATGCGGTAAAATACCGAAATACCGGTACCGATACCGATACCGGTACCGTACCGTTACCGAATTGAGAAATTCGGTACGGTATTCGATATCCACTTTTCCTCAATTACGGTAACGGTATTTTCGGTATCGGTACCGGTATGATACCGATCTCATCCCTAACTCAGACTACTTAGCCGAGGGTAACATCACCTTCAAAAGAGGGGCCTACCACATTATGCATTAATAACTTAATTAATTATCTTTCAATAATCCAACCCTTTAGGATTGTATCCTTGCTGACTCAAACTATTGGGTTGAGAGTAACGTCACCTTCAAAAGAGGGGCCTACTACAATAACTAAGATAATTTCTTAAAAAGTGCAAAGGTGCGAAAATAATCAAAGGTTACACTAAACACGAGTCGGATCTAAGTGATTTATCTTGTCTATCTGTTTTATTTTTATTCTTCAGCATTTTTAGTTTTTATTTTCTAGTTTAAAACATTTTTCTAAACTTTTGATTTGATTAGACGTTGAGGATAAACCGGTATTAAAAGCTCTTGTGTCCTTGGACGACCTCGGTATCTTACCAACACTATACTACGCTCACGATGGGTGCACTAGCCCATATGTGTGTTTGGTGTTAGTAAAATATCGTGTTTTATAAATTTAAAACTTGACTAACGTGTAAAAAGGGCTAAAAATATACTTAAAAACCTATAACACCATACGCGCATCAAGTTTTTTGCGCCGTTGCCGGGGACACAAGGATTTTAAGAAAGTTAGGAACCAACGGCCAAATCGTTTTTCTTATTTTTCTATTTTTTTTTTGGATTTTTCTTAAATTTTCAGCTTCTGCAGAACTCAGTACGGGCCGTACCCGCTGAACACGCCCCGTGCCTAATCTTTGGTACTGGCAATCCTATTTTAAGTCAGACAGTAGCTGAACACGGGGCCGTTCCCACTCAACACGCCCCGTGCCCAAGCATCAGTTACTGAAAACAGAACCGTAAGATCCCGACGGTTGGTAATTTCTGACATAAACATGAGTGATACTGATATTTTTTACTTTCAGCACTCTTATGGTACGTGGTGTCAAATATGTGGTGGCCCTCATAAAGATTTAGAATGTTATTTTCTAAATTATAAGCCCCATTATATAGACCCATTGTTTTCCTGTAGCCTTAAGAGGGGCGAAAGTAAAAATAATCCTTATCTCTCCCTCGAATGCTCTCAATCGAATCTTATAGGAGAAATGCTTCTTGATGAATTATTTCAACTAGACGATTTGATTCTTAATTGGTTAAAAGAACTTGAGTTGGACTTTCCATCTCAAGACGATACCCAAGAAGAATTGTTGGGACCGCATTCGAATAAAAACTACTTCGTTGTTCCTGATATTACCTCTAACTCCAGCGAAGACTTGAGCGATAGTCGTCCCTGTGTCGATTGTGCCGTGAAGGACTCCCCATTGACTTCGTTCGGTGCATACATAGACCTGAGCGATTCGGCATACACCTTCTTTAACGAGAGCCCGGGAAAGGGTTGGACTTGTCCACCTACATTTAGCATAGGAATCACCCTCACCGAC
This sequence comes from Helianthus tuberosus, assembly GCA_030545235.1. Classification (NCBI taxonomy): domain Eukaryota; kingdom Viridiplantae; phylum Streptophyta; class Magnoliopsida; order Asterales; family Asteraceae; genus Helianthus; species Helianthus tuberosus. The sequence goes on from CM060395.1 coordinate 25,915,436, forward strand.
AACCTCTTGCGTTCTCGTCTTAGTCTGGAGCAATTAAGGAATCTCAGGCACTTTGGGGTTGTTCCATCCAGTAAGGAACCGCCCCATCCGGATAAGTTCCTTAGAAATAGACGAAACTTCATAAACAGCCTCTAGACACGGGGCCGTGTCCAGGTCAACAGGCCCCCGTGTCCACCAAAAGATTTCTTTCTGACTTTTTGTCAGAATACAGACAAAATGTGTCAGGATCCTGCCTGCACACGGGACCGTGTCCAGCCGACACGGGGCCGTGTGCAACGTGCTGTCGTTTTCTATAAATGCAGCCAAGAATCCTACACATTTGGACCATTCCAGGGACAGAGATTTGGTGAGATCTTTACACATACCATCCTAGGTATTTTCTAAAAGAAGGTTCTCAACAACCATCTTGTCCTTTCCTCTCTTGTCCATTTCATTCTTCTTCATTTTTTTTACCTCAACACCTCCATTAGAGCTTGAGATCACCATGATTCCAAGCTTTATTGTGATGTTTGTTAGGTTTTTGTGCAAGGAATCTTGTTAAAAATAAGTTTTACAACATTGTTTTAAGTTATTTCTGCTTAAAAATGCTTCTTAAGTTGGAAAAATAATTTGAAACTCCAAGATTCCTTGTTCCAAAACCTGCAGAAAGGTGAACACGGGGCTGTGTCCGAGGTTACTGTTTCTTTAAATGAACTCTTTTCAGTTTATTTTCGTAGAATGTCGAGCCAAAACAGTGGAACTTCGTCAGCACATTCCAGAAACAGTCGAAGAGAACGGAGGTCCTCAATCGAAGCAACTCTCATACGCTACGTGATGGCATTACGTGAAGCTCTTGATGAGATGACATCGGTAGAGGAGGTCCTCATAGACCGTATAAATTATCTTACGGTGGGGTTGGAAAACAGTTTTCAAGAAATCAACCTCTTGCACCAGAGGTTGAACATTCTTGTGACACCTCCCATGGCCAATCCTCCCTCAAGAGGATTGGAACCTAGCACTTGGAGTCAACAATCCCACCGGATGGGATGACATTCCAGCGGAGCCTCCTCTTGATGAATTGCAAGAAGTCCCGGTGGAGGTTGCACCCCCTCAAACTGATGCCAACAAGCCCGCCTTTCTTCTCCCTAAGGAGATAGAAGAATGGCTCACCGACGTGTGAGGAACCCATGTCCGGAGGAAGAAGTTCTTTGAGCCGCATCCAACCAAGAGAATTATCTTCTCGGAAATTTTGCTAATAGAATAAACTTTAGGCTAGAACTTCTTGGTTTAGACTTCTTGTGCTTCTTTTGACCTATTTATCTAAAAATTTTAACTTATTAGGATTATTATGTAATTTTCTCTATTTGAATGAATGATGGTTTTAATAAATTGGTGTTTGGATGATGTTGTAATGGATAAAACACACTCGGGATGGTGAAGGATACCAAGGGAAACTTGAACTAGCACCCCATGCACAAAAACAGCGCCACCCGACAATTTTTCTTCATTACAGCAAATTCAGCACGGGGCCGTGCTCATCCAACACGCCCCGTGCTCAACCATCAGCAGTAAAATGCCCAGTTCAGGTACCTGGACACGGGGCGTGCTCACTGAACACGCCCCCGTGTCCAGCCTTCTGTTACTTTGTTTGATTTTCTGTTACTGGCGATCTGAACACGGGGCCGTGCCCGGACACCACGGGGCCGTGTCAAGACGCCCAGTAACATAAATTTTTGTTTTTTCACATCTTTTTACACATTCAATCAACCTAAAAACTTATTTTTGGGACACATTGAGGACAATGTGTAATTTAAGTGTGGGGGGATGCTAAAACCTTGAATTTTGCATGTCCTAATTACAAGCCTTACACAAAACTCTATTGGAACCGCTAAACACCCAAAAAAAAAAATATCAAATTTTTTTCATTTTTTTACTTGTCTTGGTTTAATTTGGGAATTTCAAGTTCTAAAAAAGGTTATATTTTTACAAATTTACAACCGATAGTGTCGTGATAAAAAGAACCAACATAAGAAAATTATGAAATGACATGACAAATCTAGTTAAAATTTGATTATATATACTTGATCACATAAAAACTCATTCCCTCAAAAAGTGAGTTTTGAGCCTTTATTGAGCATACAAATACACATCTTTAAACTAAATGCTCATTTTTCGTTTCTTGTGTGAATAGCCGCTTGGTTCTTACGACTCTAGAACTTGCCACGACGATGCATTCCCGGTCCTTACCAACTTAAACCCGAGTAAGTAAATGATGGAGGCATTAGGACTAACCCTTTTTATTTCTACACCATTATTTTTCTTTTTTTTACCACCTACACAAAATCCCCCTAGTTAACCCCTTTGAACCTAAACCTTTTCATTTCTTAACCTAAAACAAACACCCTTTTACCCACCAAAACCCTTTTTCATTTTAAACCCTTTATTTTAGTAACAAAGCTCGGTTTTTCTTATGACTTCTTTATCAAAAAAAAAAATGATGATGAAGCCAAAAGAAATAAACAAATAAGTTCATAAAAAAAAAAACTTTGTTTGAAGAATTGCTTCATCAAAATAAAAAGTTACAAAAATAAAAAGTCTTACGAAAACCGACGCTTTTTACGCCTTTCGCCCTTTTCTACTAACCACTAACCCAACCACCTACCTTTAACCCAAGCCTAACCCTTCACCCCAAAAGTCCTCTTGATATTTACAAAGGTATATAGTTAAAAATGAGGAGGATTGATTGCTTGGCAAGCTTATGGTAGGAGTAAGTTCCATGCCGCTCTCGAGTGTTTCACTAAAATACATCTTCGGCCGAGTGTTGAGTGATCCCCCCGTGAGGTATGTGAACTTGTATATAAATGGAATTTTAAAAAGGCATGTTATGTCCTAATAAGTAATTTATCTTATGTAACGTTTTAAATAAATCATGACGAATAGGATTGTAAATAAATAAAAATAAAACTTAATAAAGAATCTTGGAATCCCGACACTCTATGACAAGCCCAAAAACCTTCTCTTCTACCCATTCCATTTGGGAGTGTAAAGCCACATTATAAAGAGTTTTGCTTGAGGACAAGCAAAGATTCAAGTGTGGGGGTATTTGATGTGTGCAAAATGAAACATATAAATTACTTCAAATGTGGCATAAAACTAACCCTTTTTTAGTATTAATGTTGGAAAAAGTGTGTTTTTGTCTTCCTTTTGTATTTTCAGGATTAAATGAGCTCAAATGAACAAAAGAAACAAAAAGGCAGCTAAATCTAACATAAATACAAGAAAAGGAATAAATGTGGCATGCCCGACCCCTCGACAGCATCCTCCCAAGCAAAAACAAGAGAACAGAAGGCTGAACACGCCCTGTGCTCAATGAGCACGGGGGCGTGCCCAAGTGTCCACAGAAAAGACAAAGTTGTAGAAGCTTCTATCACCCACCACGGGGGCGTGTCCAGCGAACACGGGGCCGTGGTCAACTCTAAGATTCGTAGAATCTAGGAAAATCTTGATAGTACAGATACGATTCTGCACACGGGGTCGTGCCCAGTGGACACGGGGGCGTGGTCAACTAATGCAGACAAAATGCATTTAATGAAGAAAGAGAAGATGGGTAGACACGGGGCCATGTCCGGGCTTCTGTGCAGGCTATAAATAGGGGTGCTTGGCTCATTTGCAAACCATCCCTTGGCAAACCACCTCTCTCACACTTCACCTACCCACCACCACCATCACAACCCACATCCACCACCATCATCCATCATAGAGTGTGTGAGTAGTCTCGGGATCCAAGATTGATCGTAAGAGTTCTTGACAATCAAAGGCCATGTTTGCCTAAGTCTCTTACATCACTTGGTGAAGACAAGTGTCTAGTGTAATACTTTTTATTTTTAATCTTTTCACACTTTTTATTTGGTTATGTATTAATGACTTTAATAACTAGTTTCTTATGTTGAAGGTGAATCTTCCTTATCATTTGTCCGTGGTGTTTTGGCATTATTTTACTGTCTATATAAAATAAAAGATTTTCACCATTCATATCTCCATGGTCTATATGGAGATATGTTGGCTACCTGGTCGGGGGTTAAGGGAATGGTTTGGTAAGAGTCTTGCCTTGTTCAGTGTATAAATCCTGCAAGGACCTGGGTCAACTTTAGTAGGACCTCCTTCAACTTTCCATCGGCAGGATTAGTAGTGTTCTGAAAAGCCTTTCTCAATACCCAATACCCAATCTCCAACCTGGAACCTTCTAGTCCTTATATTCTTGTTATATGCCTTAGATATCCTCTGTTGATATGCTGCCATCCTTAGCCTTGCTGTGTCTCTTGTCTCATCAATAGTATCCAATTCCTGGCATAGAACTTCAGGATTCTGCTCAGGATCCCGGAGATTGGATCTTGCTGTAGGTATTACCATTTCTGTCGGGATCACCGCTTCTGCTCCAAATACCAAGGAGAATGGGGTTTGGCCAGTTGCACTTTTCACCGTCGTCCTATCAGCCCATAAAACAAAGGGTAATTCTTCTGCCCATCTTCCCTTCTTAGCTCCAAGCCTTTTTTTCAAATTGTTGACAATTATCTTGTTTGAGGATTCTGCTTGTCCATTTGCTTGAGGATGTACTGGGGTGGATGTGATCATTTTGATTCCCCAACTCTTGCAAAAGTCAGTAGTCCTCTTACTTATAAACTGAGATCCATTGTCACAAATTATCTCAGCTGGTACTCCAAACCTAGTCAGGATATTCCTTTTTATGAAGGATACTACTTCTTGATCTCTGACTTGAACAAATGCTTCAGCTTCGACCCACATAGAGAAATAATCAGTCATTGCCAGCATGAAGACCTTTCCTCCTGGAGCCTTTGGCAATTTTCCTACTATATCCATTCCCCACTTCATGAATGGCCAAGGTGAAGCTATAGGCTAAAGTGGCTCAGCCAGCTGATGTAATATGTTACTGTGTCTTTGACAAGCATCACATCTTTGAGCATATTCTGCAGCATCTTTTCTCATCGTCGGCCAATAATATCCTGTTCTTAATACCTTTGAGAATAATGACCTGCCCCCAGTATGGTTACCACAATCCCCTTCGTGTATATCCTGAAGCACTTCTTTGGTTTCGGGATCCTCCAAGCACCTCATATATGGTCTTGCAAGAGATTTCTTATACAAGACATTATTTATAATAGTGAATCATGATAGCTTCATTCTAAAGGCCTTAGGATTCTCATCCTTTGGGATGTGTCCTTCCTTGAGATATCTTATGATTGGAGCCATCCAAGACTTAGGATCCTTGTTAGGATACCCACCATCAGGATCCTGAACACATATTACTTCCTTATCATGAGGATCCATCACAGGATATAGGATATGTAATATTGGTATTCGGGTTCCTTCCGGTATCCTAACTGATGATCCTAGATTTGCCAAGGCATCCGCTTCAGCATTATCCTCTCTTGGTACCTGTTCAAGTGTAAAACTATCGAAATATCCTGCTAATTTTTTGAGAATTTCGAGATACTCGATTAACTTTTCACCTTTAACTACATAGGTTCCATTAAAATGATTAGCAATTAACAAAGAATCAACATATACTTGCAAACTCTTGATATTCATACTTTTAGCCAATTCTAATCCTGCAATTAAAGCTTCATATTCTGCTTCATTATTAGTGGCAGGAAACTCACATCTAATAGCCTGGGGTAATATGTCCCCCTGTGGCGATTTTAGTAGTATACCCAAACCTACACCTCTTACATTAGACGCACCATCAGTATATAACGTCCATGATTCTAAGTTTTCTCCTAGCTGTTGTACTTCTAGGTCTACTTCATTTTGAATATCACTACTGAAATCAGCCACAAAGTCAGCTAAAGCCTGAGACTTTATGGCACTTCTAGGTTCATACACTAGATCAAAGGCACTTAATTTCACTGACCACTTAGCCATCCTACCTGACATCTCAGGTTTCCTAAGCACATTTTTAACAGGATAGTTGGTTTTAACGTGAATCCTATGTGCTTCAAAATAATGTCTAAGTTTTGTTGATGCCATAACTAGGGCTAATATCAATTTCTCTAAGTGAGAATACTTAGTTTCAGCATCTAATAAACTTTTACTAACATAATAAACAGGATACAGCTGACCTTCATGATCCTTTACAAGGACAACACTTACTGCATTCCCTGATATTGCAAGATACAGGGATAATGGTTACCATCCTCAGGCTTCATCAATAGAGGTGCGGTTGAAAGATACCGCTTCAAATCCTGCAAGGCTGCTTCATGCTTTGCTCCCCATTCAAACTTCTTATTTTTCTTCAGGATATCATAAAATTCCTTGCATTTTTCTGAGGATCTTGAAATAAATCTGTTTAATGCTGCTACTTGCCCTGTTAACCGTTGAACATCCTTCATATTTGAAGGTGATTTAATATCCAGGATAGCTTTAATCTGCTCCGGGCTCACTTCTATCCCTCTTTTAGTCACCATATATCCTAGAAACTTTCCTGCCCCCACTCCAAAATGACACTTAGCAGGATTTAGCATCATGTTATACTGGTCCAGGATATCAAATGCTCCCTCAATATCCTGGAGGTGATCCTCAGCCTTCTTAGATTTTACTACCATATCATCGATGTACACCTCCATGGTGTCCCCCATCTTTTCTTTGAACATCATGTTCACCAATCTTTGATATGTTCCACCTGCATTTTTCAAACCAAAGGGCATAGCAGTGTAACAATATATACCTATTGGTGTCATGAAGGCAGTATTCTCCTGGTCTGAAGGTTCCAATTGGATCTGCTGGAATCCTGAAGATGCATCCATGAAAGTTAACATCTCATGGCCGGCAGTAGCATCCACCATTGAGTCAATATGAGGAAGAGGAAATGGGTCTTTGGGACAAGCTTTGTTTAAGTCTGTGTAATCTACACAAACTCTCCATTTCCCATTTTTCATTTGCACCACAACTACATTCGCCAGCCATTTAGGAAACTTCACTTCCCTAATCATCTTGCTCCTTAGTAGTCTTTCAACTTCCTCTCGGATGATCACATTTCGCTCCAGAGCAAATTTCCTTCTCTTTTGTTGGACTGGCTTGAATGACCTGTCAATACCGAGCTTGTGTGTTATAATATCCTTGGAAATACCTGTCATATCCTCGTGCTTCCACGCGAATGTTGACATCCTGCATTTCAAAAAATTAGTCAATCGATCTTCAATATCCTGAGGGATATTGGTTCCCACGAGCACCGGGGATATCCGGATTATTCTGATCCAGGATAACTTTCTTTACATCCTGCTCTGAAGCCTCCATGATATCCTGTCCTCGAATCTTTAATTGCTATGCTGCACTAGGCTTTGTTGAGGATTTCATCGAAGAAGAATAACACTCCTTTGCTTCCTGTTGATCACTTTCCACCTTGACAACTCCCCAAGGAGTAGGGATCTTGATACATTGATGGTAGGTTGAAGGAACAGCCTTCATATCATGGATCAAAGGCCTACCTAGTATAATATTATAGCAGGATAGAGAGTCCATGACACAAAAGCGCTGCATTGAGTTGACCCCTTGAATATACACGGGCAACTTTATCTCTCCTACGGTATTCCTAGCTTCTCCGCTAAAACCAACGAGCATAGTGGACTTTGAAGTAATATCCATTGGGGATACATTCATCCTCTTCAATGTTTCTAGCTGAATTATGTTGACTGAGCTGCCATTATCCACCAATATCTTGCGTACAAAATGGTTAGCAACATATAACGTTATTACTAAAGCATCATGGTGGGGATCCTGGATAGTATCCCTGTCATCATTGTCAAAGGTGATGACTTTGTCAGTCGTAAGGGTTGACATTCTTGTTGGCTTATCTCCCCTCTCTGCTTTGGCTTCCTTCGCGTGTCTTTTTGCCGCAGAATACGATGTGCCGCAGATGTCGAATCCTCCTGAAATAAAGTTAATTGTTTTTGCATCCGCAGGAGGCGATGCTGCACGCTCAGGATCCTTCTCAGGATCCTGGCCCTTATTCTTCTTTCTTCCCAAGAGGTCCTTCAGATATCCCTTACTCAAGAGATAGCTTATTTCCTTTCTCAAAGCGATACAATCTTCAGTAACATGCCCGAAATCCTCATGGAAGGCACACCACTTGGACTTGTCCTTCCAATCAGCCTTTTGTTGATTCTTTCAGGGCCACCTTGCTTTGTCTCCTAAACCCTGCATAGCATACATTAGTTTAGGTATGTTAACAGAAAAACAATATTCAGACAACTCAGGATACTCCTCAGGATCCTCGTCTTCAACATCATTCACTTTTTTGTCATCATTTCTGCCATACGGTTTAGAGCGGTATGGTTTATACGAGGATTCTGATTTCCTGTTGGTTGACTCATAGGTTGTGGACGAATTCACCCTCTCTTGCATCTTTTTATCATCCTCCAAACGAATGTATATCAAAGCCCTATTACGAGCTTCGTCCAGATTCCTGCAGGGATTCATTACAAGATCCTGGTAAAACTGAGAATCTTTTTGTAATCCCATCTTAAACGCCTGCACAGCTGTTGCAACATCAAGATGTGGGATATCTAAGGATTCCCGACTAAACTTGTTCACATAATCCCTCAAGGATTCCTGAGGTCCTTGAGTTATCCTGTAAAGATCGTTGGTTAGTTTCTTAAAAACTCCGACTGCAAGAAAATTGACTATTAAACAAATTAACTAAATGAGCAAATGAAGTAATTGAGTGAGGAGGAACGTTTAAGAGCCATTTCAAGGCTGATCCTGTTAAGGTAGAACCAAAACCCTTGCACAAGCATGCTTCTTTGAGATCTGGAGGGATAGGGTTGATTTCCATCCTTTCCCTATACTGGGTAATATGCTCCTCAGGATCTGTAAACCGTCATAGAGTTTCATGTTGGGGGTTTGAAATCTTTTTGGGATTTCAGCATCACAAATGGGATATGCAAACCGGGATATCTTGTGGCTGTCCTGGGACACTTCAGGAATTGGCTGAACCACCCCAGGTACACTGGATATCATGTCCTTTAGTTTTTGAAGCTCCCTGGAAAATGCTAATGTCATACCTACATCCTGCAAAGATCCAACACCATTAGTAGCAAGAGTATTATTATTATTAGATACATTACCGGCTATTTAGGACTGTATCCCTGCTGACTCAAACTACTTAGCCGAGGGTAACGTCACCTTCAAAAGAGGGGCCTACCACATTATGCATTAATAACTTAATGGAAAAATTACAAGTTTTGTCCTTTATCTATATGCCCTTTTGCAGGCGGTGTCCTTTTCAACGAATTTTGACAGGTTTTGCCCTTTATAGGGAATTTTGTTGCATTTTTTTGTCCTTTAACCCTAACCCAGTTAGATTTTTTCATTAAATCTCATCATGTGTGTTTTGGTCAAAAATTACCGAAGCAATTAAGTGATCAAATTAGTTAAGTGGGGTAGTGTGCTAGAAATGTGTGTTGAAAATATGTTGATTAAGTTATTTGCAAAAACAGTTTCAGGATACGGCTCAGGATATAGAGCTGTATTTATGATCAAACAATGAGCTAAAATGTAAAGTGTGACACAGGATGTACGAGGAAAGCCCTTGATCAATCTAGATCGCCGGCACAAAACCTCGGGAGCTGACAATCGCAACTGCCTTGTTCTTCTATTACTTCAAATATCAGGATACAGTGCAGGATATGATGCGGATCGACTAGGTGTTACAACGTAATTCGAGTATAAGTGTTTGAGTGTAGTGATTGTTTGCAACAGGAGAGTAAAAGTGTGCGTAAAAGTGTGTGCCTTAACCTGATCCGATTAATCCATTTATAGTAAAACGAAAATAACTAACTACCCTATTAAACCGGGATGCTTCGAATATTCCTCAAGTAAACTTTGTAGTCCACTTCTTTCGGGTTCAACGTCTATAACCCAACCGATTCGCCCGAGTCTTGAGGGGAAGAAGTCCTCCTGACCGTTAGAAGCTTGTTACAACAATCTGCACGTGAGCTAATTGGTTAGTACCTGGATATCGTATCAGGATGTTACCAATATCCTGATCCGGTATCCTGATCACAAATAAACAATTAAAGCTAGAATATTAGTAAGGATATATAAGCAGAAAATGACCCATAACAATGTGCAAGTCATCTGAGGGTAGTTTAGTCTTTTTACGTGTAATGGACGATTTTTGTAAATACTCACATATGTATATATATCCCAGCAAACAATCGATCTTTTTACCCATTCCACCGCCACCCTGTCACAACCTATCACCACCACATCCCAACCTATCACAACCACCATCCTGTCAGAACCTATCACCACCACATCAATTGTTATATTGAGTAATTACCAGTTGCTGATTATTCGTGTCTAGCTTGACTAGAAAAAAATCGTATCCTCTGATTTGGTGCTAGTCAATTGGTTTCTCGACTTGGTTCCATGGTCATCGTTTTAAGATGTTCAATAGTTAGAGTCTTGGTGTCTTGAATGCCCGTAATCGATAACCCACTAAAAGATATCGACACACAAGGCTTTGTTGCACCCATGTGCTACCAAACTTTCTGCACAAATTAAATTTTTTATAATCAAACACCATATTCAAGAACTCAGGTCCACGATTTCACACATAAAAACCAAATTTCCACTCTTTGTCCCAAAATGATGAACTTTGTATCTCAAGATCCCATAAACAAAAAAAGCTCATAACAAGTTGTGATCTTTAGTCGAGTCATCAATATTACAAATTCCAAATGATCAAGGATGCAAAACAAGCATAATAGATTCACCAAAAATCTTGAAAAGTTGCATTCTTTTTGTCTGAAATTCCTTTGATTTCACACAAATTAACCAAATTCAACAAAAATCTTGAAAAGTCACAATATTTCAAACATCATATAGTCAATTAAAAAGCCAAATCAAAACAGAGTCATACATCCAATCACACACAAAAACCATACCTTTGTGTCTCCATCAATGGAATTAGCTCAAGACAATCTCGCTTAAACATCCTTTTTACACAAACTCAACAAAATATTATCACCACCACCATCATCATAGTCGTCATCATCATCCTTAAAGATGCATTTAAAAACAGAGCCATAATTCTCCGGTAATTTCGATTCCCACACGAAATCAGTAGATGAAGCACCGTGAAAAGCCCGATTAATCAATGCAACCCGAAAAATCTCATGCGGGTTTAAAATGGAGAATGCAGGTGGTGGTGTTATAGAAAGAGGTGGAGATGGGGGTGGATCTGTGACATGGTGGTGTGTGGTGGCAGGGATGGGTGACGATGGTGGTAGTGGTGGTGGATCGGTGGTGATGGAGGTGCTGGGGTTGTAGAAAGAGAGAGATTGAAGATAGATGAGAGAGAGAAAAGACTGGTTGAGATGGGTTTATATAACAAAAAAATATTTTATTTATTAAAAATAGAGTAAAATAAAAAAAGTGTAAAAAAGAAAAGAAAAATAAAAAGACTAAAATACCCTTGAGTAACTAGATTTAACAAGAAAGTCTAACTGGGTTAGGGTTAAAGGACAAAACGTGCAACAAATTCTCTATAAAGCGCAAAACTTGTCAAAATTCGTTGAAAAGGACACCGCCTGCAAAAGGGTATATAGATAAAGGACAAAACTTGTAATTTTTCCTAACTTAATTAATTATCTTTCAATAATCCAACCCTTTAGGATTGTATCCTTGCTGACTCAAACTACTGGGTTGAGAGTAACGTCACCTTCAAAAGAGGGGCCTACTACAATAACTAAGATAATCTCTTAAAAAGTGCAAAGGTGCGAAAATAATCAAATGTTACATTAAACACGAGTTGGATCCAAGTGATTTATCCTGTCTATCTGTTTTATTTTTATTTTTATTTTTCAGCATTTTTAGTTTTTATTTTCTAGTTTAAAACATTTTCCTAAACTTTTGATTTGATTAGACGTTGAGGATAAACCGGTATTAAAAGCTCTCGTGTCCTTGGACGACCTCGGTATCTTACCAACACTATACTACGCTCATGATGGGTGCACTTGCCCATATGTGTGTTTGGTGTTAGTAAAATATCGTGTTTTATAAATTTAAAACTTGACTAACGTGTAAAAAGGGCTAAAATATACTTAAAAACCTATAACACCACAAGCGCATCAGTATATAGACAGACATGGTATTGGGATACAGAATGAGCCAGAAACCAAGAGTTACACTAGTATAGTGTGTAGGAAAGTTGGGATCATAAAACTGCCTTCCTAGAAATAGTTTAAGTACCGGAAAGTGCCTAAAACTCACACAAACTGCAGAATTCTGCAGAAATCAGCAAAAATCAGCATTTAAACACTCTAATATCATGCAGAAATATGATTAAATGATCCTGAATGCTTTTCTAAGTGTCGGAAATCAAAACTGTGACAACTGTCAAAATTCCAGGTATCCGTACAACTATTAAACCATGATTAAGTGCTTAATGATTGTGCTGAACTACAATTAATGACTTGAATTGCTTTCTGATTATTTCCATATACATACATGTGCATCACATATTACTTAATGACATATCATTATTGTATGAGAACTTTATTGACTCAAATGATGCACGGGACACAGTTAGCACAGTTATCAGACAAACCGGGAAAATGCTGACGGAGTTCAGTACATAGACAGACAATGTGTTGAGACACATAATGAGCCAGAAACCAAGTATTACACTAGTATAGTGTGTAGGAAAGTAAGGATCACAAAACTGCCTTCCTAGAGATAGTTTAAGTGCCGGAAAGTGCCTAAAACTCACATAAACTGCAGAATTATACAGAAAAAGCAGCAAAATCAGCACTTAAACACACTAATATCATGCAGAAATATGGTTAAATGGTCCTGAATGCTTTCCTAAGTGTCGGGAATTGAAACTGTCATAAAAGGGTACATAAAGCACACTAAACTGCATAGTTTAGCACCTTAACGAACCGGTAACCAACCGAACAACCGGACACTACCCGAAACACCAAATTTTCACTAGAAGCACTGTTTTAACATTACCAAGCTAGTTATGGTCCCCGAACATCATAACACATCACATAACAACTAGTAACTAAGTACCTAACTAGATACTTGAATTATAACTAACTTAACTAATTACTAGTTGAAACCTAGACCTATACCCTCCCCCCACCTAGTGGACGACCCAACATGTGGCCCCACTTGTGATTTGTTTAATTATTTTATTGGATCATGTTTCTTATTCCTAAACATAAAAACCATTGGAGAATTACATGTTAGTGGATTATAAGTAAACACTTCAAGACATAACTCTCATTTCATCAACATCACACCCCACACACTTCTCTCATTCCTCTTCTTCTTGTGTTCGACCGAGAACAACCACAAGCACCACCACCATCATCATTCATCTTACATACATTCCACACATATACAAGGGTGTTAGAAGGTGCACAAAGAAGCTAGGAGCTTTCGGAAGTTGAAGAACCTCCTCCATTTGCTTTTATCCACTTCTTTTCTTCTCTTGATCATCCCTAGCCTTGAGCTAGTGGTAAGAACACTAATCTCTTCATTTTACATCTTGTTTAAGTGGTTAAAAGAAGATACATGATGTTAATCTTGAAGAACACTAAGAATCAAGAAGATGAAACATGAACATAAGCTTAATATCTTAAGAAATCATGTTGTTTATGTGTTGTTATGCTTGTTGATTGTTGTTTACTTATGTTAATGATGTAGATCATCATGTGATCTTGCTAGATAATGATTAAAAACATAATCTAACAAGATGAGAGGATGAAAATGTTAGAGATTAATGGATCATCCTCACAAAAGTCATGAACTTGAAAGAATAAATTGTTTTCTTGTTAAATGATGATTAAAGTAAGATGTAAGTCTTGAAGATCTAAGATTTCAAGGATGATTTTTCAAGAAACCAAGTTAAAAATACAAAGTTTACTAAATCTTGGTTCTTAAAGAAATCAACCATGTTTTTAGAGGTTAAACATGGGTAGAAATATATATGTTACAAGAAAAATTCAAAAAGAAACATTTTTAGAAAATGTGATCACAAGTTGTAAAGAACCATTTTCTTTAAAAATGATGTTTTTAAAGAATCAACCACACCTTAAAGGGTAACTAGGCTTACTAAACACACAAGTAAGTTACTACAAATTTTTGTAAATTTTCAAGTTCATGAAGTGGTAGTTTATGCTTGTTTTTGGCAAAATTGGTAAGTGTAGATTGTTTATTGTTGATTGTTGATTGATTGTGTTGATTTACAAAAGAAAATGATATGCCTTGAAGGCATGGAAACCTCCATTTTTAGGGGAAACTATGGCAAATTTTTTCTAAAAGTTAAACACTTAGAAAATGTTTCTAAACAAATATTTACAAGTATATTTCAAACCATAGGTTTTCACATAAAGTTTGCCATAAATTTTGTTACAAAAATTATAAATACTGTAGGTTGGTTTTTATAAATAAAAGTGACTAAATATGTATTTAGGAAAATATATATTTAGATGTCACCATGTGTGTGATTATTTGTATATTATGTGTATTAGTTATATTATTTTAGGACTTGAAATAATATAACTCATCAAAATACCAAAAATTACAATCCAAAATATTACCAAAATTCCAAGAATATGAATATACAAAGAATACCCAAAACATTGGTGAATCTGAACAAAGGAATATAACTCATAAAAATATTCCGGAAATTTTATTCATAAGTATATTTTTAGTAAATAATATTTTGGACACCGAGAGAAGAAAAAAATGATTTTTACAAAATATATCATATTTTTGACCATAAGAAAATATATTATTTTTGGGTGAATAAAAATATATATTTTTCTTGGAATTATTAGAAGATATATTATTTTTGGAAGAAATATATTTTCTCAAATAAACATGAAAAACATTATTTTTGAGAAAAAAATGTATTTTCTTAAATAAACTTGAAATATATTATTTTTGGAAGGAAAATGGATTTATATATATTTTCTAAGTTAGACTTAGAAATATATTATTTTTGAGACTTGTATGAGATTTATAAATATTTTTGCCAAGGGAAAAATTATGAATAATTTTTCTAAGTAATATTCCTTAAAATATATATATTGATGTATTTTTACTAGAAATATTATTCCGGATAAGTTAATACAAAATTAAGTATAAGAATACTTAACAATTACAAGAAAATACATATTCCCGTACGTATAATTACACTCCGGAATACGACACCAATACATGGCAAAAATATACAAGTATAAGAACACGAATACAAATACACCCATCCTTGGGAAGGGTATACATGTATAAATACTTGAAAAGTATCAAGTTAAAATATATTGTTTTAACTATTATTCCAAAAATTTAATAAATATAATTTATGTTAAAATATTTTATTATTTTAACAAATAATTATATAACTTGGAATAATATTGAAGACACAACGAAACGTAACTCAAAGACACTAAGTAATACTAAGTCAAGGCACGACCCGCTCGTCTAATAGATCATAGTACGTTGTAGGTAGTCGTGTACACCGGAAGAAGCTTTGAGTTACCGTTGATTACGAAGAACGCAAGACTGTGAGTTCATGTCCCCCTTTTCTTTAACTATTTTTGTTTTATAACTTCGGGGGTGAAGTACATGTTACAAATTGATTACAAACGTTTATACATGGTATGGTTAGCTAAGGAATGTACTGCTAGATGATGTGAGTGGTGGGTATAACGCTTAAGACCATTAATCCTCGTTGTAGGACCGAGGGACAGGAGTGATAGATCTATTTGGGTGTAGCGAGCCCACACCCATGTGGACCGGGGTTTGGCCCATGAGGTGACTATGTCTTCAAACTGAAGCCCGGTGCAAAATCTGCTAGGTCTGAGCCTTCCTGCATCACGTCACACATATTAATGGCCTTGCAAACCATTAATGATCTGTTTTCTATTTTCCTTGTTTGCTTTCATACCAGGGGTTTACAAACATACATACTTTCACTGATAACAAAGGTTTATTCGTGCACACAACCAAACACATGAACTCGCTCAACTTTTGTTGATGTTTTCAAACTACATGTATTTCAGGGAATTAAATGTCGATCTGGCGGGCGTTTGGAAGTTTCAAGTAATTTTGGAAATAAAAGATGTCATCCAAAGTCTAAGGGTTTGGAGAGTGTGTCTTATCCTAGATAAGATACATCTTTCAAAGCCTGGTTTTATTTAGAGTTTTTTGTCGAGTCCTTATGGAACTCTAAAACTATTTGTGTGGTCTGTAATATGGATTCAAAGTCTGTGTTGGGATTTCAGAACAATGATGTTTGTGATATTTTAAACTTATTTAATGAGTTTTATCATATAGATGTTTGTTATGGTTGAATGCAATGATATTAAGCAAGTCACACATAATCACGCTTCCGCAAAAGTCAGGGTGTGACAAAAACTGTCACAAAAGGTAACATAAAGCACACTAAACTGCATAGTTTAGCACCTTAACGAACCGGTAACCAACCGAACAACCGGACACTACCCGGAACACCAATTTTCACTAGAAGCATTGTTTTAACATTACCAAGCTAGTTATGGTCCCCGAACATCATAACACACTATATAACATCTAGTAACTAACCAACCTAACTAAATACTTGAATTTCAACCATATTAACTAACTAATGGTTACAACCTAGTCTAGACCCCCCACCTATACATGGTTACATGTGGCCCCCACTTTTTGATTTTATTTGAATTCTTTAATGGATTTTGTCTACCACTTTTTATAACATATTGTCCAATAGATTTCATGTTGTTGGAGGATTTTATTATAAACCACAAGTGCCTTCATTATCTTTCATTCTTACCATCACCAACACACACTCTCCTCTCCTCTTCCCCTACTCACGACCAAGAACAACACACCCACATCCATCTTCATCTTTCAAGTTTCATCCATTCCATTACTACTCAAAGGTGTAAGAAGGTGTATAAGGAAGCTAGGAACTCTTGGAAGTTAAAAGACCACTCATACAAGCTTTTATCCACCTCTTCTTCATCTTGTGATCATCCCTAGCCTTGAGCTAGTAGAAAGATCATCTACATCCATTTTTACATCTTATTAAGTTGGTTAAAAGATGATACAAGTAACTAATCTTGAATAACACTATGAATCATGAACATGAAACTTAAACATAAGCTTAAAAATCATAAGAAATCATGTTGTTTAAGTGTTGTTATGCTTGATTGATTGTTGATTGCTCATGTTTATGATGTTAAACATCATGTAATCTTGCTAGATGGTGATTAAAGACATAAACTAGCAAGATGAGAGGATGATTATGTTAAGATCAAAGTAATCATCCATATGTAAATCATGAACTTGAAGTGTAAATTGTTTTTCTTGTAAAGTGATGATCAAAGTAAATTTAAAGTCTTGCAAATCTATGATTTCAAGAACGATTTTTCAAGAAACCAAGTTAAAAATACAAATTTTACTTAAGCTTGGTTCTTAAAGGAATTAACCACATTTTTAGTGGTTAAACAAGTATGGAAATATATATGTAACAAGAAAAACTCAAAAAGAAACATTTTTAGAAAAATGATTTACAAGTTGTAAACATATAACTTCTTTAAAAATGATGTTTTTAAATAAACAATCACACTTTAAAGGGTAACTAAGCCTACTAAACATACTAGTAAGTTACAACAAATTTTTGTAAATTTTCAAGTTCATGAAGTAGTAATTTATGCTTGATTTTGGCAAATTGGTAAGTGTTGATTGGTTTATTGTTGATTGTGGTGATTTATAAAAGAAAATAATATGCTTTGAAAGCATGGAAACCTCCATTTTTAAGGGGAAACTATGGCAAAATTTTTCTAAAAATTAAACACTTAGAAAAATATTTTTAAACAAATATTTACAAGTATATTTTAAACCATGAATTTTCATATAAAGTTTGCCATAATTTTTGTTACAAAGATTATAAACATTGGAGGTTGGTTTTTGTAAATAAAAGTGACTAAATATGTATTTAGGAAAATATATATTTAGATGTCACCATGTGTGTGATTATTTGTATATTATGTGTATTAGTTATATTATTTTAGGATTTGAAATAATGTAACTCACCAAAATAACAAGAAATTACAATCCAAAATATTACCAAAATTCCCAGAATTAAATACACAAATTATACCCAAAATACTGGAGAAACCGAACAAGGAATATAACTTACAAAAATATTTCATAATTTAATTCATAAGTATATTTTGGTAAATAGTATTTTGGACACAAGAGAACAAAAATATGATTTTTACAATTATTACAAAGATATATCATATTTTTGACAAGGAGAAAATATATTATTTTTGGTAAGTAAAAATATATATTTTCTTGGAATTATTGGAAGATATATTATTTTTGGGAGAAAATATATATTTTCTTGAATAAACATGAAATACATTATTTTTGGGTGAAAAATAAGTTTATATATATTTTCCCAGTTAAACTTGAAAATATATTATTTATAAATATTTTTGCCAAGGGAAAAATTATAAGTAATATTTCTATGTAATATTTCTTAAAATATATATTGGGAATAATAATTGATGTATTTTTATTAGAAATATTATTCCGGAAAAGTTAATACAAAAATTAAGTATAAGATACTTAATAAACACAATAAAATACGTATTCTCGTACGTATAAATACACACCGGAATACGCCACCGATGCTTGGCAAAAATATACAAGTATTAGAATACGAATATGAATACACCCATCCTTGGGAAGTTATACATGTACAAATACATAAATATGACAAGTTAAGATATATTATTGGCAAATTGGAAATAAATAATGCCAACTCACTGTTATTGGCCAATAATAATCCCAACTCATTTAATCACCAATAATAATCCAAACTATTCACTTTTGTTTGTAAAATACTCCCGTGTTAAAAAAACACTAACTAGGTTAAAATATTGTTGATGTGGCTTAACATGTGTGGACTGACGTGGCTGGTTAACATCTTACCCGTGTATAAAACGATTATCAGCCTCATTTGCACACACAATCGCACTCTCTTTCAAAACCCTAATTCTACAAATCGGGCAAATTCAGTCGATTGTGTGTGCAAATGAGGCTGATAATCATTTTATACACAGGTAAGATGTTAACCAGTCACGTCAGTCCACACATGTTAAGCCACATCAGCAATATTTTAACCTAGTTAGTGTTTTTTTAACGTGGGAGTATTTTACAAACAAAAGTGAATAATTCGGATTATTATTGGTGATTAAATGAGTTGGGATTATTATTGGTCAATAACAGTGAGTTGGGATTATTTATTTCCAATTTGCCTATATTATTTTAACTAATATTCCAAAATTTAATAAATATAATTTAAGTTAAAATATTTATTATTTTGACAAATAATTATATAACTTGGAATAATATTGAAGACACAATGAAACGTAACTCAAAGACACTAACTAAGACTAAGTCAAGGCACGACCCACCCGTTTAATAAATCGTAGTACGTTTGTAGGAAGTCGTGCAAACGAGTATCAGCTGTGAGTTACGTTGGATTGAATTGAAGAACGCAAAACTATGAGTTCATGTCCCCCTTTTTGTCACATCCCGATATTTCCACATATTACCGGTGGGCCCGACGAGGAGTATCGTGACGTAGTTGATATCATCATAGTCAATACACACAATATAATAGCACAGCGGAAAGCTTGGTGAATAATTACTATTACAACCCATAGTGTCCGAGTGTCCAAATAAAAGAATATACAGACTTGGTTGTAATAAAGATCCACAGGCGGATCATAAAATAAAATACAAGAAACTGAAATAACAGACTCCAGGCGTCTAAGAATTTGCAAGATCCTCTTATTTGACACAAAGTAGCTCCAGCCTATTTACGTGAGGTACCTGTCACTTAGTCTTTGGAAAATACGTCAGTTTATACTGGTAAATACAATTAACCGACTCATTTGAAAATATTTATGAAAATTGATTTAAGTGCACAAGGCACCAACCATTTATAACTTGGGACAATTATTTAAGATAATCTTGTATACAGTTTTACATGTTTGTCTTACATATGGGGCCGGTTTGGAGGCCAGTCATAATTAACCGACTCACCACTTATAGAACCCATAAAGGAGTTATCCCTAACATGTGGGTTATATTAGCATTTGCATCTGTCAGGTGTATGCCTACACCCCGTGCATAGGTCGTGGCCATTTTCAAATGAAATGAGCCGAGGATATCCAGGACACGATCGTATTAATCCCCAATGTTTATGTTATTAAACAAGACAGATTAAAACGGGTTATGTAAATTTATTAATCACAATCCGATTAAGTGATTTCATACCCGACCAAGCGGTATTATTATAAGACCGTATCCCAAGCCCGTATAAGAGAAAATAAGTTAAAAGTATTTACCTGAGCTAGATGTGAAAGAAGTAACTCAGCCGTATAATCCTAAAGCCTTATGAAAATACCTTCTACTGAAGCTACTCAATCTGTATAGAAGGTTTATTAACCTATTAGGATACTAACGGATCTTTATTTAAGTCAAAGACTTAGACCGGTTAGTTTGAAAGATACTTTACGGTTCGAAACGCTAGATTAAGCGGAGACCGGAATAGAATGTGATTTAGACCCGAAAAGTTTGGATACTTGTATAATATGGGTAAACTAAACACATTCTAGAATTTGAATATTTAATGATAAGGTTAAACCCGTTTCGTCTATTTTATGTAAACTAGTTACATAAACCGATCCGAACGCTTAAATGCATAACGGGTAACCAAATGAATTATATACCGGTCCCAAATGTTATTATGCTTAGAATATGTTAATACATCAGTAGGATGTTACCATATATGCCCAAAAAGTATTTAAAACCAATTTAAGTCCCGTATGGGCATTTTGGTCATTTTAATACTTATAAAAGAGGTTTTAATAATAAACTGAGCATCTGGTCTAAAACATTCAGTAAAAATATTTATTTTATCCCATTACATCATTAAGATATTATACATATGTGAGGTTTTCCAATTATGGCCAAACTATGCCCCGAAAGGGTATTTTCGTCATTTCACATATGCTTTTAAGGACATTTTTGGAAGTCTGAGTTCATGACTTATACCTACTATAATAATATTGAAATTTATTTAAAAATTCAGTAGGTAACAAGTCTTAGGTGTTAAATATGGTTTTAAACCATATTATGCACCTAATTAGTGTAAAAGTCGCTAATTGACGATAATTAAGATGTTTATAGAAATCTGAGATTTTGATCAGTCTCAAGTGTTCAAAATATTTTATTTAATGTGTAATATCAATAGGAAAAAGTTTGGCATTCAAATCAAATGTTAGTCTCATTTTATGCATGAAAAAGGTATTATCGTCAATTACCGAATTGTACAAGAACTCATTGATATGGTCAGTTTATAATCTGACCAAAAATCCTAAAAATAATATCTTAACAGTAGGCAATGAGTTTTGGGTCAAAATCCATGTTTAAACGTGTCTTATGCAAGATAGCGTAATTTAATAGATAAAAACTTTCAATTTACAATATCGAGTATAACTTCTGTTTGAGACCAGAATCTGATGTCAAAATTTCGAAACATACTTATATATCAGTAATGAAGGTTTTTGTCCTCTCACATTTTTAAAATTCTCATTTATATGTCAAAAGGGCAAAATGGGCATTTATAAGCATAATAACGGACATGAGCATATAATTCGAAGTATAAATGACCAGGTAGTATAACTCCAGCGGGTTATACTATAACATAATATGGTCCTAATGGAAACTTAA
This sequence comes from Helianthus tuberosus, assembly GCA_030545235.1. NCBI lineage: Eukaryota > Viridiplantae > Streptophyta > Magnoliopsida > Asterales > Asteraceae > Helianthus > Helianthus tuberosus. The sequence goes on from CM060395.1 coordinate 25,937,261, forward strand.
AACATGGAAGAATTAAGCTCAATTGGGTCAGAACTGAAAGTCAAACCAAAAGTCAAGCTTTTGCGACTTTCGGTAATGAACCGACCTTAAACTGATAATTGTCGGGTTGAACATGCTTAAACATGTTCTAATAATAATTACCAAGTTATTAGTGTGATAAAATATAATTTATAACCTCTGCATTATTAGTTATAATTATTATTTCAAATTATGGTCAGTTTGACTTTTTAACTAAACAGTTTGACCCGACAAATAACTAAGCAATATAAATAATTAGGAGGTGCCCTTTTAAGGGTTAATCACCTACCTAATTATGGTCACATAACCACAATCAATTCGGACAATGGCTGGACCATTTGAGTTTAAACCGAAGGTCAAAGCCAATTTACGATAACTTTGACTTTTCAGTTTTTAGACTAAAAACTGAACTAAGGAAGGAGGCTAAGACACTTACAAAGGGTCCTAACTATCTTTTCTACAAACTTGATCTCCCTTCTTAATCAGAGACCACCAGATGAGAGTGTAGGAATGATTGCAAGTAAATGAGCAAATGAACAAGGTAACTTAAGTGCCTTTATATAGATAATTGCCATGAAACAAGATCAAAGCAGGTGTTTTGGAGGTGTCTAGGATCACCCCAGGTGTCCTAGTGGTATTCTAAAACCGACAATATGCTCCTGGTTTCAATTTGGAAGGATTTAAGGCGGTTAGAGATGAAACCTGCAGCTGTTCAAAATTTCTGCCCAGATACAGGCCTTACGGACCGTAAGCCTGTCCCTTTACGGTCCGAAACAGATGTTGAATTGTATCACCCAGGTAGCTATCTTACGGACCGTAACCCTTGGCCTTTGCGGTCCGTAAGAGGTTGATCAGAAATATAGTTTCTTTTGATCTTGACACCTTTGATCCTTCAACTTTCATAATCATTCTCAATTATTTCCGAGAGCATGTTTCAACACTATAAAGTCTCGGATTTAGTAAAAGGTCACTCAGAGGCATAAATTAGCATGTTGACACTTTTAGTCCCTTCGCATACATATTTTCATCATTTGTCAACTTTAGTCCTTTAAACTCAAACTTTCACATATTTAGAGTTTAGGATACGTGTCTTTATATAATTGAACACCTTTTTACGTGGTGTTACATCCTCACCCCCTTAAACGAAATCTCAACCCCGAGATTTACTGAAACAAGTGAGGGTACTTCTGTCGCATAGTGGACTCAACTTCCCACGTATATTCAGGGCCTCTTCGGGTATCCCATTTAATTTTCACTATAGGCACGTGCTTCCTTCAGAGCTTTTTAACTTGTCGATCATCGATCGATATTGGTCTTTCAACAAACCTCAGGCTTTCATCAATCTGTACGTCCTTATGAGACATTGCTAATGACTCATCAGCTAGACATTTCTTTAGGTTACAGATGTGGAACACATTATGAATTCCACTCAGCTCCTCAAACAAGTTTAGCTTATAAGATACATTGCCGACACATTCGATGATCTCGAATGATCCAATATATCTCGGGCTTAACTTGCCCTTCTTACCAAAACGCATCACACCTTTCCAGGGTGATACTTTTAGTAAAACTTTGTCACCGACCTCAAACTTTAGAGGTTTTTGCCTTTTATCAGCATAACTTTTCTGCCTATCCCTGGCAGCTTTCAGGCGATCACGAATTTGGACAATCTTGTCCGTTGTTTCAAGGACTATATCAGGTCCTAATAACTGAGCTTCTCCTACTTCCGCCCAACAAACAGGCATTCTGCATTTCCTTCCGTACAACGCCTCAAAAGGCGCAACCTGAATGCTAGTATGATAACTGTTATTATAGGAGAACTCGATCAAAGGTAGGTGGTCATCCCAGCTACCTCCCAAATCAATAACACATGCTCGAAGCATGTCTTCCAAAGTTTGAATTATACGCTCACTTTGTCCATCTATTTGAGGATGGCAAGCAGTACTAAAATTCAAATGAGTGCCTAATGATTGTTGAAAACTTTACCAAAAGTGAGAGGTGTATCTAGTATCTCTATCGAATATAATAGACACCGGCACTCCGTGGAGAGATACAATCTTATCCACGTACAACTGTGCTAGCTTGTCAGAGCTATGAGACTCCTTGATGGGTAAGAAATGTGCTGACTTAGTCAGTCTGTCAACTATGACCCATATAGTATCATTTCCATGCCTTGTTTTAGGTAACTTGGTTAAAAAATCCATAGTTACCATCTCCCACTTCCATGTGGGAAGTTCTGGCTGTTGTAGCAATCCTGAGGACTTCTGATGTTCAGCTTTAATCTGAGCACAAGTCAGGCACTTAGCTACATGTGTGGCTATAGATTTCTTCAAACCTATCCACCAATAATTAGCTTTCAAATCTTGATACATCTTGTCACCTCCAGGGTGAACTGAGTATTTGGAATTGTGAGCTTCCTGGAGGATTATATCGCGAAGCCCTCCATGAATAGGAGCCTAGATCCTTCCATTCAGTCTGAGGATTCCATCCTTGCCAGGTGCTAACTGTTCAGCAGTTACACCTAACTTTTCATTTGGAAGGTTAGCTTCCAACACAGCTTCCTTCTGAACAGCTAACAGTTTTTCATTCAGGCTATTCTTCAGTTCTATGCTCTTGGCATTAACCCTTATAGGTTTGACTCTTTCCTTTCGGCTTAGAGCATCAGCGACTACATTCGCCTTACCAAGATGGTAGCGAATTTCACAATCGTAGTCGTTTAGAGTCTCCATCCAGCGACGCTGTCTCATATTGAGATCCTTTTGATTAAATAAGTGTTGGAGACTTTTGTGATCTGAATAGATCACACATTTAGTTCCATATAAATAGTGTCTCCATAACTTAAGTGCAAAGAGAAAGGCACCCAACTCCAAATCGTGGGTGGTGTAATTCTTTTCGTGCACCTTTAGTTGTCGTGATGCATAGGAAATCACCTTGCCTTTTTGCATAAGTACACAACCCATACCGGTGTGTGAAGCATCACAGTACACGAAAAACTCTTCAATTCCTTCGGGCAATGTCAACACCGGAGCATTGCTCAATTTTTGTTTAAGAATCTCAAAAGACTCTTGTTGTTTTGGTCCCCAATCAAATTTTACATTCTTGCGGGTCAGAGAAGTCAATGGTGCAGCTATCCTTGAGAAGTTCTCAATGAATCTTCTGTAATAACCAGCTAATCCCAGAAAGCTGCGAATCTCCGTTGGTGTCTTTGGTGCTTCCCAGTTCATAATGGCTTCTATTTTAGCAGGATCGACTTGGATACCACGCTCGCTTACAACATGTCCAAGGAATTGGACTTCGCGAAGCCAGAACTCACACTTGGAGAACTTAGCATATAGCTTCTCCTGTTGTAGCAATCCTAAGATACATCGAAGATGTTTCTCGTGATCAACTTGATTATGAGAATAGATAAGTATGTCGTCTATAAAGACAATGACAAACTTATCTAGGTATGGCTTGCAGACTCGATTCATGAGATCTATGAATGCTGCAGGTGCATTAGTGAGCCCAAAAGGCATCACTAAAAACTCGTAGTGGCCATACCTTGTTCTGAATGCTGTCTTAGGTACATCTTCAGTTCGGACCTTGAGTTGATGGTATCCGGATCTCAAATCAATCTTCGAGAAGAAGCTCGCCCCTTGGAGTTGGTCGAATAAGTCATCGATCCTAGGTAATGGATAACGATTCTTGATCATTACCTTGTTTAATTCATGATAATCAATGCATAAGCGCATTGATCCATCCTTTTTCTTCCCAAACAATATAGGAGCTCCCCATGGCGAAGAGCAGGGTTGTATGAAACCCTTTTCCAATAAATCATCCAATTGAGTCCTGAGCTCTTTCATTTCGGTAGGAACTAGACGGTAAGGAGCTCGTGCAATTGGTGCAGACCCTGGCAGGATGTCTATCCTGAATTCTACTTGCCTCTCAGGAGGTAATCTAGGTAATTCATCAGGAAAGACATCAGGGTATTCAGAAATAATTGGAATATCTTCAATCTTGGGCTTCGGTTCATCAATAGTCACTTATGCCATGTAGATGACACATCCGCTCTTCAGACACTTCGATGCCTTGAGAATAGACACATTGTTGGGCAAACCATATTGTGTATCTCCTTGAATGGTGACTGATTCACCAGAAGGGGTTTTGATGTTAACTAGCTTTTTATTGCAGGCAATTTGGGCTTGGTTATGCGATAACCAATCCATGCCTAAAACTACATCAAACCCAGCCAATTTCATTGGAAAGAGGGATAGCGGAATAAAATGATTCTTAATGGATATAAAGTATCCATCAAGAAGAGTTGAAGCAGTTTCTAAGGTACCATCTGCTAGCTCTACCTCATATTTTATGTCTAGAGTTTTAATAGGTAGATTCAGTAATTTACTAAACTTATGGTCTACAAAAGACTTATCAGCACCTGAATCAAATAAAACTCTAGCATAAATATCATTAATGAGGAAGGTACCTGTTATAACATTATTGTCGTTCACCGCCTCCCTTGCATTCATCTGAAAAACCCTAGCATAAGTTTTCTTTGCCTCCTCATGCTTCTTAGCATTTTTAGGGTAATTAGTCTTGATGTGCCCCTTTTTGTTGCAACCGTAGCAGGTCACATCCTTGATGTTTTGGCACTCCACAGTCTTGTGCCCTTTCTTCTTGCTGATCCCACAAGGTTTAGCTTGTGGGTCCTGGTTGCACTTTCCAAAGTGCCACTTGTTACAAGTTTTGCATCTGGGCTTGTCACTCGACTGGCCTTTCTTGGAACCAGAGTTCCCTTTATTCTTTTTGTTCGATTGGTGGGACTGGTCTTCCTCCCCCTTTCTTTTTCCCTCATCGGTGGTTTTCTTTGCCCTACTCCTTACAATATCGAGAGTAAGAGACAAAGAAAGATCTACGACAGATCTATAAGTAGCAGGCTTAGAAGCCTTGACATTTCCTTTAACCTCTGGGGCTAAACCACCGATAAAACGCGCAATGCGTTTGGGTTCTGGGGTGACCAAATACGGTACAAGTCTCGACATGGAGTTGAAACTGGTCACATAAGACCTGCAGTCTAAATCCTTCATCACCAGAGTGAGGAAGTCAGTCTCTATCCTTTCCAGTTCATGCTGAGGACATTAAGTGTCCTTCACAAGGTCAACAAACTTATTCCACGAAAGGTTATACAGAGGAACCTTTCCAGTGGATTGCACCAAGGCTTTCCACCATGTTAGGGCCCCACCCTTGAAAGCCTGAGATACAAATTTGACGATGTCTTCCTTAGCACACCCACTGATGTCAATCATTCCATTTCATCCAACCACTTCATACAGTCGATTGCTCCCTTTTCTCCAGTGAAATCTCTCGGTTTACAGGATACAAAATATTTATAGGTACAACCCTTGTTGTACCTGGGAGTCTGATCGAGGATAATCTGCCTCTTTGGTTCACTTTTCTGATTAGATGAGTGTTGAGACTCATCCTTCTTTAGTGTATGCGAATGTGATAGGGACTTCGTATGAGTTTTGGACCGAACATTACTCGGCTCCTTGAATATTTTGTCCACAGCTTGAGTAACTGCTGTAGCAATCATCACTTGTAAGTCAGCACCAGTAACATTTATCCTGGTATTGTTGTTTCCTTCCATAGGATGACTGTTTGCTTCGTCAGAGCCAGCCATGATTTGAGTACTAAATCAAACAATAATGATATATTTAGATTATATAATGAATCATCGCAGTGATGATTAGATGGTCATGGTATTAATAAACCATATAGACCATTTTAGAAAATAATTAAGAATCTATTTGATCATGATTTGCCTAGGCTACAAATGAACCATTATTGGCAATCAAATAGGATATAATCCTTTATATTTATTAGACAGGGGACATAAGTCACAACTGTCAATGTCATAAAAGACATTTTCAGATAGCACAAAAGGCTCGTCTCGAAGGACATTTAGAAGGCACAAAAGGCCTTGTCACAAGGATGATTAAAACATAACCAATGATCTCTTGGATCAGTTTTCTTTAAGGGTCGAACATAGATCATCACCCTTTTGACAAGAAGTTTATAATATGAAACTATCATTGTCATAAATACACCTTTATCCAAAGGCACACTTCTCAATTGGATGTTTTGGTGTATACATCATATTGATGTTTAATAGCCATGATTCGCATTGATCATATAGGCCATGAGTGTGGCTTGGAAAAATCCAAGTACTTTTGGAAGCTAGTGTGGTCTCTCAAGTCACACAGCCAGGAATGTTAACATGTTTTCAGATATTAACAGAGAATTTATTGTCTTAAAAAGGTTGTACCATCATAGCCATTAATATTTTGGCTAAGTTATACCTCTAAGAACTTCTTTTTGAAAATTTCTTTAGCAGATCAATTAAAATTGAAATGATATTGCATGATGATGTAATAAAATATACATTTAAAGTCTCAAAAAGAAAATTCCATTAAAATACTAGACTATTACAAGAATGCCCTAAACGGGTCTTGAAATAAACACACTGTCCACGCAGGGACTACAGAAAAAGAAATAAGTCCACGCAGGGACTAAGTACAGAAAATAAAATGTCCTCGCAGGGACTTGATTGAAATTACAATACAAAATAAAATAAAACAAACTTCTACTTCTTTTTGCCTTTTATGAGGTTCGCAAGGCCCTTGAGAAATTTGTTATGCTTTTTATTTGTTTCGTCCGCTTTTTGCTCAACCTGGTCCAACCTCTGCAAAATTTGTTGAGGAGGAGGAGGTTGTTGTTGATAAGGTGGGTATTGATACCCTTGCACTGGATATCCAGTTGGGTAAACTAGAGGAAATGGTGAAGGATAAAGTGCATTAAATTGTGCTGCCTCAAGATATGGATCTTGAGTAGGGGCTTGATATCCATAATCCGTAGGAGTTGGATATTCAAATGGGTTATACCCAGAAGAACCTGGGTAAGTCGGTATCGGGTTTTCAAAACCCACTGGCGGTGGCGGTGGTGCAAAAGGAATTGGCAGGGGATCATTTTCCGGCACCGCATGTGAAGGTCCACCCATCTGTGGATCTTCGGGAATAGGAGAGTATGTGCTCGAAGCTTGAGGGGAACTAAATCTTGGTCCCCCTCGCACGGACATCCGTGCATTCCTCCTTCGCTTAGGTGGCTTGGGAGGTGTTGTTGAGGTGGTTCCTCAACGGGTAAAGGCGGTGGAGTAACCGCTTGAAGATACGGCTCCTCCAATGGAGGTTGAGAAGGAGAGTTATGAAATGAAGGGGTATATTCCCATTCATACTTGTTCCACCTTTCGGCCCATGAGTCGGGGCCTTGATATGGCGATCCTTGGTAAGGAGAACCGCTGGAGATAATGATGGGGTGAGTTGGTGTCCCGGTTGGCGGCTCTGGATCAGGATTGTCATCCATCTCCATATCTTGGGAGAAGTGGTCCTCGGGTCCTAATGGATTGTAACCTATGGTTCGTTAAAATAGTCGTTTGGATTAAACTGGGCCGGGGAATAAGTGGAGTCAGAATGATGAAAAGAATGGGAGTGTAAAGAGTGGTAGGAGTGGTGTGAATGGTGAGAATGGTGTGAATCTTGGGAATGGTGAGAATGTTGGGGCTCGTCTCGAATAGGCAGCCCAAATGATGGATGAATCGATGGTGAAGAACTTAACGAGACCGAGTGTCTCGCGGGCTCAAATGAATGTCCCCAATGGTCTCGCGAATTGGAGCTAGAAAAAGACGCGGATGGAGTGCGCCTGTGAGAGGGTCCCGCATGGCTTGATGATCCTCCCCTCATAGGGCCTTTTCCTTTTCCTTGAACGCGCAGAGGCATTTTCAATTAGCAATCCTTTCAAAACAAGTAAAACAAAATATAAACGTAGTTGATATCATCATAGTCAATACACACAATATAATAGCACAGCGGAAGGCTTGGTGAATAATTACTATTACAACCCATAGTGTCCGAGTGTCCAAATAAAAGAATATACAGACTTGGTTGTAATAAAGATCCACAGACGGATCATAAAATAAAATACAAGAAACTGAAATAACAGACTCCAGGCATCTAAGGATTTGCAAGATCCTCTTATTTGAAACCAAGTAGCTCCAGCCTATTTACGTGAGGTACCTGTCACTTAGTCTTTGGAAAATACGTCAGTTTATACTGGTAAATACAATTAACCGACTCATTTGAAAATATTTATGAAAATTGATTTAAGTGCACAAGGCACAAACCATTTATAACTTGGGACAATTATTTAAGATAATCTTGTATACAGTTTTACATGTTTGTCTTACATATGGGGCCGGTTTGGAAGCCAGTCATGATTAACCGACTCACCACTTATAGAACCCACAAATGAGTTATCCCCAATATGTGGGTTATATTAGCATTTGCATCTGTCAGGTGTATGCCTACACCCCGTGCATAGGTCGTGGCCATTTTCAAATGAAATGAGCCGAGGATATCCAGGACACGGTCGTATTAATCCCCAATGTTTATGTTATCAAACAAGATAGATTGAAACGGGTTATGTAAATTTATTAATCACAATCCGATTAAATGATTTCATACCCACCCAAGCGGTATTATTATAATACCGTATCCCAAGCCCGTATAAGGGAAAATAAGTTAAAAGTATTTACCTGAGCTAGATGTGAAAGAAGTAACTCAGCCGTATAATCCTAAAGCCTTATGAAAATACCTTCTACTGAAGCTACTCAATCTGTATAGAAGGTTTATTAACCTAGTAGGATACTAACGGGTCTTTATTTAAGTCAAAGACTTAGACCGGTTAGTTTGAAAGATACTTTACGGTTTGAAAAGCTAGATTAAGAGGAGACCGGAATAGATTGTGATTTAGACCTGACAAGTTTGGATACTTGTATAATATGGGTAAACTAAACACATTCTGGAATTTGAAGATTTAATGATAAGGCTAAACCCGTTTCGGCTATTTTATGTAAACTAGTTACATAAACCGACCCGAACGCTTAAATGCATAACGGGTAACAAAATGAATTATATACCGGTACCAAATGTTATTATGCTTAGAATATGTTAATACATCAGTAGGATGTTAACATATATGCCCAAAATGTATTTAAAACCAATTTAAGTCCCGTTGGGGCATTTTCGTCATTTTAATGCTTATAAAAGAGGTTTTAATAATAAATTGAGGTTCTGGTCTAAAACATTCAGTAAAAATATTTATTTTATCCCATTACATCATTAATATATTATACATATGTGAGGTTTTCCAATTATGGCCAAACTATGCCCCGAAAGGGTATTTTGGTAATTTCACATATGCTTTTAAGGACATTTTTGGAAGTCTGAGTTCATAACTTATACCTACTGTAATAATATTGAAATTTATTTAAAAATTCAGTAGGTAATAAGTCTTAGTTATTAAATATGGTTTTAAACCATACTATGCACCTAATTAGCGTAAAAGTCGCTAATTGACGATAATTAAGTTGTTTATAGAAATCTGAGATTTTGATCAGTCTCAAGTGTTCAAAATATTTTATTTAATGTATAATATCAGTAGGAAAAAGTTTGGCATTCAAATCAAATGTTAATCTCATTTTATGCATGAAAAGGGTATTATCGTCATTTACCGAATTATACAAGAACTAATTGATATGGTCAGTTTATAATCTGACCAAAAATCCTAAAAATCCCCAAAAATAATATCTTAACAGTAGGCAATGAATTTTGGGTCAAAATACATGTTTAAACGTGTCTTATGCAAGATAGCGTAATTTAATAGATAAAAACTTTCAATTTACGATATCGAGCATAACTTCTGTTTGAGACCAGAATCTGATGACAAAATTTCGGGACATACTTATATATCAGTAATGAAGGTTTTTTTCCTTTCACATTTTTAAAATTCTCATTTATATGTCAAAAGGGCAAAATGGGCATTTATAAGCATAATAACGGACATGAGCATATAATTCAAAGTATAAATGACCATGTAGTATAACTCCAGAGGGTTATACTATAACATAATGTGGTCCTAATGGAAACTTAAAACATGGAAGAATTAAGCTCAATCGGGTCAGAACTGAAAGTCAAAGCAAAAGTCAAGCTTTTGCGACTTTCGGTTGTGAACCGACCTTAAACTGATAATTGTCGGGTTGAACATGCTTAAACATGTTCTAATAATAATTACCAAGTTATTAGTGTGATAAAATATAATTTATAACCTCTGCATTATTAGTTATAATTATTATTTCAAATTATGGTCAGTTTGACTTTTTAACTAAACAGTTTGACCCCACAATTAACTAAGCAATTAAAATAATTAGGAAGTGCCCTTTTAAGGGTTAATCACCTACCTAATTATGGTCACATAACCACAATCAATTCAGACAGTGGTTGGACCATTTGAGTTTAAACCGAAGGTCAAAGCCAATTTACGATAACTTTGACTTTTCGGTTTTTAGACTAAAAACTGAACTATGGAAGGAGGCTAAGACACTTACAAAGGGTCCTAGCTGTCTTTTCTACAAACTTGAGCTCCCTTCTTAATCAGAGACCACCAGATGAGAGTGTAGGAATGATTGCAAGTAAATGAGCAAATGAACAAGGCAACTTAAGTGCCTTTATATAGATAATTGCCATGAAACAAGATCAAAGCAGGTGTTTTGGAGGTGTCTAGGATCACCCCAGGTGTCCTAGTGGTATTCTAAAACCGACAATATGCTCCTGGTTTCAATTTGGTAGGATTTAAGGCGGTTAGAGATGAAACTTGCAGCTGTCCAAAATTTCTGCCCAGATACAGGCCTTACGGACCGTAAGCCTGTCCCCTTACGGTCCGTAACCGATGTTGAATTGTATCGCCCAGGTAGCTATTTTACGGACCGTAAGCCTTGGCATCTGCGGTCTGTCATGGCCCCCGACCCGGTTTAACCCGTTTCAGGAGCCGCGGGACAGAAAATCCCGTGGTATTTATTTAACAGCGGAAGTTTCTTCAGGATCATTTTAAAAACTGAAATATTTCCCGATTATTTTATTTCACAACTCGGGATAAAACCCGGTAATTTACAATCTTGAGATTTCATGAAGAAATCTTTTATTTTACAAAACATGTTTCCTTATTTTTATACTGAGCCACTTCCTTAAGCTTGTAGTGCTTCACGGCACTTTTCCTGGATCACAACAGATCACCTGAAACATGTTTGAAAAAGGTTTTGTCAACGGGAAATACTGAGTGAATCATTCATTTTACTAAAACGACTCGTTTGTTATAATTTACAGTATTAAGAGCGATTACAATGTTTCTGATATCAAACCAACTACCCACGGTATTTGTCACTCGACCGGATCTGTGACTATGGTCATATCCCCCATTGGCTGCCCCAATGGTGACGATTATCAAGTAATGTATACAAAACCCCACATACCGGCTGTAACTTGGTGATTACAAAGACTTAATGTTGATGCATTAATGTCTATCGCCTCCGTCAATTCAAACCGTAGCTGAAACTGTAGAAATCTAGGATTTTATTGTAATATTTAGATAGAATTAGCAAGGTGGCGTTTTGGTAATTAATGAGAAGTCTCATTAATTCCAAGGGATATAAATAGGAGAGTTATGACATAAGTTGTAAGACTTTTTGCTCATTTTGGTGATTTTGGAGATTCAAGTCTAGAGAGAGAAAGTCTAGAGAGAGAAAGCACTCTCTACGTGATTCTTGTATCGTACACGTCATATATTTCAATAGATTCACGGTTCTAGTACGTTATTGTGTGTTCGGTCACGCACGTTCACGGATTCCGCACGTCGAACGTTCGTTACGCAATCGAACGGTGTCAAAACCGGTCCTACAAGTGGTATCAGAGCTAGGAGCTCGATTGCACTGATCAAACGCATTGATTCGTACCAGATTTCAGCAATTTCAGATCCGTAGTTCATCTATTTCTTCATTTTTTTCACTTTTATCACGTTTTTCACTGTTTTTCGTCGAATTGAACTGGATTTTACTGTCCGAATCGGATGATTTTTTGATATGTTGTGCGAAAACACCTGATCTATAACCCTACCAAGTTTCAGATCTAAACTCCTAGCCGTTTAGGAGAAATCGAAGGTTTTAGGTCCGTTTTTACGTCAAACATCTGATTTCGCTCATACGTCAAACATCTGATTTCGCTCATAAGTCAAACATCTGATTTCGCTCTTGTGACAATATGTGATTTCGTTCATGTGAACCAATCTGATTCCGCTCATGTGAACCGTCTGATTCCGCTCATGTGAACCAATCAGTGATTCCGCTCAAGTGGCTATTTGATTCCGATTGAACGTGTTTTAATTCTGTGTGACTGTGCAAATTTCACGTGAAACATATCATCGAATAGTGTGTTTTTGACTGACTAATACGTATCGATCCAATTATATGTCGTTTTAATTGATAAGGGACAGCCATTGATAGTTTAAAAGGTTTGACTCATTAATTGTGAAAACAGTTTGCATGTGAATATTATTTGTCGATTAAGTAGGTATGTCGGTTATGTGAATTGTCGGTTATGTGAATTGTCGGTGCAATAGAATTAAATCAGAATTGAACGGCCCTATCATATGTGTTGATGATTTTGATGTTGTGGGCTTAGTGAGAAATCGGTCCAATCTAGTAAAAACAGTTGACACCCACTTGGTTTAAAGGCCCAATCATTTGTGTTAAATTGTATTGATAAAAGATAAAATCCATGTGGATGTTGACTGATAGTTTGTCTGACATTTAGTTTAAAGGTCAAATTGAATTTGAGTGTGTTTGTCGGATACTGTTAAAGAATCAAAGTTATTGTCCAAATTAAAAAAAAAACTGCTCAATTGTATTTGAGTTAAAACTGCAATAGTGGTCACGTGAATTATCTGGCCCAAGGTTGTTATGTGATAAGATTCAGTAATTCAAGTTGTCGAGTTTAGTGAATTTGTTGATCAAATTAAATCAAGTGTAAAAGTTTACGGTTTAATCAGTGAAGGATAAATTGAATCCATTTCGATACAATCAAGTTCATTCATTTAGTGATTTCATCCGAACAACATTGAATGGAATCCTCGAATCTTTGACAACGAGTCTTAGATTGATTTCACAAACACACACGTTTACATATTCAGTTTGTTTAAAACTGATTGTTTGTTTGTTTGTTTGTTTGCAGGCGACCTGAGGTGATTTGACAAGCATTGTATACCCGTCCGAACGAATTCTTCACGCGATCCATTGTTACAAAATTGTTGTCACTAAATCAGATATCTATCTGATTCAGTGAATTAACACAGTGATTGAATTGATTTCAGTTTGTGATTCGAAAATCTATTGTTGAAAATTCTTTAAAATAACTAAACATGGATTGTGAGTCGTATCGTGTTCAGAGTCCAGCAGATATTGCAAAGAAGAAATTTGATAGTTTTACGGGTATCAAGGGAGAGTCTATAAAAGAATTGATTGACCGGTATTGCCATCTAGTTTTGGAGATGGGGAGATTGAAGATAATCAAGTCTAATGAGGAATGGGTTGACAAGTTGGCAAATGTTTTACGGGGTGATATGTGGGGAACGTATTTGTTAGATTTGAGGAAGATATATTTAGACGTGAATTTGAGCTTGTTTATCGAGAAGATCGAAGCTCAAGAACTTGAACTCCAAAAGATTAGAAAAATGAAGTCTGTTGATGAAAAATTTGAACCTGAGAAAAATGTTCAAGTGGTAGAGGAGCAGGTTGAAGAAATTTCAGCTATTAAAGCTGAGAAGAAGGCTGAAGATGTAAAGACGATCGAGAAGTGTTTAAATTGTGAAAATCTGAAATCTGAAAATGCCAAACTCTTGAGGGATTTAGAGAGTTTGACATTGGAAAACAAATTTTTAAAAGAAAAAGAAAAAGATTTTCAAAATCAAATAAAGATTTTAGAAGATGAGAAAGATATTTTTGGTAAAAATAATCTTGAAAAACAAATTGCAATAAATTCTCATCTTGCTAAAATCATTCAGCTTGAAAAAGAAGCTGAAAGTGATCGGAATAAAATTGCTGAGTTAGAAAATAAGTTGAAAGGTTTTGTGACTTCTGCACCATATGTGTGTCCAGAACCGATCAATTCTGTTCCAATAAGTGACGATGTCATAAATTTTGACAAAGTCAAAATTGAAGATTGCGATGATAAGAATGATGATGAAAATGAAAAACAGAAAATATTTTTTAAATTAAAAGAAAATTTTCAAGAAACTGTTTTACATTCTACTGAAAAAGGTGAATGCTCAACGCAAAAACCTGTAAAGAAGAACGTAGAACAAAAACAAAATGTTAAAAAACCGAAAAATTTTCAAAACAACAATAAAAGCTCATCAGTTCAGTCATCCAATCGTTATAAAAAACCACAAAAAGTTGAAAATTTAAACTCACAAAAAGTTGGTAATAAGTGGTGCAGGTTTGACCACAGTGCTCAAGGTTCAAATTAAGTTTATAGGAGAAGTCATGAGTACTACAAATCAAATCAGTGTTATGATTTGAGTGTTTGGTGTGAAAGTGGTGAATGGTATGATAACAGAGTGTGCTACACTTGTGGTTTTCAAGGACACATTGCTGTTAACTGCCAGAGACAGAGATTTGAGACAAGAAGATGTTATGAATGCCAAATCAAAGGTCACATTGCCAAAGATTGCCCAAGGAGATCAAATGAAAGATTGAGGGCTAAGTCTAAAAAATTGGCAAAGATACCAGTCTCTATCAAGCCCAAAGAACAGAAAGTTCAAGAACGTAAAGTTCAAGAACCGAAAGTGAAGCTTTCTCAGGGGCAGAAAGACAGACTGAGGAAGAAGAGGAAGAAGGCAAGATAATATCTGGAGAAAATTTTGTCCTCGGGTTCATCTGTTGGTAAAAATAAGATTTCTGATGAATCGTTTTCCTCGATGGCTAAGTCAAGCAAGACGAATTCATCAGATACAAATCTGAGGACGAAAGAAGAAAAGAAGAAGAAGAAAATGGTCGGCGATGAATCTGACATGTCGAAGTCAGACAAGCCACCTTCTGGCGATGAATTTGTTTCTTCGGAAACAAAGGAGCCACATTCTGGTGATGATTCTGATTCGTCAAAATTAGAGGAGCCACAAGTTGAGCTAAAAATTAAAACGTCAGTTCCGCCAATGGATGATTTCAACTTCCCACCATTGCGAGCTGAAAATTATAAACAAAAAGTTGACGAAATTGAGATTTCAAATCAATCTTTTTCTGAAAAGAAAGATTTTGATGTTGAAAAAGCCTTTAACCCCAATGTTCTAAACATTTTTGGAAAAATGGTTGACGGGAAAGTCAAAGGGGTTAAAGAATTTTATGAATCAAAAAGGTATGTTCAAAACACCCAAGGACCGTCAGGCTTGGGTGAATCTCTTTAACTGAAAAACCTGACTTGCCGAAGCTCCCAAGTTGGTAATCGTGGAGCAGGAATCGGCATATTTCTTGAGAAATTCACTCTGGTGATATTTCGACTTACAAATGGTTAATCAAGGACATTAAGTTGTACTTGATTTAACTATTTTACAAGTGGTATGATTGTTGAAATTGTTTTTGTGATAAACCTACAAGTAGATTGAAGAACAATGTGATGAAAACCCCATGTTTTTTTTAAAAAAAAAGGCAAACAAAACCAATTTTCCGGAAAAACCATTTTGATTAAAACAAACTTAAGTGTTTTGAAATCATAATGGGAAAATAGTTTGTTGTCAGGGGGAGTTCTGATTGTTTATGCCAAATGGATGGCGAATTGAAGTGTTTCGATATCATGTTGTCATGTTTTTTGTACAGTTTGTTTTCAAATTTTCTCAGAAAATCAAAATTGAAACATATTTTGATTTTAGGGGGAGAAAGATTTTAAAAAATTAGAAAATTTGAAAATGCCAAAAACATTGAAAAATTCAAAATGAGTTTTGTTGTGAAAAAGAGGAAATGATAGTAAATCAGTTGGACTATCACAGCATGCTAAAGAAATGGAAAGTAAAATGTGATAAACGATCTCACTAAAGATGTGACGATAGGCTCAGCTAGACTAGTAGATTTGCAATAACGATACAAACATAAAGAAAAAGCCTAGCTCTAGTGGAAAACATGATCAAAAGCGTAGTACTTAGTTTTGTCCTTCTTGATTGTGTGCCTACTCAGTAATCGCTGAATGCTAAAGAGCATAAAAACAGGTCAGTTTGTGAACTTTCACAACTTGCTGAAAAAGTCGCTGTGATTGTGCATTTCATTTTGCAAAGATTTAAACTTGTTTGATTTCTTTATTTTGTTTAAGCATTGGACTTCCTCTGCGTATACGTGAGTATCGACCTGGTTGTTAATGCCTAAACGTTCTGCTTTATTTTCTTTGGTGTTTCGTTTAAGCCTTGGATCACCTCTGTGTATACGGGAGTATCGACCTGGTGGTTAAAGCCTAAACAACTTCAACTTGTTTTATTTTCTTATTTTGTTTAAACATTGGATTTTCTCTGCGTATACGGAAGTATCGACCTGATTGTTAATGTTTAAACATTCTGCGTTGTTTTCGCACATATCACAGTTGATAAAGTTTAAAGGCATTACTTGAGTTAGTGTATTGCATGATGAGGGGATATGCTGAGATCGTGGGGTCCATAAGAATTTAGTGCAAAATTAATATACCTTAATGTATCGGTAAGCATTTCGAAAGTTTTTAGATTGAGCTTAAGAGGACAATTATATCGTCAATCAACGTGAATTGTTTAGAACTTAAAACGATTAAAAGCTTAACGGTGCTTGTGATGTGTCTCAAAAACTAATATGATCCTCTTTCGCAAACTCACAAAAATATGTTTGTACATATTTCATTTCTGCATTACATTTCTCTTATTACAAAATCCAAAAGGATTTTAGTGTGTTTTAGCCTAATTTTTGAAAAATCCAAAAAGATTTTCGACAACTGATGATGAAAAGCTGATATTCAAAATCTCAAAGGCTAAACAAGATGAACAATTGGTTTGGTTAAGATGATGAGAAGTTGGAAGATAATCCTCAAATGTTTAGATGATTCATTAATTTGAATCACAATATTGTGTGTTAAATGTTTGATAATTTTGAGTGAATTCTTTTAGAGTCAAAATTATTTTGTCTTACGAGAGGTTGAGATGTGTAGGTTTCTGATTATGTTGCTACGGAAAGCCAGGCATCGATCCTAAAAGCACGGAAGTTTGATGAAAGGGGGAGCCTGAAGAAAGAGACTACCGAATGGGGAAGCAACAGAAGCTCGAAGACAGATCCACGGGGATTTTTGTTCGAGAAAGAGAAAGACAAGTCGCTACAAGTTTAACTATGGATTGACTGCGGCAATATCCAAGGGGGAGTTTGTTGATGCATTAATGTCTATCGCCTCCGTCAATTCAAACCGTAGCTGAAACTGTAGAAATCTAGGATTTTATTGTAATATTTAGATAGAATTAGCAAGGTGGCGTTTTGGTAATTAATGAGAAGTCTCATTAATTCCAAGGGATATAAATAGGAGAGTTATGACATAAGTTGTAAGACTTTTTGCTCATTTTGGTGATTTAGGAGATTAAAGTCTAGAGAGAGAAAGTCTAGAGAGAGAAAGCACTCTCTACGCGATTCTTGTATCGTACACGTCATATATTTCAATAGATTCACGGTTCTAGTACGTTATTGTGTGTTCGGTCACGCACGTTCACGGATTTCGCACGTCGAACGTTCGTTACGCAATCGAACGGTGTCAAAACCGGTCCTACACTTAATCCCCGTAATTATAACTTTGAAATAAAGATGCTTTTGTAAATAGATTTGATAAAAAGAGAATGACTCACATTGCAGATTTAATTTTGAACAGAGCTTAGCCTACTTATTAGCCTTGATAACCTAGTTTAAATAATCAGGCACACAAACTAGGTTAGTAACTTAATACAGCATTTACGATAACTCACGAGATTAAAACCTTAACAACGAATGACAAAGTGCGATACTTAAACATCCATCGATTTAAAGACGAATGACAAAGCATAAACCCTAATGTGGGCAACACTTAAACATCCATTGGATAGTTTAATCGATCGGACATTGAATCGTAGCAGCGATCGAGTTATTACCCTGAATTGCGGCAGCACTTCGTGATCAGTGTGTGTTTTAATAGTGAACAGAACGTAACTCAGTGCCTATTTCGACTTTGTGCGTCGTTTTAATTCCAGAAATCAAGTGCCAAACCCAGCTATTTATACCCGAATTTTGCCCCTCCTTACGGACCGTAAGACTCAACCCTTACGGTCCGTAAGGGTCACCTATTTTTTTATAGAGTAGCCACGGTTGGGACTAGCTTTGCTGACTTGACAGATTCTTAATTTCAAATTTTGACAGCGAGTAATTTAGATAATCGTTAACTAGGGTATACCCCCCTTGAGTTTTAGGGGCCTTGATCCTGATTCCGATTGTTCTGAAAATTTTAGGGTTTGTGCAGAATCACTTGGGTGTCTCAATTAGGGTTTCCTATTGGATAAAATAATATAATAATTAGGACTTTAGATGAGAGTTGTTACATTCTCCCTACCTTAATAAAAATCTCGTCCTCGAGATTTACTGGAATAATCGAGGATATTTTCGCTTCATTTCTGATTACAGCTCCCAAGTGTATTCAGCTCCTCTCTTTGAATCCCATCTGACTTTGACTAAAACTAGTCGTTTATGTTTGAGAAACTTGATCTTTTGATCCTCAATCTGAAGAGGTTTTTCAACAAATTTCAGCTTTTCGTTTACCTCTATATCTCGAAGAGGTACTACCAGTGATTCATCTGATAAGCATTTCTTGAGATTGGATACATGAAACACATCATGTACTCCAGCTAATTCTTCTGGTAGTTGTAAACGATAAGCAACTGGTCCTATACGTTGGATCACAGAAAATGGTCCTACGTATCTAGGACTTAACTTTCCTTTCTTTCCGAATCTAACTACTCCTTTCCAAGGAGAAACTTTTAATAATACTTTGTCTCCTACTTGGAATTCAAGTGGATTGAGCCGATTATCTGCATAACTCTTCTGACGATCGCGAGCCGTCTTCAGTCTTTCCTTGATTTGAATAATCTTATCAGTCGTCTCTTGCACTATTTCAGGACCTGACAACTGACTTTCTCCTATTTCTGCCCAACAAACTGGAGTTCTGCACTTTCTTCCGTACAGTGCTTCAAATGGGGCGGTTTCAATACTTGAATGATAGCTATTGTTATAGGAGAATTCAATTAATGGTAAATGATCATCCCAATTTCCACCAAAATCTATTACACATGCTCGGAGCATGTCTTCTAGAGTTTGGATCGTCCTTTCACTTTGTCCGTCTGTTTGGGGATGATATGCAGTACTCAGATTGAGTCGAGTTCCCATAGCTTGCTGGAAGCTTTTCCAGAAATGAGAAGTGAAACGACTATCCCTATCTGATACAATGGAGAGTGGAACTCAATGTAGAGATACGACTTCATCCACATACAACTTTGCCAATCTTTCCATGCTAAAGGTTTCTTTCATAGGCAGAAAGTGAGCAGATTTGGTTAATCGATCCACAATTACCCAAATCGCATCATTACCTTTTCTAGTTTTGGGTAACTTAGTAACAAAATCCATTGTTATAAGCTCCCATTTCCATACAGGCATTTCTAATTGTTGTAGTAACCCTGAAGGTTTCTGATGTACTGCCTTAACTTGTGAACAAGTGAGACATTTAGAAACATATCGGGCTATATCCTTTTTCATTCCTATCCACCAGAAGTTCTTTCTTAAATCTTGGTACATCTTATTGTTTCCTGGGTGCATAGTATACCTAGATTTATGGGCTTCTTCTAAAATCTTAGGTCTTAAGTCTCCTTTCTTAGGTACCCAAATTCTACTTTTGTGGAATCTCCAAATTCCATCTGCTCCTTGTTCTAATTCCTTTATTCGTCCTTTCATTCCTTCAGCATCATCCTTGATTGCTGTAGCTTGAACATTCTTCAATTGTTCCATTAAATCTATTTGTAAATTTAATCTGAGAGCACGAACCCGTCGTTGTTTCTCATAATACTTACGACTTAAGGCATCTGCAACTACATTTGCCTTTCCTTCGTGATACTGAATATCACAGTCGTAGTCACTTAGGATTTCCATCCATCTCCTTTGCCTCATGTTTAACTCTTTTGGCCCAAATATATATCTCAAACTTTTATGATCTGTATAAACAGTAAATTTACTTCCATACAGATAATGTCTCCAAATCTTAAGGGCAAAAATTACGGCTCCTAATTCTAAATCATGAGTCGTATAATTTTCTTCGTGCTTTTTCAATTGCCTTGAAGCATATGCAATCACCTTTTTGCGTTGCATAAGCACACATCTATATCCTAGTTTTGAAGCATCACAATATACTTCAAAATCTTCAGTTCCTTCTGGTAAGGCTAAGATTGGAGCATTTGTTAATTTATGTTTCAAAATCCTAAAGGCTTCTTCTTGTTTAGGTCCCCATTCAAACTTAACGGCTTTACAGGTTAACTTAGTTAATGGTACGGCTATCTTGGAAAAATCCTTAATAAACCGTCGATAATATCCAGCTAAACCTATAAAACTTCTAATTTCCATTGCGGTTTGCGGAACCTTCCAATTGGTAATTGCCTCTATCTTAGCAGGATCTACGTGAATACCTTTGTGATTCACCATGTGTCCTAGGAATTGCACTTCCTTTAACCAAAATTCACACTTCGAGAATTTGGCATAAAGCTTTTCTTTTCTTAACAAAGTTAAGAGTGCATGAAGGTGTTCACAATGCTCTGTCTGACTTTTGGAATAAATAAGTATATCGTCTATAAAAACAATTACAAATTTATCCAAATATGGTTTACAGATCCTATTCATCATGTCCATGAATGCAGCAGGTGCATTCGTTAACCCAAAGGGCATGACTGTAAACTCGTAATGACCATACCTAGTTCTGAAAGCAGTTTTAGGTATGTCTTTTTCTTGTACCTTCAATTGATGATATCCGGAGCGTAAGTCTATCTTAGAAAAATATCTAGCTCCTTGAAGTTGATCAAACAGATCATCAATCCTAGGTAATGGGTATCGATTCTTAATTGTAATCTTATTTAATTCTCTATAATCGATACACATTCTCATTGAACCATCCTTTTTCTTAACAAATAGTACTGGAGCTCCCCAAGGAGATGAACTAGGTTGTATGAATCCTTTACTTAGTAATTCATCTAATTGCTTTTTCAGTTCTAACATTTCTGTGGGTGCTAACCGATAAGGTGCCTTGGCTATCGGTGTAGTTCCTGGAATTAGATGAATCCTAAATTCTACTTCCCTATCTGGGGGTAATCCCGGTAACTCTTCTGGAAATACATCCGGATATTCTGAGACTACAGGAATTTCCTTAAGTTCTTTACCCTTAGTACTAATGATTACTGAAATCATATATACTATTCCTTGTTTTCGTTCATAATTAGCAACTTTCATTACTGATATGAACTTCATGGGCTTACGTGGTTTATCTCCTGTAATCCTAATTACTTCTCCGGTGGGTGATTGAATTTCTATGGAATTCTGATCACAAAAGATTCGAGCATGGTTGGTTACTAACCAATCCATTCCTAATACAACATCAAATTCAGCTAAATTAATTGGCAATAGGTTTGCAGAGAATTTATGTCCTAAAAGTTCTATATTTCTTTCCTGCAAAACTTTATCTATTTTAACTGAATTTCCGTCTGCCGTTTCAACTGTAAAAATCTGCCTAATATTGGTTAAAGGTAAATTAAGAGCTTGACAGAATGAAGTATTTATAAAACTTTGGTTTGCACCAGAGTCAAATAATACTTTTGCGTATACGTTGTGAACTAAGAACGTACCCGCTATCACATCTGGGATGAGTTTTGCTTCTTGAGTGGTCAGCTGAAATGCCCTGGCATTCTTCTTAACAGTTCCGTCAGTCGCCTTGGTTTTGTTGTCTGCTGGTTTGCCCAATTTAGGACATTCTGTTTTAAAATGTCCATTTTCTCCACAGTTATAGCAAACTATTGTTTTCTTTCTGCAGTTTTCTTCACGATGTCCTACAGTTTTGCAAAAATTGCAGGTTATATCGCATCTTCCATAATGTTTCTTCTTGCATTTCCTGCAGAATGACGGAGTTGAGAATTGCCCAGTTCCTCTTCTCTTGAAATTACTACTGTTACCCGCACGAAATCCTTGGGTAATTTTCTGAGCCAATTCTTTCTTCTTGTTTTCATCTTGTGTACGTACCAGTTCGTCAGTTAGGGTGTTAGCTAATTCCACAGCATCGTCAATAGTGCGAGGTCTCGCAGCTTTAACGATATTGCGGATTTCACTAATCAGTCCCCAAATGTAGCGAGAAATGAGTACCGGTTCTGGCGAAGCCAGCGTTGGTACCACTCTAGCATATTCAAAGAATGTCGAAGTTTAACCGCGACAATCTACACCCATCATCCGATGATTTAGGAACTTATTTGTTATTTGTTCCTTTTCATACTCGGGACAGAATTTTCTTTCTACAAGACCCTTAAATTCTTCCCAATTCATGGCATAAGCTATTATTCTTCCTTTTGATTGTAACACAGTGTTCCACCATTCAAGTGCTCCTTCCTTGAAGAGATTTGATGCATACATGACCTGATCATCTTTAGCACATTTACTTATTGCAATTACTGCTTCGGTTTTTTTTCTAACCAACGCAGTGATGCAGTTGCTCCTTCACTGCCTGCAAATTCAGTGGGTTTACAAGCAAGGAATTCTTTGAAAGTGCAACCAGGCGTTGCGGCTTTCATTTTCTTAGGAAATGGAGCTTGATGTGGTTCATCATTATGATTAACATGATCATTGCCTCCGTTTACACTATTACTGAAGTTATCTTCAGAAATACGTTTACTAGGAACGATTTGTTGCGGTTCGATTGGATTCTTTACAGCAGCAACGATTGCTGGAATAGCATTGGCTATCCCTTGAGCAACAATATTTTCGATATCTTGCCTAGTCATATATTGATCTCCTGGATGTTGCTCAGACTGATTAACCTCATTTACTGGTTCGTTACCAATGTTTGCCATCTGATAATTAATTGTATATAAATAATTAGTATAAATACAAATATAAAAAAACAATTTGCACATAATCACATTAACATGTATAACCAAAAATTATCGATTTCCCAAGTTTCATTTCTATATATTATATTATGCCTCGTACACACGATTATCATACAACGTTTTATTGTTAAGTTATTACGCATACTGGTTCTTATGATTATTTATTAAACAAATATTCCTGCAAACTTCCATTATCTGGTCAGCTAATTTCTTAAAAACGACGCTCCCTTTCGTCGTACTTCCAAGTAACTCTTTCTCCCACATCCCTAATCCTATTTCCTGCATTAATTAACTCTTCGCCCCAGAGACGAAGTTCAGTCAGATTCTCCGGGCTCATAGTTGGGTATAGTGGAGGTTCTGGGTCAACTTGTGGGAAAAATGTATCAGGGTTGTTTAAAAGATTTTGGTATTGCCAATCAGTTATCCACCATTCATCTAATTCTACTGGTAATGGTTGAGGTTGGACAATAGGATCTGGAATAGCAGGTTCCAGATTGATTGGAATTGGAGCTTCTAGTGGGTAGTGGAAGAGATCTTCTTCGGTGAATATGAGGTTTGGATTAGCTGGTTCAAGGTTTCCATCGGCAGGTCCGATGAGGTCACTCATTACTAGTTTATGATCTAAAACTTCCCAGGGAGTCATTTTCTGTTTCTGTCTAGAACTTTCTCCGACTTCTCTTTCTGTTTGCTTAAAACTCTTCTCAGCTTCTATCTCTATTTGATTAACATTTTCCTCAATTTCTACCCCTTTTTCCTTTGTCTTTTGGTTCTTCAGTTTTTGTAACCTTTCTTATTGCTGGCTTTTTCCTACGTACACGCCTCCAGCCCACAAATCTGCTTCTTTTCTTGGGTTTAGGTTTTGCCAGTGGTTTGGATTGAAATTCCATGGGTTCTTCTTTATCAGCGAAGTAACCAGTGAATTCCTTGGAAACTTCTATCTTAACGGGATAGAGGTTAAGATTTTCTAAAGCTTCAGATATCTCATTCATGCTGTTTAGCATATATGCAAAATACATACCAAATGTTAAAATAAAATAACAAAATTTCATAGATAATCCTTAAATATTATTGCATACCATACATAAAACAACTGACAAGTAAAATATACTACGATTTACTGTGAACTTATTTATTTACTGAATAAGGTTTCTGGATTGTAGATAAATAAAGGTGCTAAAACTTGAGTTAGAGTATTTAGAGATTTGCATTTTCTGCTACTGTAGCTAGCATATAAAGATCTGCCCATTTCTCATCTAATTTGTCCTCCCAGGGTGTTTTACTGGTTAATTCTTGGGTTTCCTGTTTAACTTTCTTTTCTCGGATTTTCCTTATTTCCTCCTGACTTTTCCTAATAATCAAACTTCTTTTATTAGGAGAAAGCGGTTTCTCATAATGTGCCTTTCTCACAAAGATTCCTTCTTCAGGAATTCCATAAGGTTTTGTTTGGGATGAACTTCCCTTCTCGTTGGATGACCTATCTAGTTTAAGATAGATATTTGATAGCTTTTGTTTACCCATACTGTAATTAACAAATAATCAGTTAATAAAACACATAATCACATAATTGGCAATCAGTAAAATTAAGTATTTCTAAATACTTAATAGGCTTAGATCAGTGGCTCTGATACCACCTTTTTCTGTCACGGCCCCCGACCCGGTTTAACCTGTTTCAGGAGCCGCGGGACAGAAAATCCCGTGGTATTTATTTAACAGCGGAAGTTTCTTCAGGATCATTTTAAAAACTGAAATATTTCCCGATTATTTTATTTCACAACTCGGGATAAAACCCGGTAATTTACAATCTTGAGATTTCATGAAGAAATCTTTTATTTTACAAAACATGTTTCCTTATTTTTATACTGAGCCACTTCCTTAAGCTTGTAGTGCTTCACGGCACTTTTCCTGGATCACAACAGATCACCTGAAACATGTTTGAAAAAGGTTTTGTCAGCGGGAAATACTGAGTGAATCATTCTTTTTACTAAAACGACTCGTTTGTTATAATTTACAGTATTAAGAGCGATTACAATGTTTCTCATATCAAACCAACTACCCACGGTATTTGTCACTCGACCGGATCTGTGACTATGGTCATATCCCCCATTGGCTGCCCCAATGGTGACGATTATCAAGTAATGTATACAAAACCCCACATACCGGCTGTAACTTGGTGATTACAAAGACTTAATCCCCGTAATTATAACTTTGAAATAAACATGCTTTTGTAAATAGATTTGATAAAAAGAGAATGACTCACATTGCAGATTTAATTTTGAACAGAGCTTAGCCTACTGATTAGCCTTGATAACCTAGTTTAAATAATCAGGCACACAAACTAGGTTAGTAACTTAATACAACATTTACGATAACTCACGAGATTAAAACCTTCACAACGAATGACAAAGTGCGATACTTAAACATCCAACGATTTAACGACGAATGACAAAGCATAAACCCTAATGTTGGCAGCACTTAAACATCCATTGGATAGTTTAATCGATCGGACATTGAATCGTAGCAGCGATCGAGTTATTACCCTGAATTGCGGCAGCACTTCGTGATCAGTGTGTGTTTTAATAGTGAACAGAACGTAACTCAGTGCCTATTTCGACTTTGTGCGTCGTTTTAATTCCAGAAATCAAGTGCCAAACCCAGCTATTTATACCCGAATTTTGCCCCTCCTTACGGACCGTAAGACTCAACCCTTACGGTCCGTAAGGGTCACCTATTTTTTTATAGAGTAGCCACGGTTGGGACTAGCTTTGCTGACTTGACAGATTCTTAATTTCAAATTTTGACAGCGAGTAATTTAGATAATCGTTAAGTAGGGTATACCCCCTTGAGTTTTAGGGGCCCTGATCTTGATTCCGATTGTTCTAAAAATTTTAGGGTTTGTGCAGAATCACTTGGGTGTCTCAATTAGGGTTTCCTATTGGATAAAATAATATAATAATTAGGACTTTAGATGAGAGTTGTTACACGGTCCGTAAGAGGTTGATCAGAAATATAGTTTCTTTTGATCTTGACACCGTTGATCCTTCAACTTTCATAATCATTCTCAATTATTTCCGAGAGCGTGTTTCAACACTATAAAGTCTCGGATTTAGTAAAAGGTCACTCAGAGGCATAAATTAGCATGTTGACACTTTTAGTCCCTTCGCATACATATTTTCATCGTTTGTCAACTTTAGTCCTTTAAACTCAAACTTTCACATGTTTAGAGTTTAGGACACGTGTCTTTATATAATTGGACACGTTTTTACATGGTGTTACACTTTTCTTTTAACTGTTTTCAGTTTTATAACTTCGGGGGTGAAGTACATGTTATAAATTGTTTACAAACGTTTACATTTGGTATGGTTACCTAAGGAAAGGTACTGCTAGATCATGTGAGTGGTGGGTACAATGCTTAAGACCATTAATCCTCGTAATAGGACCGAGGAACATTATTGATAGATCTATTTGGGTGTAGCGAGCCCCGCCCATGAGCCCATAGGATGGACCATGAGGTGACTATGTCTTACGGCCGGAGGCCGGTACAAAATCTGCTAGGGTTGAGCCTTCCTGCATCACGTCACAAATATTAATGTGTTAGCTACACATTAATTGATCTGTTTCCTTGTTTCTTTCATACCGGTTTACAAGTACATACATACATACTTACAAATGTTTTCAAGGATGTTCATGCACACATACTAAACACATGAACTCGCTCAACTTTTGTTGATGTTTTCAAACTACATGTATTTCAAGAAATTAAGTATGGATCTGGCGGGCGTTGAAGTTTACAAGTTATGTCTCTAATAAAATGTGTCATCCGAAGTTGAAGGGTTTGGGTTATGTATTTTATCTTGGATAAGATACATGGCTCGAAACCTAGTTTGTTAGTGTCTTTTGTGAAGTCCTTATGGATCTAAAACTTGTTGGTATTGTATTTTGAACATGAAGTTTGTGTTTTGGGATTTTAAACAATGTTGCTTGTAACATTTTAAAACTATCTATGGATGAACATCTTGGTTTTATCATATAGTTGTTTGTTATGGTTGAATGCAATGATATTAAGCGAGTCACACATAATCACGCTTCCGCAAAAGTCAGGGTGTGACAGTTTGGTATCAGAGCTTAGATTGTAGCGAACTAGGATTCCATATCGAGTCTAGACTACAATCACTAGGGCTCTCTCACGAAAATATTTTTACAACATGTTTTCATTGCATACGCAAAACGCCCAGATCCATGGAACAAACGTTTTTACAAAAAAAGACCAGAAACACGATTGCAAGGTCACATTGGTGGTTTAGTCTGCATGAGGTAGACTAGGAAAGATAGAGAAAGTTTCATGAAGGATAATGTGAATACATGGTTACATGATAAATTGGCTTTGTTTGCATATACTGAGTGTAAGTGGTTACTATATGTACATATGTTAGGATTACGACGTTATAGGCACACATGTCATCCTCAGAGAGTGGGTTGTCGGATGCCCGTGACCCGATGGCAATCGCATCAAACGACGAGGTTATGCCCGCGCCAGAGATATATACGTCAGACACTGAGAGTGATCCTGACATGCTGTCCGAGGACGAGGACGACTTCCAGTTGTTCATGCTACCAGACTTTGGCTATGATTTACCCCTTTCTGATGGTTTCCCTGACGAGGATCCTTTTTCTCATTCCTGTTCTAGTCCATGATCATCTCATCATTGGTCACCCTGATGGCGAGCACATCGTGGCTCCGATCCTCGATGCAGTACCTCTTATGGTCATTCCTCCCGAGGCTTGGCCCATCGATGACTTGTTCAAGGACGATGATGATTTGTTTGATGATGATGTTGATTTGTTTATTGATGGTCCTCCTGTCGACGCCCAGGGTGATGGAAAGATAGATGAGGATGTTGTTGCTGTCCCACCTCCTGAGATTCCTGTCATTGAGATATCCTCTGATTCTAGTTTGCACTTGGTTTCAGACTCCTTTGAGTCTGTGACATCTTCAGCTTTACAGACAGCCGGATTGCAGCTTTTGCTATTGACTAAGATGACGATACCGCTATGTCTGCCGCACTATCACCTGCTCGAGATCCCACACCTCCACGCGACCCAGATCCTGGTCCTGAGCTAGATTCTATTCCTTTTGGGTCAGCCTGATGTTGCACCTATTGATCTTGAGCTGATTCCTGATCTTGACCATGTTCCGTTTGAATTACCAGATATTGCACTCCCTATTCCCGACCCAGTACCTGCACCTGTTGATCTTCCTTTTGCCGAGCCATTTATTCCTCCACCCACACCCGCTGATGTTGCTCCTCTCCCTCTTGTAGATTCCGATGTCCATCGCACTGATTTGCCGATTGTTTTCCGACAGGACATCCTTGCACCCCGTCCAGGGGAAGATACTTCAGGTCAGCACCCGCGTGACAATCCTTTGCTTCAGCAGCTCTTCCACAGATCCCTCAGGCTACACCATTTGCTCCTTTCACTTCTTTACCACTGGACAAGCCATTCCGATGGTCCTGACCAAACACTAAGCCGATTTCTGACCCCTACCATCCCTCACATTATGGAGGCTACATACGGGATGAGTTGCTCCTTTCACTTCAGCTACAGTTTGAGGTCATAGAGCTTTGGGGCTTGATCTGACACCACGTCCTCCACCCTGTCTCTGTCAGTATGCTTTTGATCCTCCATATTCATCACGTTCTCCTTTTGCACTCTCACCTGCTGCTCTTACTCCTTTTCCAGAGTTTGATGCTCGTTTCCTTACGGTCGAGCAACAGATCAGTTACTTGCTTCGACGTGTCTATGAGCTTGAGGAAGAGCTTGCGCATGTGCGCTGCTTGCTTTCCTTCCCTCCACCTCCTCCTCCACCATCAATATAGTTGGTTTTTGGTCTATGCAGATTGCATTACTTTTGGTGAGAGCACCACTGTTGAGCCGAGATTGTGAAGCCTTTTGGAGACCACCTTTTGATTATGTGATTTTAGTATATTGACAGACTTGTTGGACAAGGGTAGTGTGACCCTATGTCCCTCTTGATGTAATATACTTTGTAAACAATGTAACTGTGGTCGGTAATTAATGAAAGTTCAGTTGTCATGCACTCACTAAACACTTTGTTGATTTACATGTTGTGCTATGACTATGTTGATGCATGATTGCTTGCTATGATGCATGCTTATATATACACGTACATACGACCTTTGGACGACTATTTACTTACTTGACGAATAAGACCTGACCTATCCGATCTTCTTCTTAGAAGATGTCGCCTCAAAGGAACACCGATACCAACAACCCTCTGCCGACGACAGAGGCGGAATTACAAGAGCGCATCTCACAGGCCATCGCACAGCACGAGGCCCTTCGCTCCAAACACAGCGGAGGTACCTCAGGAAATAACCCACCCAACGGTAATGTTTAGTCACTTAAGACACATTACAAAACATTTGGACATTTCCAAGTGTGCTTTGCTAATGCCTTATGTGAATGATGTTGCTTATGTAGCAGGCTGCACCTACAAGCAGTTCTTGGGCTGCAAGCCCCTGGATTTCGACGGCACTGGGGGTACCGTAGCTTTTGTGCGTTGGGTTGAGAATACGGATTCTGTTTTGCGATTGAGAAATTGTACTCCAAAGCAACAAGTCACGTACATTTCTGGACTGTTTCTAGATAGGGCTCTATCATGGTGGAACCTTCAGGTTCAGACGTTGGGTGAGACTGCTACATATGCCTTGACGTGGGACGAACTGAAAGAGCTGATACGTAAGAAGTATTGTTCGAGGGTAGAAATCCAGAAGTTGGAAACTGAATTCTAGAACTTGAAAATGGAAGGTTCAAAGATAGCTGAGTATGTGCAGAGATTTCATGATTTATCGCAAGTTGTTCCATATATGGTGGAACCAGAGTTTAAGAGGATCGAACATTTCATCTGGGGATTGGCACCTCAGATTCTAAGCATGGTGACAGCATCTAAACCTCCAACGATTACCGATGCTATTGACTTAAGTGTGGCGCTCACTGAAGAAGCAGTTAGGTTGGAAAAATTCTCAATCTCTAAGGAGAAGAAGGAGACTCATGTGGAGCCATCTGGAGATAACAAGAGAAAGTTTGCAAATTTCAAGAAGGGTACTCGGGCGAATAACAACAACAATGCCAAAAAGGGAAAAGGTCACTTGGGTATCCTACCTAAGTGCGACAATTGTTGACGTCATCATACCGGGCGATGTAAATATGGAAAATGTGATAATTGTGGCAAAGTGGGGCATATCAGAGAGACGT
The DNA here is from genome assembly GCA_030545235.1 of Helianthus tuberosus. Taxonomy (NCBI): domain Eukaryota; kingdom Viridiplantae; phylum Streptophyta; class Magnoliopsida; order Asterales; family Asteraceae; genus Helianthus; species Helianthus tuberosus. The sequence continues at coordinate 25,967,669 of CM060395.1, forward strand.
GTTGGCATGGTACTGAACGTGGAAATGGAGGTCAAGATGGTAGCGGAAATCGCGGAGGAAACAATGACAACAACAACTATCAAGGCAGAAATGGTGATGATCAAGGACGTGGTCAAGGTTATTTTAACTGTGGAGACAAAGGGCATTTCAGAAAATATTGCCCCAAAAACAATCAGGCACGTGGAAGAGTGTCCAACATCGGAGCTAGGGAAGCACGCTAGGATCCAAACGTGGTTATCGGTACGTCCCCTGTTAGTCAACGTTATGCATCTGTGCTGTGTGATACTGGTGCCGATTTTAGCTTCATATTTATAAAGTTTAAAAATATACTTGGTTTAGTAGCAAGTAAGTTAGATATCCCGTATTCGATAGAACTAGCTAATGGGAAGCTAGTAGAAGCCAAAGGAGTGATTAGAGGCTGTGTTATAGAGCTTGGAGAGCGTGAGTTTTTGATAGATCTTCTGCCAGTTGAACTGGGAAGCTTCGACGTCATGGTTGGGATGGATTGGCTGTCGAGTAATCGTGCAGAGATTGTTTGCCACGAGAAGATTATCTGTATCCCGATGGCGAATGAAGAGATGATTGTGATACACGGGGAGAAGCAGGATACGCCTCTACGGATTATTAGTTGTTTGAAGGCACGAAAGTTTTTGCGCAAAGGATGTGTTGCCTTCCTAGCTCATGTCGTGGACAGAGGCCGAAGAACCGAAGCTCGAAGATATCCCTGTGGTAAGGGAATATCCTGAAGTCTTCCCGGAAGACTTGCCAGGATTACCTCCTCAACGACAAGTCGAGTTCCACAATGACTTGGTTCCAGGCGCCTCGCCTGTAGCTAAGTCACCTTATCAACTTGCGCCTTCAGAGATGCAAGAGTTGTCAACGCAGCTTCAGGAGTTGCTAGATAAGGGATTTATAAGGCCAAGCTTCTCGCCTTGGGGAGCTCCAGTTCTGTTCGTCAAGAAGAAGGGCGGTAGTTTTCGTATGTGCATTGACAACCGGGAGTTGAACAAGTTAACCATCAAGAATCGGTATCCCTTGCCGAGGATTGATGATTTATTCGACCAACTGCAAGGATCCAACTACCATTCCAAGATCGATCTTCGATCAGGGTATCGCCAGCTGCGGATTCAGGAAGAAAGAATACCGAAGGACAGTGAGTCAACAATTTGTTTTAATTATACGCCAATATTGTGTTTTATACACGGTGCACAAAACAGTTATACACAGAATACAAAACTTTGAGAATCTAGGAAACATGTACTTAAGACCTTCGGGAACTTATGTCAAAGCTCATAAAAGGTTAACACGTAGGAACCACATCTATTAACTCGGGCCAACACCATTATTTTGCCATGCATGTTATTTCAGTTAACCGAACAGATAAAGTACTCAAATTTCTTTTATTGAAATTCCCACTCTTGCTTCTAGCCAATAGATTTTTACATCTCTACTTTTCTTAATGGTAGTTGCATCGCGACAATTTTCTTCATTAGAGCGAACACTCATTTGCTTCGGTACTTGATCATTTCATATGACACACATGCAATCGTTTGTTACGCATGTGGCTTCCATTCTAACGATCGTTTTCATCAAAGTTACAAATATCATTTCACTATATCCAGTTATTGCCTTGTGACTCAGATAACCTGCATTGTTGTAGGTGATGACTCCTTGATATCAAATCAACAAAACTTTCCCGAAATTACTTTTCTTTTCAGTTACATACATGGTTTATCCTTGTAACCATGCCGAAATTCCCTTGTCGATACATACGTTTATTGTCAGATTGCGCTGAGACCAAGTTCAATTGCTTGAACTTGTCCATTTCGCATATTCAATTCAAGACACTATATGATGTATTGAAAGCATCATATTCAAATTCATTTTAGCAAGTGTTTCTTTTGCTTCGAGTCATAGTAGACTTGTTCGGTCTGCGACTCCATTAAATCGTTTGTTGGTTTCGACACCTTGTGGTGATGCTTTCACTAAATTGCAGCTTGCGCTAATCTCGTTTACGCATCTCGTACACGGATTTAATTGTTTATTTATTGACTTGCTCTAAATCCGCTCTGTTTTATAATGATTAAAGCAGTCTTAACACAATCGTGTGTTAAGACAATGGTACATAAATTTATTTTATATTCCAGTGTACCTTCTAACGGTTCTTTCATTATCGATCGAATGCCTTGCGATAATTATTGCTTGTTCATCTTCGGTCGAAAACAGTAGCTCTTTGATGTTCCATATTCAATTGAAAACCCTATGACATTGTTTAAATCGAATCTTCAGAATTGTTTCAGTGCGCTTTCATTTGATTTCAAACACGGTGAACTTGTTCGGTCACCGCTATTATTGAATTATGTCAGTGCGACACCTTGTGGTGTCGGTATAAACTTGTAGCCTGTGCTAATCACGGTCAACCGTTTCATACAAAACTACGTATACCTTTCATTTGACTCATAATTTAAACACTCTCAATGCAACTATGTATTAAGACGGTGAATACACCAGGTTTGGTTATAACTCATTTCGGTGTATCCTCGCAATTCAATAATTTCAACACACTAATTTTATTCATTTCTTTGTTCGAAAGTTGACAGATCATTTTCATGTCACTATTACATTTGAGCTTGCTGATTTTGAGTGCCTCTAGCGGATGCTATCGTTTCTAGAACTCATTTGCATATTGTGAACGATCGTTCGGAATTCTATTGGTCGAAACTCCTCTTTTGTTGAACCCCTGGTAACTAAGACACACTAGTTAATACGTCTGTACATTGACAACAAATTCTGAATCGCATATCTTTTGACCGTTGGGTTCTTATTGTTGTAATATGTCCTTGGATTCACCTGATAAGAGTAAGTCTTGATTTGGTTTCGTGATTATTCACCTTGGTATTATTCATGTCCAATTACGCTTGACGTAACTCTAAGAAGTTAACGTAGTCCAAATTTCGAGGACGAAATTTTCTTAGCAGGGGGAGAATGTGACAACTGTCAAATTTGCATGTATCCGTACAATTATTAAATAGTAATTAGTGCTTAATGACTGTGCTGATTTAACATTTATGACATGAATACTTTCTGATTATTGTTATCATGTATACATGTGCATCATATATTTCAAATATCATATCATTATTGCATGCAACACTTTATTGATTCAAATGATGCACGAAACAAAGCTAGCACATTTATCAGACAAATCAGAAAAATGCTGACGGAGTTCAGTGCATAGACAGAGATGGTATTAGGATACAGAATGAGCCAGAAACCAAGAGTTACACTAGTATAGTGTGTAGGAAAGTAGGGATCATAAAACTGTCTTCCTAAAATAGTTTAAGTGCCGGAAAGTGCCTAAAACTCACACAAACTGCAGAATTCTGCAGAAATCAGCAAAAATCAGCATTTAAACACTCTAATATCATGTAGAAATATGATTAAATGATCCTGAATGCTTTCCTAAGTGTCGGGAATCAAAACTGTCACAAAAAGGTAACATAAAGCACACTAAACTGCATAGTTTAGCACCTTAATGAACCGGTAACCAACCGAACAACCGGACACTACCCGAAACACCAAATTTCCACTAGACGCATTGTTTTAACATTACCAAGCTAGCTATGGTCCCCGAACATCATAACATACTATATAACATCTAGTAACTAACCAACCTAACTAAATACTTGAATTTCAACCATATTAACTAACTAATGGTTACAACCTAGTCTAGACCCCCCCCCACCTATAAACGGTTACATGTGGCCCCCACTTCTTGATTTTATTTGAATTCTTTAATGGATTTTGTCTACCACTTTTTATAACATATTGTCCAATAGATTTCGGGGCTGTTTGGTAGCCTCTTAATGACCATTAAGATGCTACCTCTTAATGGTTTAAAACCTCTGAATGAATAAGAGGTAACCTCAAGTCTGAATGGTTAAGAGGTAACCTCTGAATGGTAAATTATCACATGTCACATTCTTCTACCTTCTCATTGGTAAAATTCTTAATGGTTCCATTAAGAGGTAGCCTCTTAATGACCATTCTGTTGGAGGATTTTATTATAAACCACAAGTGCCTTCATTATCTTTCATTCTTACCATCACCAACACACACTCTCCTCTCCTCTTCCCCTACTCACGGCCAAGAACAACACACACACATCCATCTTCATCTTTCAAGTTTCATCCATTCCATTACTACTCAAAGGTGTAAGAAGGTGTATAAGGAAGCTAGGAACTCTTGGAAGTTAAAGGACCACTCACACAAGCTTTTATCCACCTCTTCTTCATCTTGTGATCATCCCTAGCCTTGAGCTAGTAGTAAGATCATCTACATCCATTTTTACATCTTATTAAGTTGGTTAAAAGATGATACAAGTAACTAATCTTGAAGAACACTATGAATCATGAACATGAAACTTAAACATAAGCTTAAAAATCATAAGAAATCATGTTGTTTAAGTGTTGTTATGCTTGGTTGATTGTTGATTGCTCATGTTTATGATGTTAAACATCATGTAATCTTGCTAGATGGTGATTAAAGACATAAACTAGCAAGATGAGAGGATGATTATGTTAAGATCAAAGTAATCATCTGTCACACCCCGATATTTCCACGTATTACCGGTGGGCCCGGTGGGGAGTATCGTGACGTAGTTGATATCATCATAGTCAAACAACACAATATATAAATGCACAGCGGAAGCAAAAGATAAATATATTACATTCTGAATATAAAGTAATGTCAAAGTATTACAACGGAAAGTAAAGGATCCACAGGCGGATCAAATAAAAGAAAACTGTTCAACAGACTTTAGGCATCTAGAACTTGCAAGATTCCCTATTGACGCCCTGAGCTCCCAGCCAATTACGCATAGTACCTGCCACTTAACCTTTTGGAAAATACGTCAGTTTACACTGGTAAATACAATTAACTGACTCGTTTTGAAAATGTTTAAGAAAATTGGTTTGAATGCACAAGGCACAAACATTCTTTCATAACCTGGGACAATTTTATTAATAAAAATCTTGTATCCGATTTACATGGTTATCCAACATTTAGGGCCGGTGATTATACAATACAAGCCGGTCAAGATTAATCGACACACCATGAATATAACTCACAAGAAGACATCCTTACGAGTGAGTATATCTTTTACATACGCAACAGGAGGTGTTATTCCTACACCTTGTGCTTAAGTTATGGACATTCACTTTTTAAATGAGCCAAGGATATCCAGGACACGGTCATTAACCCCCAATGTTATTTGTTATCAATCAATACAGATTAAAACGGGATTATGCAATTTAATCATCTCCGATTAAAAGGTTTCTACACCCGACCAAGCGGTATTTTTATAATATCGTATCCCAAGCCCGTATAAGGGAAAATAAGTTAAAAGTATTTACCTGAGCTAGCAATGCAATTTATACTCAGCTGTATATTCTAATCAGCAAGCAAAAGTACTTCCACTGGGGCTCTTAATCTGGAACGAAGGTTTTATTTACCTATTAGATTCCTAACGGGTCTTATTTAAGTCGTAACTTGGACCGGTTAGTTTTAAAGAAAGATACGGTTCAAAACGCATGATTAAGCGAAGACCGAAATAGAATGTGATTTAGACCCGACAAGTTTGGAGACTTGTATAATAAGGGTAAACTAAACACATTCTGGATTTTGAGATAAAAACGATAACGTTTGACCCGTTTCGGCTAATTTATGCAAACTAGTTACATAAACTGAACCGAACGCGAATAACGCATAATTATAAATTAGGAAAATAACCAACGAAAAGTCCATATCCATACCCTAATATGTATATATATGCGTTCAAGAGAATGAAGTGGGCCGAGCCCACTTGGACTTACGAAGAGGAAGTAGTTGGGCTCGCCACCAATGGGCCAACCAACCTTCTTTGGGCTCGCAAAGAATAGGTGCGTTGTGATTCTAAGGTCTCGGCCCGTAATCACAAGGTTGCGACTCAAAACCAAGAGTGGCGTACGGGTTGCCTTTGTATCACGCACATGTAACAATCAAGTACAATTAACACCCGTTCATTACATTCGCATCACGTACGCGAAATCACAACGCTAAACAGACAAGAGTAGTGCACCATGTATGTTTAATCCCGTTGCAAACTAATTTATTAAATTGTGGGTTGCATGTATGGTTATGATTTCGAGGATCTAGGCATTAATATTATATGATTGTTGTTTTTGCATAATGAATGGGATATAAGATTCAATGATTAATGTATCACATGATTTGGGTGTATTGTTTGCCGTCAACAGTGTAGTATCACATGGGCCACCATTCAAATTGATGCATTCAATGTTTGACTAAAGACCACTCATATACATCTGTGTAACACCCCAAAAACGGGTTTGGTAATCAAACCACGTTAATACTAAAAGACGGGTAAAGTACCGTTAGTGATAAAAGTAAACCGGTAAATATTAGGATTTAATTAAATAAACCTAATATTAAATAAAAAGTGAACAAATCCTTTTGAGGAAATTAAAATGGATAAAAAGGCCCGAGTTAACGGGACTCAAGATAAACTTAGTCATAGATTCCCCGAACCCACTAATTTAATTAGGAATGCTTAACCTAGTTAATAAGTGGGGAACATTATTAGAAATAAGTGGGTTGTACCCTACCTAACTAACTAACCAAACTTGAGGGGCCAAAAGAGGAAGATTGAAACTTAATATTTATTTTAATAAAAACACTACACACAAACTAGTGCGTGAGTGTGTGTGTGCGTGAAAGAGGCCAGGGGAAGCAAGGAGAAGCCAAAACCCTGACTCAAGCTAATTCACCAAATTGAAGGTCAAAACTAGCTCAAATCAAATGCATGATCACTTACAAACGATCACCAAGTCAAGGGGATCGTGAGGTATGTCAAATTTTATAATTTGGTAATGTTTTGGAATCTATGATGAACACTCAAAATCAGAATTCGTAAATGAATGTTGAGTTTATGAGTGATATGGTATGAAATTCATGTTTAGAAATGAACACTAGATGAAAACTTGATGAATTAGCACTAGAAACAAAGGATTTGATGAAGACCCTTGTATGTGCTAAGTGGGTTTTGATTTAATAATGAAGATGATGATAACCTTGTGTTTAAAAACCATTATAATTGATAATAGAAACAAGGTACTTGAACAAATTACATGATTGGGTATTTGTTCATACAAGATTGAGATGGGTTTTTATGATATGATGATGTTAGTGTCAAACTTGTGATTAGAATCATCATATTAGTTAGTAAAGACAAAGTACTTGAACAATTTAGGTGTTTGGGTACATAAATCATATTTACCATGAAATGGGTTTTTGAATAATAAGATGAAATGATGAATTTCATGAGTTTAAAGAGAAAAATAGTCAAAGAATCATAAGGTGTGAAAGTCATGATTTGGAATGACTAATCTAACAACCTTGTGAATAATGAATGATAGTTGGCGCTTAACAAGCTAGGGGAAGCTTGATGAGTGAGCGGGTCAAACGAAGCAAGAACGGAAAGAAAAGCGTGGCGTGGATGCGAGGTAAGTGTAATTTACACACTTATGTAGAATACCCGTTTATTCGATACGTTGTAAACGTGATAACGATAATATTGGAAATATGGAAATTTGTCAAGTGTCGACTAATGTAAATCAAGGTTAAAAGGATACCCATGGCGTAAGCCGAAATGGGTTGAAATTGTAAGAAAAGAGTGTAAAAGAAAAAGGGTATGGTAATAAAATCCGGGATGGGATGGATGTATGAATTAGAGATCAAAAACGATGTTTTTGATTAAATATATAATGTTGGGCATATAGTCCAAACGGGTCGAATGGTGGCGATAACACCATTTGACAATATAGACTAATGTGGTTGTCAAGTCTTATGTTAACAGGACCGATTAGCAAATCGGATAATTGCGTCACCATTGATGGTGTGATAATGAAAACGAGGTATAAATCGGGTCTACTTGTTGATCCGGGCCAGGTACGCATAATTATGTTGTAGTTAAAAGTGTTATTTTGGTCGAATAATTTGAGAGAGAGTCCTTCGTCGTAAAAGGACCAAAATCGACCAAAACGCCCTTGTAGGCTAAATTGAACAAACAACCCTTAAAGGTTGTTTGGAAACGAGTTTTATGATTAGGTAAATACTTAGAATAAGTATAGAATCTGAAAGAGGTATTGTATTAGTCAAATGGCACTATTTGAGTTTTTGCCGTAAAATAATGATTCGAGAGGTAAAATTTGGTTTATATAGATCACTACATTAAACCCACCATAAATACAGTTGTGGTGGAAGATTATAGGATGAGAAATGTGGTGATGGAATGCTAGAAGCAATCGAAAGTGATTTTAGGCTTGAAAGTGCTTAAATACCCTTAACGGGTCAAAATAAGCACTTGAGCGTAAACGGGTTTTTATTATGTAAGAAACCCGTGATTTGAGATTAACATGATAGGATACATTGAAACTAGGAATTTCATAAGTTTAAAGATCAAATAAACATGTTTGATGATGAAATCATGAACGGGTCAAAATTTGGTAAAAAGGGTAATAAGCCGAAGAGTTAAAAGTCTGAAATTTTATTATGTCGGATGTTAAATTTTAACTCCATATGATGGAGAATTAAATTACGGACGCGTAGGAAAAAGAATCGGGTAAAACGGATTAAAAACGAGAGAGTTATGCTCGTTTCCGTGAAATCGGGTCATGCTGGGAATCTGCAGCACCAGCAAACAACATTCTGTCAAAAACAGGTGCTAGCGTAGCGCGAGCATGTGCTAGCGCTACGCGAGCATGTGTCAGTTTCGTGAAAATCATTTATTTTAACCGTTGATGCATTGCAAACCCGTTTAAATACGTTCTAAGTTACGTATGACTAATCCAACTCATGTTTTATGAGTTTCAGGTAAAATTTTAGCACCGGAGGACGATCAAGCACAATGAAGAACCGAACACGATCAAGAAATAAGCTTCCGCACGACGTTTCGTTGTTACATTTAAATGACGACTTAATTACATTATGTTCTAAACTTCTAACTTTTGTAAGAGGCTTTTAATAAGCCGTATTTCCGATGTATATGTAATCTTAATTACATGATTGTTTTTCGTAAATTATACGTTAAACCGTTAAATAATAATAAGGGTGTTACAATCTGACTGGGCCACACCACCATATCATGTGATTGCCTTATCATTTGATTTTATTCAAGGTGGTTTAATAAAAAGAATGGCTATGATAGTTATAGGGAGTTGTGAAACCAAAAAGTATGGTAAGTGCTTCTGTCTTGTCGAGTAGCATAGGATGGATGGTGGTATGATGATGATGATATGAAACAGTAGGGTTTGCAGGCTAAGTCTCCACGACGAAACAGTGGGATCTCATCACAAACCGGTCACGATGAAACACTAGTGTTTCGTCACAAATTGGCTTAGACGAAACATTGGGAGTTTCGTCACATAGGTGATTCGTCGTGGAAGCCTGCATGGGTCTTTCGCCGTAGGAGCATGCATGGTCTTTCGCCAAATGGCCTGGGTAGTGAAACGATTATGTGGTTTAAGTTATTATACACTAGTGTTTGTGGAACTCTGTTTGTTGAATGATATTAATGTTAACCGGAAAGGAGTGTCTTGACTTGACTGTTGAGAATAACCAACTCACTGTTGAATGCTAATATGTGATATGCATGCTATGTGATGAATGTAATCTGTGTACAATAGGTTGACTCTGTGAATAAGAACATGTGAAACATGTATTATTGATGCAAACCCGTATGTGTGTGTGACTTGAACACCTGTTATGTGATAACCATAAACTATTATACATGACGATGAGTACTGAGATTCATGAAACACTGCTGTAAGTAGAGCACTTTTATGTTAATCATTGTTAAGTGACATGCACGTGGGATGTAAACTTGTTTGAGAAACGAATGCCCGATATGTGATATACTGTGATCTTAATAGCAACTGCAATCCATGAAAACACATGTACTGTTAAGTGATTGAGTGGCATGTGAAACCCGTACACTTGTTATATGATTTCATGATATATCTTTAACAATTACGATGCGTATAAGAACGTGTGTCTTACTTGTTTGCTACTTGTGCAACGTGTACGTTAGATACGTGATATGTGTGAAACACTATACTGATTGTCTTTGGTAACCACGGTAGGGTTTGGTTGACCGACTTGGAACGGGTAAAGTAACTTGTTAAATACCGAGCAAATCTAAGGTGAGTTCACTGCTCTTTTTCTAAGCATGCGTCCCGGGGAGGGACATCTGGTAATCGTTCTGGGGAGGAACGTCGGGTTATTGGGATGTTGGTTAATACACTCATTTCTATCGATAAGTCCCCTTACATCTACCGATTAGTTGCCGGGGAGGCAACGGGGTTATTAGTTGATAGCGCTATTAGGTTTGGCACCCTCACACCGTACCGGGGAGGACAGGCGTGAACTAATTACCTTAACCACTTGACCATTGTGTGATACAGCATTGGGGTTTGGGCAAATAGATCTAGAGCCATCTGCGGTAATCGAGTTAATAACAACATCAAATCACTGAAATGTTTTATACTCATATCTGGTAACTAAACACGTTAACAAAACTTTGAACTCACCAGCGTCGTCTGACACACTTATCTGCATGCTTGCAGGTCTATAGGTTTATGTCGTTGGGACTTGGTGTCTGGGATGCTGGAGTGGTCATGGGTCGAGATACATGGAATCGCAATACAAGCCTAATGGTTTATGTACACATGGTTTATGAAATACTTAACAAATGAGTTATGCTTCCGCTGTATACAATGAATGATATGTAACGTTTTATAACACTTTATGTTAATGAATGAATGTTTTATTTAAATATAATTATGAGTTCAATGTGATTTGTGGCTAGATCCTGGTATGTCACATGCCCCGCGGTGTTTCCGCAGGTGGTATTTTGGGAGTGTGACAGTTTGGTATCAGAGCCACTGGTTATAGTGAACTAGGTTTTAAAAATGTTTTTCTAAAACCAGACTATAACCGAACAGTTCTGAATACGTGAATCTGACCATGACACTCAGCTCCAGATTGCAAGGTTCGTCTCTCGTTTACTCATTGTACTGCATAACTAGTGAACATTTACATATGATATTGCATGTGATTGCACGTTTAGCACAACAGTACGGATTCATGTGTTACTTGCATGTGTTAAGTGGTTGATAGTGTGGTGTTACCTTAGACATTCGTGATTCATGTTTTGTGATGTTCCTTGTTTGCTACTCGAGTCTGAGGGACTATTTAACACGAGTTAGGAGGAGCTGAGATGAGCATGCAAACCATGTTATTATTATGGGTGCACATATAATAATAATGTGGGGTGCATGTGAGTCCCAACGAGGTCTAGCAAGTGTGGAAGGGGTTCCATTCTATTATTTGACCAAATGTGAAACATAACAAACCTATACGGGTCGTAGCAGTGATTATCTCCTACTCGAACATGATCTTTTCACTTCTCTCTGAATCCTTACGAATCTCGATGCTATCGAAAATTACCTGAACACCCATTTGAATATCTAGCGAACTGTGTAGAATGTTAGGTGCTAGTACGAACATCCCTGAGTTGGATGCCTCAGCATTGAATGATTGGACTATACCTTCCTCACTTATCTTTGTTTGCTGGAACTTACCGTGTTGACGCCTTAAACCCCGAAGTGCGATCACTTCTGCAGCACTCTAGCAGCATACTGTGTATCACTCTATCAACTTGCAAGGACGATGGACAAGAGGATGAGCGTAGTGCCTTACCAACCTTAGTATTAGAACGACCCTGATTACCGGCAACGGACACCAGCAGGCTGACTTCAACCGAATCCTTAACCCTAGTCAGCGATTTATGGGAGTCAGCTCCTACGGATTAATCGGGATATAAACGATAACAATTGACCATGGTGTGGAATGGGTAACTGCCAGCACAATGAGTAGCGCCTTAGGACGTGGCACGGAATGTGAAAAGATGGACCCTGTTGGGGAAAGATCGTAGGGCTCCGTTTCAAGCAACAACATTAGAGGCAACAGTCACGGAGGCATCAAGGTACTCATAATCGTAGCCTACCGAATGGAAACAAAGGTGACTTCGACAAGGATTGACTGTTATCAAGTCAAAATGTCAACAACTAGAGGACACTGACAGCATTGGGAATCCACATGACAGTAACAACAACATGGAAATGATGCTCATGGAAGGGCACTTAGGGTTGGCGTGGGCGACGCCAGGATTACAGCAACATGGTGGCCAGCACGTTCTTGGAAGCTAATCGTTTCGTCCCTGTTCTGTTCAACCCTGATACTTCTTGGAACCGAACCTGTTGTGGAAACGACTGATGACAAGTCAACTGAAACCTCATATGTTTGTTAAGATGCAAAATCGACCTTGTGGGACAAGTGTTCGACATCTACCCTTGATAGATTCGTTGAAATAGTTAGTGTGGATGGGTTATCCAGACATCGTGAAGATATACCCTGTGAGAAGAAAATTTTGCGTATCCTTCTTCAGCAATGAAGGCCCAGAAGTATCCACGGAAGGATTACCCTGCTATATTAGCAACTGTTACTAATGTTATGATTAAGGAAAAGAGGATCGAGGATCCACCAACTGCCCGTGATTTCTCTCGATGTTCTACCCGTAGAATTTACCGGTTTACTTCCACAATTGTAGAGAAGAATCTCAGTTGATCTCGCGCCAGAGGCAGCCCTGATTACTCGTACTTCATACTGTCTTGCGCCAGGAAGGTTGCAGAAACTGTCTACTCAACTACAGGAACTGCGGGACAGGAGTTTTTTCGGACCTAGTTTTTCGTTTTGGGGAGCCCCAGTTATGTCCGTAAAGATAAGCCCTTTTCGTATGTGTACTAATTATCGAGAACCCAGCAAGGTGACAGTCAAGAACCGTTTGCTTTGACCATGTAGTGACACCCAGATGACCAGTTGTGTGGGAGAAGTTTCCATTCGAGGATTGATTAATGAACAAGCTATTATCAGGTGGAAGTCCAAGGGGAGAATGTTCCTGGAACGGTATACCGAACGCAATACGGCCAGCGCGACTTTGTACACCACAACCATTGAGTTAATCAACACACCAGCAGCTTTATGGATCACATGAATCGATCGTGTTTATTAAGGAAGTCCTGAATCATTTCCAGAGAAAGGAACATCATGGGCGGCATTTGTACCTTATTTTAGAGCTCCTGAAAGAGGAGCCACTCCGCGCAAAGTCTTGTTAGACGTAACTTTAGGATTCGAGAAGTACATTTTTGGTCATGCAATCAACGAAGTAGTAATACATGTTGATCTCGCTAAAGATCCATTGTGTTAGAAACTGATCGACACCAAAGATTCCTTCAGGGATACAGCAATTCCTTGGTTCCACTAGATTCTATCGCAGATTCACCAGGGGATTTTTGAAGATCGAGCAGCTTTAACCTCTTTAGCACAGCATGGTGCTGTGTATTCATGAGCGACAGAACAGGAGGGCATCTTTTCAGCTTTTGGAAGCCCAACTCATCAATGTACTGAGCATCGCTTCTATCCGAGAGTACTGATGACCTAGCGGTATACCATGATGGTCCGAATCAGAGTCCCAGTTACGCGCCGATGCGACATGAGAAGGTGATGACTTATGTAATGGAGTTACGAAGAGGAGCTGCACGACACACAACCTGCGGTGGAAACCGTGGCCTTTGGATGTAAATTGGAGGCATTACTTCGATGGTACCAAATGCACTACTTAGACCGATCGCAAGGGCCTCCCGTGTACCTTTGTTTCGGAAGAGCTAAAACGTGCAATGACGTCGCTGGATGGCACTTTTGAATGATTACGACTGTGAAACCTGAACGTGCATGAGCTTTGCAGCTCACTATCGAATCTAACTTACCTGATCAGACTCGCTCTGTTCAAACTGGGGAACTGAAGGAAGAGAATTTTCAAGCTAAACCCATGCGGGGCATGGAGAAGCAACCCTTGGCAGGTCGGACGATATTCGCTACCTTACGAAACGAATGTGGATCTCATTATATGGAAACTGTAGGGAACTTGTGTTGAGCGAAGCACACCATCCTCGATATTCTAGTCATCCGGATGTTGATGGAATATATTGGGATCTAAGGATCTTGTGCTGGTAATCGGGCATGAAGGCCCACCTAGCCATGTTTGTGAATGATGTTTGACTTGTGGAAAAGTCAAGGTGGAGTACCAGCAACCAAAAACACCCATATGGAAATGGGAACAGACTGCCATGGATTCTGTCACTAGTTAACTCGAAATGGAAACAATGTCACCAGGGTGATCGTTGATTGTCTCATGTTACCAGCACACTTTCTTGCAATCAAGGAAACTGACGAGTCTTCATAGCTGTGAATGTTTCTCTGAGAGAGGCGGATTTTAGGCACGAGGTGCCAACTCCTGTTACCTCTGATTTTGATCTATGCTTGATTTATGACAGGCAACACATAACACCCTTGGCTCACGTGTAGACATGAGCATTGGACACATGGTCAAATTAAACGAACCATCCTGACACTCGAAGACATGCTGCGAGCATGTGTGTGTTTGGCTCTAGTGAGAATTGGAAGGACTCTTATCTTTGGTTGAGTTCTACAGTAGAAGTTACCATCCTAGTATGCAGACAGCTCCGTTTGAGGCATTGCTTGGGCGACAGTGCCGATTCCCTTGTGGGACTAAGGTGGGTGGCAACCTAATCACAGGTCCAGGACTTGTGCTTGAAACCTTTGAGAAGATTGTTTAGATCGGAAATTGTTGACGGCAACGCGTGACCTTCAAGAAAGCTGATAAGCTTAGGAAACACTGGGAGTTCGCTGTAGGCGATCGTGTCATGTTGAAAGCCTCACCCTGGGAGGGTGTGGTACGCTTGGGAAGCGTGGCGAGTTTAACTAACGTTACATTGGGCCATTCAAAATTCTGGGAAGAATCGGTAGCATAACCTACAAACTCGAGTTACCCGACGAGTTGGGTAATGTACACAATGTCATTTATGTCTCGGATCTAAGGCAGTGATTGCCCGATGAAACACTTGTGATACCTCTACTGGAGCCTAAGGTTAACAACAAGTTACGGTTTGTCGAGGAATCCATTGAAACATGGACCAGGAAGTCAAGATTCGTTAACATGGTCAAATTCCAATCGCAAGGATTCGTTGGAACTCAAGACGTGGACTAGGGTTCACGTGGGAACGCTGAGATCAGATGAAGCTCAGGTATTCTCAATTGTTCATTATTGCTGAAACAATTCTGATACAACTGGTGAATTTCGGGACGAAATTCCCTTTCAAGTTGGGGATGATGTGGTACCCGAGGAAAATCCACAGTCATCCTGATCTAACACCGTGCTGCTTTGCATTACTTGTCAAATTTCGGGACGAAATTTCTTTCAAGTTGGGGATGATTTGACAACTCGAAATTTCAAGACTTGTACGGCGCACTACTCTTGTCTGTTTAGCGTTGTGATTTCGTGTACATGATGCGAACGTAATGAACGGGTGTTAATTGTACTTGATTGTTACATGTGCGTGATACAAAGGCAACCCATACACCACTCTTGGTTTCGAGTCGCAACCTTGTGATTGCGGGCCGAGACCTTAGAATCACAGCCCACCTATTCTTTGCGAGCCCAAAGAATGTTGGTTGGCCCATTGGTGGCGAGCCCAACTACTTCCTCTTCGTAAGTCCAAGTGGGCTCAGCCCACTTCATCTCTTGAACGCATATATATACATATTAGGGTATGGATATGGACTTTTCGTTGGTTATTTTCCCAAAAAGAGGCACAAGTCAAAACTAAGCATTCTCTTCTCAATTTTGACGGCAGTAGTGGTCCAGTTTGTGGTATGTTTCATATCTTATTTGATTATGCTTTTACTATTATCAATTATTAAATTGTGGGTTGCATGTATGGTTATGATTTCGAGGATCTAGGCAATATTATTATATGATTGTTGTTTTTGCATAATGAATGGGATATAAGATTCAATGATTAATGTATCACATGATTTGGGTGTATTGTTTGCCGTCAACAGTGTAGTATCACATGGGCCACCATTCAAATTGATGCATTCAATGTTTGACTAAAGACCACTCATATACATTTGATTGGGCCGCACCACCATATCATGTGATTGCCTTATCATTTAATTTTATTCAAGGTGGTTTAATAAAAAAAAATGGCTATGATAGTTATAGGGATTTGTGAAACCAAAAAGTATGGTAAGTGCTTCTGTCTTGTCGAGTAGCATAGGATGGATGGTGGTATGATAATGATGATATGAAACAGTAGGGTTTGCAGGCTAAGTCTCCACAACAAAACAGTAGGATCTCATCACAAACCGGTCACAACGAAACACTGGTGTTTCGTCACAATTTGGCTTCAACGAAACATTGGGAGTTTCGTCACATAGGTGATTCATCGTGGAAGCCTGCATGGGTCTTTCGCCGTAGGAGCATGCATGGTATTTCGCCAAATGGCCTGGGTAGTGAAACGGTTATGTGGTTTATGTTATTATACACTAGTGTTTGTGGAACTCTGTTTGTTGAATGATATTAATGTTAACCGGAAAGGAGTATCTTGACTTGACTGTTGAGAATAACCAACTCACTGTTGAATGCTAATATGTGATATGCATGCTATGTGATGAATGTAATCTGAGTACAATAGGTTGACTCTGTGAATAAGAACATGTGAAACATGTATTATTGATGCAAACCCGTGTGTGTGTGTGACTTGAACACCTGTTATGGGATAACCATAAACTATTATAGATGTCGATGAGTACTGAGATTCATGAAACACTGTTGTAAGTAGAGCACTTTTATGTTAATCATTGTTAAGTGACATACATGTGGGATGTAAACTTGTTTGAGAAACGAATGCCCGATATGTGATATATTGTGATCTTAATAGCAACTGCAATCCGTGAAAACACATGTACTGTTAAGTGATTGAGTGACATGTGAAACCCATACACTTGTTATATGATTTCATGATATATCTTTAACAGTTACGATGCGTATAAGAACGTGTGTCTTACTTGTCTGCTACTTGTGCAATGTGTACGTTAGATACGTGATATGTGTGAAACACTATACTGATTGTCTTTGGTAACCACGGTAGGGTTTGGTTGACCGACTTGGAACGGGTAAAGTAACTTGTTAAATACCGAGCAAATCTAAGGTGAGTTCACTGCTCTTTTTCTAAGCATGCGTCCCGGGGAGGGACATCTGGTAATCGTTCCGGGGAGGAACATCGGGTTATTGGGATGTTGGTTATTACACTCATTTCTATCGATAAGTCACCTTACATCTACCGATTAGTTGCCGGGGAGGCAACGGGGTTATTAGTTGATAGCGCTATTAGGTTTGGCACCCTCACACCGTATCAGGGAGGACGGGATTGAACTAATTACCTTAACCACTTGACCAATGTGTGATAGAGCATTGGGGTTTGGGCAAATAGATCTAGAGCCATCTGCGGTAATCGAGTTAATAACAACATCAAATCACTGACATGTTTTATACTCATATATGGTAACTAAACACGTTAACAAAACTTTGAACTCACCAGCGTCGTCTGACACACTTGTCTGCATGCTTGCAGGTCTATAGGTTTATGTCGTTGGGACTTGCTGGCTGGGATGCTGGAGTGGTCATGGGTCGAGATACATGGAATCGCAATACAAGCCTACTGGTTTATGTACACATGGTTTATGAAATACTTAACATATGAGTTATGCTTCCGCTGTATACAATGAATGATACGTAACGTTTTGTAACACTTTATGTTAATGAATGAAAGTTTTATTTGAATATAATTATGAGTTCAATGTGATTGGTGGCTAGATCCTGGTACGTCACATGCCCCACGGTGTTTCCGCAGGTGGTATTTTGGGGGTGTAACACTTTATGTTAATGAATGAAACTTTTGTTGATGTTTTCAAACTACATGTATTTCTAGAAATTAAGTATGGATCTGGCGGGCGTTGAAGTTTAGAAGTCATGTCTCTAATAAAAGGTGTCATCCGAAGTCGAAGGGTTTGGGTTATGTATTTTATCTTGGATAAGATACATGGCTCGAAACCTAGTTTGTTAGTGTCTTTTGTGAAGTCCTTATGGATCTAAAACTTGTTGGTATTGTATTTTGAACATGAAGTCTGTGTTTTGGGATTTAAAACAATGTTGCTTGTAACATTTTAAAACTATCTATGGATGAACATCTTGGTTTTATCATATAGTTGTTTGTTATGGTTGAATGCAATGATATTAAGCAAGTCACACATAATCACGCTTTCACAAAAGTCAGGGTGTGACATAACAAACCTGCCATGGCTTGATCGAACTGAAGTTTAAAATAAACAGAAGTTTAACAAACCTGCAACGACGAGGGCTTGATTGTGTAGCAGACTGGCAGCGACGAGGGCTTGATCTAATAATCAGATTATGACATTGTTTTAGGAATTAGGAATTTAGGGTTAGATTTTGGTATGTGGCGACGTCATGCATATCTTCGAACATGGACTGTCTATGTGATTGTTTTAGGAATTAGGGATTTAGGGTTAGATTTTGATATTAACTATTAAGTTGAGCCAGTATATATTTTGGGCTTTTAATCTTTAAAATCTATTATATATATATATATATATATATATATATATAGGGTCAGGATTTAGAGAAAACGGTGGAAAGTGTGAGAACGGTGAGAACGCTTATGAATCGTCCGATCAAAATAATCTATGGACTAGATTGGCGCGGTGGCGTTTTCGTAGTTAACATCAATTTTATTACGTGGACGCGCTTATTAAGGGTAAAAAAGTCTTTTGACCTCTCCACACAAAACGCCATCTCATGAAATAAAACGCCAAACAAAAATCACACACCATTCTAACTAAAAAAACGTCATTAGATATAAAACGCCAAACTTAATTATAATAAAATCCCGCCAAAAAAATCCTATATATACAACATCTCAGACCTTAAACTAAAAACACACACAAAACCCCAAACGTCATATTTAATATATACCATTCGTCTTAGAAACGCCAAAAAAACCCAAACATCAAATATCTTCTAAACCAAAATGTTTATTTGAAATTCAGTTTGGTTTATTTAGTGGCGTTCTTTTTCTCGGTAAAACGCCAAAAAAGTTTAAAAAAATCAAACATCGTTCATTGGAAATTCAAAGATTGTTGGCTGAAAGGGTGTAAACTCAATAACATTTTGCTGCATGAGATGGACAAATATTCTAGAAAAGAGGTTGATTTCAGACTTTGTGCTTCCACACGGCGACAAAAAACTACTTCGAAAAACAAAAATAAAAAAAATCATACGAAAGTCGAAACAGCCAGTGAAGATGCTTCAAAAGAAGAAAGAGACTGGTGACAGTGAAGATTTGGAAGATCAATATATTTTTTTTTAATTTTCTTTTTCAGTTGATTGTTATATAATAACAACGCCATATCTAATAAAAATGCCACACTGCTAAATATTTGTCAAAACGCCAACATGCCATAAAACGCCCCAAAAACTACCAAACCATAATAAAATTACTTTGGACAAATATTATAAAAGACCCCCCAAAAAGTAGAAAAAAATAAAATAAAATAAATAAAAACCAAACTTGAAAATGTAACTAGAAACGGTAACTACAAATCAGTAAAACTGAAGAGAGGGAAATTTATTATATTAGAATCTAAAACGCCAAACTTGAAAGATGGGATGTGTTACAGACTTCAGAGATAAAACTTATCAAAAACAATAATTACAATCAGTAACTGAAACGACGAATACCTTATTATAATAATGCACCGCCTAACTTACGCGCCAAAAAGACATCCTATAAAATGATACGTCTCAGCAACTTCCATTTGATCAAACCAAAAAAACAAACGCCAATACTACTAAATACCACTCACTGTAAAACGCCAAAAAAATAAAAAATTGAAGACGGCTAATATGCTTTCTTGGATATTTAGAATTGTTCTTCGTGAAGTTTCACTGAATGAATTGTTAGCTGAGGGGAGTAACTCAGTAAGATTTTGCTGCATGAGATGGACAAAAATTCAAGAAAAAGATACTGATGACAGTCATATGTCATTTTGTATTCTTTGTTCTTGAAGAAGGCTTGGATGAGGAGAAGAGATCAATGACACTGAAGAGTGGGATGATTATAAAGATGAAGATCAAGATGAAGAAAAAACGAAAAACCCACCCACACGTCATAGATCTATGTCCCCAAACATCCACAAAAAGCCACTTCAACAGACGAGCAGACAAAATAATTAAACCGATGGGTTTGTTAAGTTTTACATAAAACGTCATATATTTGGTGACAGTTCTTGTACTATTAAAGAAGAGAGAGACTGATGACAGTGAAGATTGTGAAGAGAGATCCGATTAGGATTTTTAATTTATTTTCTTCGCTTCTATTTTTTTCTCGTGTGGTTGTAATATAATCTTACAATTGTAAAACGCCAAGATACCAAAAACGCCAAAATGTATATAAAAAATAATAGAACAATGAGCCATCTTGTTTAAAACGCCTTGAAATACGCCATTCAGGTAGATTTCCTGACCCCCTGGGTTCCAATGGCATACGATTTTAATAAACGCCATAAACGCCAAAATGTTAATACAATGAAACCATTAAACGCCATTAATTATTGAATTTGGTTAACGCCAAAAATCTTAAACCCCAAAAATAAAACAATATTGTGAAAAGCGGAACTGGAAAAGCAGAAGATAAAAGGACAAAAAAGCCCCTCCGCCCTTCTCTATGTCGCGTGACACGTGTTGGGTCAGGATGCGTTCTCACCGTTCTCACACTTTTGAGCGTTTTCTCCTGATCCCGTTTCTATATATATGTATATTAATAAAAATAATTCGAGCGAAACCGAGCGATTGACGAGCGAGCGGACCTTTGCTCATTCTTGGTTTGAATTTGAATCGAACCGATCCGAGCGGCTTATTTACAAACTGAGCGGGAATCGAACGAGTATTTTTCGAGCGAGCGTCGAGCAGTTTGGACAGCCCTACTCCTGTCATGTTATCTGTGAAACTTGAACCCAAGACCTTCTCCTCTCAAGATGTTTAAAGGCATTTTTTCTTGTCTAAAATAATATAGTATAGATATAGATAGTATAGATATTGATATTTTTTGTTTAATAATAATGAGTGTTAGGCTTAGATTAGATAACCTAAAAGTGAAAGAAAAATTCACGTAAGAGACGGATAGTTTTGTACCTATGTAACTTATTTTACATCCAGTACCACTTGGTATCAATCCTGAAGTTGTTGCATTAAGAATTTCTTTAATAAATATTATATTTGTGTGTGTATATATATATAATTTCATATGTTATCTGTACATAAAGTTTATTAATTTGAGTAAAAAACAACACAACTTTTTTTAAATGGTTAACTTCATATATTAGGTTACCACACTTCCTAAATTAGAGAGCCTCATTTTGCCCTACTCCGGCCAAACTATGTCGTCTTAACCGGGCCCACGCTGGCTTCAGAGTTTGGCTTTTACGGGCGTTCCACAGGAAACCATACCGCCGGCTGTCACTTCACAGTCGTTGTGCTGCCAAAAGAGCAGAACTCTCTGGCGTAACACACAGTGGGACGAAAACCAGTGAGCACAGGAATCGAACTGACAACCTTGCACAAGGTCTAGTTCAAATCTTTTTATTGCATATATCCACCCTAAAATAACACAAGTGAGATTTGAACTTGGCCTTGGCCTCTGTTAAAAAACCCAAACTTTCTGTCACTAGGCCACTGGTGGTTGGACAAAACAACACACCTTTAGACCGTGGGGTACGGTGGGGGTTGGGTTGGGGCCATGAGTTGACACGTGGAGTTGGAGCCCCCCACCGGTGAGTGACGTGTCCGTGGGGTATGGCGGGGCTTGGGTTGGGGCGTGGCTTGGCAGTTTATTAAAAAAAAGCGAATAGGACATGGCCAACAAAGTGAATAGGAGCCCGCCACATAGGATTGTTGATCAGTTCTGTTTAGACATAATGGAAAACATGAAAACATACCTTTGATTGCATCAGTACAGGCCAGCAGAGGATCCAGATGGAAACGCAACAACAGGGTTTGACATGATTGTCAGCTCCTTAGGGTGCAATCTAATGATGGTGATGAAGGAAACCGATAAAGGGGAATCGATTATGGAGAGGGAGGCGACATTGATGTTATGTGTTATTAAGGTTTGTGTAAGTGTCTAACCCTTTAACCTCCACATTATTCTCCTTATATATGCACCCAAGAGGAAACCCTAATTAATTAATAATGGTAATAAGGCCCATCAACAATTACCAACTAATTATTTAATAGGATTGTTATATATTTTGATCCATATAATGTAAATGATTATAATGGCTACTAGATTAAATATAAAATAAAATATATTTAATCTTACATTCTCCCACTTAGCCGAGTAATCATTTACTATGAGTATTAGATAAGCCTGATCAGGAGTTAACACTCATTTTAGCCTTAAACAAGTACTATAGCAGAGAAATACAGCCGTTGAATCATTATGCGACTCAGGACCCCCATTAGTCATACTATAGCCTTAATTTAAAACTTAATCGTTATGATAAAAATACGCATAAGCCCTTTGTTTTATTTGTAACTTTATTTGTCTATATGCCGTTATGCTAGCTTGACATATTCTTAGAGACATACAAAATCAAACTGATGAGGAAAATTAACTAATACTTAGTCATTCATAGTACGATATGCAATCGCGCACGGCCATTAATTAATACCCGTCTATGAGCTCTCTTAATAAGACTTGTGGGTAATAACCCTTCAGTTATATGATCCTTAAGCATATCATGAATGTATTCGATACAAAACTTAGTTTCCTCAATTCGTTCATAAACGAATAATTAATTGCGTATCGAAATTTAATGCAGCACCTCTCGAACTGTTACTGTTCAAGGAGTCATGGTAGCTGACTTTATCACACTAAGTCTTCAAAACATTAATTATACGGAGTTAATGAGCTTATGAGTCCACTGATAAATTTCTAACAACTTTTAGTGAGTATATTATGTCGTTATAACTTAGGTTGTTAATATCAGTGCATTATGACTCCTCCATGAGATAGGTTTTGTCTGCTGACATAAGGATATACCCGAAATTACATTCTTGTCATCTTTGAATATCACAAAGTTAAAGTAATAAACCGGTTTTAATTCTCACTTTTCTTGAAATCATAGCCTCTCGTTTCTTTTAAAGATATTATAATACTCCATTAGATGCTTCACATTAATCTAGATATATCTAGTGTGTTGCAATGTGAGTAATATCTAAACGAGTATAGACTTAAACTTACATAAGGCTTCCAATTAATGAAGCGTAAATAAATAATCTCATTTATCCTATTATCCTCTAAAGGAGAGCAGTATTGTTTGTTACATATGTAAGGACCCATTTAATGTTAAACTTATGGACCGGAACTAATGTCCCATTTGGTCTATCTCGGTATGTTATGATATCTATCACGTAAGAGATATCACTGAGATCTATTATATCAAAGTTTGTGTTAACAATGCTTTGACTTATGTAACAAATACTTGTCAAAAGAATTTCATCTATATAGACAAGTTTAATTTAGTTGCTCCCACTCATCTTGAGGTAGGTACATTAATCCACTTGGTTGTTGATGAAAATAATTATGTTAAGATTTCATCATATTATGATGTTTGCATTAACCCATACATAGATTTTATTGGCTTATAGACAAACTGTTCTTTAACCTTCAGTTTGGAACTTTCAGGTTATTTTATGAACATGTAAATGTGTCATCCAATTGTTAGGGAAAATTGTTTTTAATGTTCATCTAATGTAGCTTTAAACTATTATAAGCTACTAGAACAGTGATGATCCTCAAAGAAATCTTTTGTTAGATATGTAATAAAGATTCTTTAATAATTTATCTCTTCCTGAGTACAACCTTTGACAATCAATCAAGCTTCTTTGTGTCTTAAAGCTTATATTAGGATTTGGTTTAGTTATGAACACTCTTAGGTAATTCAATCAAATCCCAAACGTTATACGAACACATAAAATCAGTTTTACTAGAAAACTGTTTTATTCCATTTAAAAGAATATTGATTGACACTAATGGCTTAATTTGAAGAGATAGGACCAGTAAACTTTTCCAAAATCCATTTCAACTTCAGTTAGGGAGGTTATGTAATCATCAAAGTTAGTAGGCTTTTAAACCTAGATGACCTCCTGAGTTGATTATTGGGTTCATTAGAAGTTTCAGTTTTATGGATTAGCTCTTGGTTAGGTTGCTATCATTTTCATTCTAAGTTTGTAAGAGTTGGTGCAGTATGGTGTACAAGAGGTGTAATCGGAGTTAAATTCGGAGTGAAATTTAATGACACTCTTCCCCCCGCCTCTTGTATTCCTTGCAAGTCATGATAAGGACTTTGACTGCTCCCACTGACCTTAGAAATCTTTAGGAACTCAGCATGCTTAGGGTCAATATGTAACGACCAACAAATTCTAATAGAGAAACAAGTTAATGACGTTAGTCGTTGTAGTTTCTCTTGTTGAGGATTATATTAGTTTAGGTAAGAAATCTAAGTGTGCCCACAATTAAGCAACAATGAAACTTTTGTAAGTGTAGAATTAGATTTTAAGGAGACAAGTTTTAATGGAACAGTGTCGTGATCTTATACAAGAGGTGTAAAGTTTTCACTCCCCCACCTCTTGCAACTATTGCAAGTTATTATTAAGACACTTAATGCTCCCACTGATCTTTGATATCTCTAGAAATGCTACAAGAGAAGTTTCAATGAGGTACGTGACGTGGGAACCTATCATATATATGTTAGACTTTATTTGATTTCTTTAGTGTCCAGATGTCATAAGAAAACTCAGGGACATATTTAATAGAAATCTTATTAAGTGTATATATATGAATAGATTTCTTCTAAGACCGTGAGCCATATGCGACAAAATTTAGATACAAGTTGATAGTCTTTAAAATGATAAATGAATTATGTCTGAATATTCCGTTTGGAATAAGTTCCACGAATGTCAATGAATGACTTATGATGGACCCATACTTATTCCTTAAGTAAAATCACTTAAAAGGAGATTAGTTAAAAAAACCATCCTCATTAACCATGTCATGATTTCTCATGAATTTCGGTTATAATGGATGAAATTTATAAGTCTCATTTTTCTTTTGTCAAATTCTCATTTGCATGATAACAAAAGTTGTGAAAATGTAAGGTATCATCTAGTTTTATCTTAGTAATGTTTCAATCCAGATATTTAGAACAAATAAAATGAGAGTTTAAGGTAAGTGTGACTTTATGTTGACTATGCAAAACCTCACAACATTCATAACATTGCTTAATTATGATACTATATTCTGATTAATCTTCAGAATATATAAGGTATCGAAAAGCGTTGTTAGAAGACTGCTTATTATGGTTCTTATATTCTTAATATTTAATTTTGTCACTAACTCTCATGTTAGTTATTTGTTGACTTTTGGTTAGGAAACGTTTAAAACTAGATTCAACTAATCATGTGTTAATAGGAATACTAAAGGATTATCAGACTTAAATATCATTAGTAAGTGACTATCTAATTAACTTATCCAACTGTTCTCTAGAGTAATGGATAGTCTCGTTGCTTATGCCTAGTCTAATGGCATAATTATGCAGTGAGATTTTCACTTGAAGAACCTTAGAGTTGGGATTTTGTACTTGCATTTTGTCTATGGACCTTAGAACAATCCTCTTTTAAAGTTTAAGTGGTTCTAAGGTGAGTAACAACTTATTTTCCAGCTTCAAACATTTATTTCTTTGTACATATGTTGCTTATCAACACACTCGTTATACTTTGGTACTTTTGAGTGTTATAGTTAATTTATAAGGCATCAAATTGTACAAGTGAAAATCTTAGTATGTAATGTACTGGAAAAATGTACTTATTTCCATGAGTAAGCCCTTAACTTTATGGGTCATGGTATTGTACATTATAATATATTCACATACACCACTTAACTTTATAGTTCAGAATTTTAAATGAAGGCATGCATCTTAGGAATTCTGGTGATTATTCCATAATTATAGGTTAGTCTTAGGAAAGACTTAATCTAGAATAACCTTTTAGTGACAGCACTTATTCTTGATTATCATAAGAGACATCATGTTCGATTTATCCTAATCATCATGCTCTACTTTTCTTCTGTAGTGCTTTATCAGAAGAGAGCAATAGAATTATCGTGTCTTAAGAGATAATCAAGGATTTAATTTAAGAGCTAATTCTTATAGAAACTTTAAGCAAAAACATATTAGATTTAGGAATTAGAGTGGATGAGATATAGATTTATAGAAGAAAATTAGAGTGAGTAAAATTATGGGTACTAAGAAAAAGGCAGACGAAATGATCATAAAAATTAATTAAGGATCATTAATATAAGGATCATTATGTGAAGAGGTTGTGATATGTCTATTACTAACATCAAAATAATAGACTTATTTAAAGTTCTACTTAAACTAAGACAAATCAGCTTTGGCCAGAAGTGTAATCATTTAAGCATGTGTGCAAAGTGGTTGTAACAAATCAGATTTGGCCAGAAATTGTGACAATCACTTTAGTTATGCACTTGTTAAGTATGCCATCTATGAAGGAATTAAATCAGCTTTGGCCAGATATTAAGACATTTATGTTTATGATGCACACTTAACATAGCTTTCGTAATACTTGAACGATAAGTAGATGTATCAAGTCAGCTTTGGCCAGAAATGATACATCAGAAGCTCATTCAAGTAAAGCCATTTTGGTTTTGTAAAACATTATTTGATCCTTATTAATTAACTAAGTATTCACAAAACCAATCATTTAATTGCAAACCACCTGTTAGCGCGGATCGAACTTATGTTTTCCAGATTTCAATCCCAGAATTAAGGATAGGAAAACAGAACCGACTAATCAACATATGCTCTGATACCACATGTTGATCAGTTCTGTTTAGACATAATGGAAAACATGAAAACATACCTTTGATTGCATCAGTACAGGCCAGCAGAGGATCCAGATGGAAACGCAGCAACAGGGTTTGACATGATTGTCAGCTTGATCTGGTTCCTCCTTAGGGTGCAATCTAATGATGGTGATGAAGGAAACCGATAAAGGGGAATCGATTATGGAGAGGGAGGCGACATTGATGTTATGTGTTATTTGGGTTTGTGTAATTGTCTAACCCTTTAACCTCCACATTATTCTCCTTATATATGCACCCAAGAGGAAACCCTAATTAGTTAATAATGGTAATAAGGCCCATCAACAATTACCAACTAATTATTTAATAGGATTGTTATATATTTTGATCCATATAATATAAATGATTATAATGGCTACTAGATTAAATATAAAATAAAATATATTTAATCTTACAAGGATCGCTAGCCCGCCTCACGCCCGGCTTCAAACTCCCGCCCCTTGGGCCACGCCCCAACCCAAGCCCCTGGGGTGGTGGCTTGGGCGTTTTCAGCCAACCCACGCCCCAACCCATGCCTCATACCCCATATTCTTAGTTAGACATATCTGAGTTGACAATTTGACATGTAAAAGAAAAAAATGAATTGGGGCCATTGGGCAACTGAAAGTTAGGCCCATACACTTTCTGAGAAGACGTATACGTTAGGCCCATAGTAATACAGAAACAATTTTATGGCACAAAACCATGGTATTAGGTTATTAGACCACAAAGTAATATTAAATTATCCTGAAAAGTGTAGATTAAGCTGTATTAATGCTAGAAAATATTGAGAACAAAAGACCGCAAAGTAATAGTTATTACAATTATTACTGGCTGCAAACAAACTAAACGAGTACGAACAAGACCTTTTTCGTGTTCGTTTGTTAAGAAATATATGTGTTCACGAACTGTTCATGAACACTTGTCGAACCAGAATTTATGTTCGTGTTTGTTTGTTAAGGAAATGAATGCATTCGTGTTCGTTTGTGTTTGTTTGTTATTTTGAACAACGAACAAAAACGGACGCTAATGAACACAAAGTAATGTTCATGAACATAAATGGAAACAAATGAACACAAACAAGCATTCATGAACAGAATATCTAGTACATTGACACTTATTAAATATTATATCTGTCGAATTTGAAGTATTTAAATAAAATATAAAGACTAAAAACACGAATGAACTATCAAACATAATCGAACATAAACAAACACGTTACCGAACATAAATGAACGAATGCGACCTCTATTCGTGTTCGTTCATTTAACTAAACGAACGGAATTTCTTGTTTGTGTTCGTTTGTTTAATACACGAACAAACATAAACGAACTTCCCGTTGAACGATTCACAGATTGTTTGTTGAACATTTGGTTCGTTTGCAGTCCTGTATGCTGCTCAGGATGTATTTATCATGGTATATATGTCCACCAAACCAAGAGCACAAAACCAATGCAAAAACATCAAGATGCGTTAAGATTTTTATATGATTGAAAATGTCTATTTTATAGACTATGAAACAAGACCATTTGATTTAGTTGGGGAAAATCGTTTTATTTTTTTCTTTTTCGGAACTAGCAATTGTTTTGGTTGGCAGTAAAACATATTGCCAACTTGACCCTGTACGGGAACAAAATAGATCTAGGGTTAGGAAAGAGCGTGTCTGGTTCACAAAAAATCAATGGAATTAAAATCCGTTTCTTAGTGTGTTTTGTTCGCAGAATTTATTGGAATTGAAATAGCCTCGGCAAACGAGGTGACAAAGGTAGCAACATGGTATTAGAACACATCTGGTCAAAACCGAATCTCCCACCAAAGAAGTTTCAAATTCAAATTAATTTTCTTTGTGTAACTTACCAATTAATTGGTCGTAACTTATCAATTAATTGGTCAATATTCTAGCTTGTTTAGTTCCTTGATTATAGCTTATTAGTTCCTAGTCAATAGCTCCATTACTAGTTCCTAGTCAATAGCTACATTCTTGTATATATGTAAACCTTTGATCAATGACAAAGAATAACAAGTGTTGATACTTTTATATGGTATCAGCCAGGTTTTGCAAAACCTAAACACAACCACCCTCTCTTCCATGGCCACACAATCGGTCACCATGATCAACTTCCCTTCATCTCTAAAACTCACTTCTATCAACGCCCCTGGCCTGCTTCCCACACCCACTTCCGCCCCTAGCCAATGACCCTTCCTTGGTAAATAACAATGGTGTTTTACCGAAGGACATTCATTAACCTCATGCCCATTATATAAGAAAGCTCATCCCTCAATCACACCTCCAACCTACAACTGATCCAATAACCAACCAAAACCCCAAGCACACATGATGGCAACACACCCAACCGTGGACTCCGATTTATCTTGGTTGAAGGATAGTGGTGTTTCTCATCACATTACCAATGATCTTAGTGCACTCTCTATGCATAGCCCATACAATGGTACCGAGGAACTTATCATCGGTGATGGTTCGTCTCTTAAAATTACTCACATTGGCACCATGACTCTTTATTTTTCTAATGTTCCTAGTGTTCTTAAAAATGTTCTTTGTGTTCCTTCTATCTCCCGTAACATCATATCTATCTCTCGCTTATGCCTTGATAACAACATACTAATCTTATTTTTCTCTTCTTATTTTGTCATCAAAGACTTTCCCACTCGCCGAACCATTTTTCGGGGAATCACTAGTCATGGTCTCTACGAGCTCTCATCAACCAAGTCTCCTTAAGCTTTTCACTTGCAAACCACCAAGAAGTCTTCATGGCATCACCGCCTAGGACATCCACATTTGCGTGTTTTACAACATTTAGTTTCCTTTGTTCCCTTTATTTCTAGCAAGCATGAATCATGCAATTCTTGTTGCATTAATAAAAGTCATAAACTCCCCTTTTATTCATCTTCTTTATCTTCTAATACACCTCTAGAATTAATATTTTCTGATGTTTGATCATCTCCAATTACATCTTTTGATGGTTACAAATATTACATAATTTTTGTGGACCATTTCACAAAATACATTTGGATTTATCCATTAAAACATAAATCGGACTCTCTTAATACTTTCATTCGATTTCAAAAACTTGTTGAGAACTTTTTCAAAACCAAAATTAAGCAATTATTTTCAGACAATGGTGGAGAATACATCAAACTATCCTCTCACTTAGCCTCTTGTGGCATTTCTCATCTCACCTCTCCTCCTCACACACCCGAACACAATGGCTATGCCGAACGTCGTCATCGCCACATTGTCGAAACCGGCCTATCACTACTTTCTTATGCTAAAATGCCTCTCAAATTTTGGCCTTTTGCTTTCACCACCGCCACTTATCTCACAAATAGATTACCCACCTCCACCTTGCATAATGATTCTCCTTATTTTCGCCTTTTCCACATCTATCCTAACTATGAAAAACTTCATAGTTTCGGTTGCTTATCATACCCTTGGTTGCGACCCTACTCAAAACATAAACTCGAGTCTCGGTCAAAATCGTGCATCTTCATCGGCTACACATCCTCTCAAAGTGCTTTCCATCTCCTTGATCCCCTCACTCATCGAATCTACACTTCACGTCATGTCCATTTTCTTGACCACATCTTTCCCTATGAATCCCTTTCTCAAACCTCTACCCCCATCTCACCCTCACCCGATACTTGGTTACCCCTCACCACACAATCAATTTCCCTTTCTACACCTTCTTCTACTCCTCAAAATTCAACCCCTTCCAATCCCACTACCACTTCTTCTACACCATCTACTTCAAACCCACCCACCGACCCTCCCACCAATACCAACCCGACGCCTCCATCCCCTACACACATCCCCTCGGACTCGTCCTCCTCTTCACAACCCACTGAATCCATTCCCTCCCCTTCACCCGAATCCACTACTTATTATCGAACTCGACCCACCCGTAAACCGAACCCAAAGTATCACAACTCTGACTTCGTTTTATACCACTCTACCACTCATACCCTTCCCGAACCCACTACCATTACCCAATCCCTCAAACAACCGTTATGGCGAAAAGCCATGCAATCCGAGTTTGATGCTCTCACACGTAATCAAACTTGGACACTCGTTCCTCCCGATAATGCTCCTAACCTTGTTGGATGCAAATGGGTCTACCGCACTAAATTCAAACCCGATGGTTCGGTGGACCGCCTAAAAGCACGACTTGTTGCTAAAGGCTTTCATCAACGTCCCGGTTTAGATTATGTTGAAACCTTTAGTCCTGTGGTTAAACCCGCCACCTTACGCCTCTTAGCTACTTCTTTCAATTGGCCTCTACGCCAACTTGACATTAACAATGCCTTCTTACAAGGCACTCTAACCGAATCGGTTTACATGTCTCAACCACCCGGGTTCGTGGATCCTTCCTACCTTACACATGTTTGCAAACTTAACAAGGCTATCTATGGTCTCCGTCAAGCCTCCCGTGCTTGGTATAACGAACTCAAACACTATCTTCTGTCGATTCACTTTAAACCCTCTATCCCCGATCCCTCTCTCTTCATCAACAAAGTCACATCTTCTCCTATCTTCATTCTAGTTTACGTTGATGATATAATCATCACCGGCGCAAATCCATCTCTCATTAATTATTTCATCCAAACACTTGCCACTAGATTTTCTCTAAAAGATCTTGGCGACCTCTCCTACTTCCTTGGTATCGAGGTCATTCCTTACAACCATGGTCTATTCCTATCTCAATCCAAATACATCCTTGACATTCTCACAAAAGCCAACATGAGTAATTGCAAACCGACACCCACACTGATGTCTAGTTCCCCTACTATCACCTTATTGGATGGTGACCCTTTACCATCCCCGACCGAATACCGTGCCTTTGTTGGAGCATTACAATATTTATCTTTAACCCGTCCTGATATCTCTTTTACAGTTAATAAGCTTTCACAGTTCATGCATAAGCCAACTACTACACATTGGGAAGCTTTGAAGAGATTGTTCTGTTATTTACATGGCACTCTAAATCATGGAATATTTTTCAGACGTCACTCGCCTCTACAACTCCACGCCTTCACTGATGTGGATTGGGCCGGTGATCGACCATCTTACCGAAGCACAACCGGCTATATTGTTTATCTCGGTCAAAACCCAATCTCATGGAGTTCTAAACGCCAACCGACACTGGCCCGTTCATTAACCGAAGCTGAATTTCGAGCTGTAGCTTCCACAACAACCGAAGTGCAATGGCTCATCTCCTTGATGGTTGAACTCGGCTTCAAATCCACGGTTACCCCTACCATTTATTGTGACAATCTAAGTGCAACACACTATTCAGCAAATCCGGTTTTCCACTCACGTATGAAGCACCTTGCCTTAGATTTTCATTTTGTTCGTGAAAAGGTTCAAGACGGCATTATCCGTGTCACTCACATCTCCGGAGACGATCAACTTGCGGATGCTTTAACCAAACCTCTACTACGCCAACGGTTCCAACTTCTCACCTCCAAGATTGGTCTCCTCTCACGATCGTCCATCTTGCGGGGGCATATTAGAACACATTTGGTCAAAACCGAATCTCTCACCAAAGAAGTTTCAAATTCAAATTAATTTTCTTTGTGTAACTTACCAATTAATTGGTCGTAACTTGTCAATTAATTGGTCAATATTCTAGCTTGTTTAGTTCCTTGATTATAGCTTATTAGTTCCTAGTCAATAGCTCCATTATTAGTTCCTAGTCAATAGCTCCATTCTTGTATATATGTAAACCTTTGATCAATGACAAAGAATAATAAGTGTTGATACTTTTATACATGGGAGGTATGAGTGGGGTCGCAAACAGGGTGACCAAGACGGCAGAGGTAGCAGGCTTAGAGCGGCGAATTTTGCCGGGATTAGGGGTGCAAACGAGCCGAGCCCGAGCTCGACCAGGCTCGAGCTCGAACTCGTTTAACATATGAAAGCTCGAACTCGGCTCGAATGTATTTTTGCAAACTCGAGCTCAAGCTCGGGCTCGACTCGTTTAGTATTTTTTAATTAATTTATATTAATTATAATTATTATTATACATATAATTTAGTTATTTTTTTATGTTTATATAAATGGTAATTATTATTATATAAATATATGTTTAATATACTAATAAAATATATATAAACAGAAATCTCGTTTAGACTCGCGAGCCGGCTTGAGTTCGATAAGCGAAGCTCGGGCTCGGGCTCGTTTACTAAATGAGCTTGTTTTTATTTAAGCTCGGCTCGTTCGAGCTTTTTTTCGAGCCAAGCTCGAGTAGCTCGCGAGTAGCTCGGCTCGTTTGCATCCCTAGCCGGGATGATAACCGGGTTTGAGGTGGCGGTGACACTCGCTAGGTTGGGGGTGCCGAAGGCGGAGGTGGCGGCGATTGTTAGGTGGTTGTGGTGGCGGGAATAGTGTGGTTGTGGGGTAACGTCATCGGCGGTGGTGCTATCGTAGGTGGTAACATTAGTGATAGATTCTAATTCCTTTATGATTGTTTTATCACCCAAATTCATTAGTTATTCAAATTCGTATGCTAGATTATAATGAGTTCAATTCCTTTGAATTCAATATTTTTTTTAACAAAATTCAGTATCTGTAAAATTATTATAATTTGTGTGAACCAAACATACCCTAATAGTTTTAAGCCCAGCATTCTTGAACTTATGATCTGTCAGTGGTAGAGTTGATACAACTTGTTTACGGTAATCTTAGCTCTTTAAGTCACAACCTTTTATTTGTTAGAGAAAGATTCATTTGACAAGAAAATTTAATTGAGAAGAAAAAGAACAAATGGTACAATTGTAAAACATTAAAAACTTTTCTACTTATCTCATTTATTATCATCTTTAACTAATTAATTAGTCATAAAAACTATCATCCTTCACACTAATGTTTTTTAACTACACACATCAAAAGTTACCCTACACCTTTCAAAATTTACTCTACACATGTTAAAATTTATCCTACACAACCCGTAATTTATCATATACACATTGTAATTTATCCTACACTCTAAATTATTTTATTTTAATTTAAAAAATATATATATATTTTGAAGATAAGTTACAAATTTTAATGTAGTTAGCTATTAAAGATGAATACTACTAATTAATGATATTTGTAGGTTTACCATATTACCCTTATAGCAACATTAAATACTTATATTAAATGAAGTAAAATTAAGCATTCTTATTGGTTGAATTTTTTTTATTACAAAAAGTTTCTTCTCATTTGAACTCTCCACTTATTTCTTAATCCATGTTTTTATAACGTTGTCTTGTACAAACAATCACAAGAACATGGTATCTTTGAATTTAATATGTTACCGTTAATGTAAAGATTAAATACAAATAGATGTTAACATTAAAGTGAACAAAAACCTTTTTCTATAATTTTTTTCCATCCGCACTTAAAAATTACATAATTCCGAGTGACGGATCTAGTCCAAAAGTTCAGGGGTATCCCAATTTTTTTTTTGGGATCATGGGTATCATTTGTATAAATTGAATAAAAAATAAAAAATTTACTCTACATAGATAAAGTTAAGGGATAATTTTACACTACGGAGACGAAGTTTACGGGTAACCCGTTCTACCCCTAGTTGTACACTACCTCTGCCCCTGATAATTTACTCTACTATTATAAAATCTTGATTTACTAAAATACATGCTTAATAAGATAGAAAGAAAAAAATTAAAAAAAATCTCCTTTAGTTCTGACAACGATCCAAATTAATCGTTACCATTATATTGCATACTAATCTTTTATTTATAACAATCTATATCTATATCTATATCTATATCTATATCTATATCTATATATATAATAAAAGAAACCACTTTGAGCACACTTGTCATCATATTAGGCCATATCTTTTGGATAGTTATAATTTTAATTTAATCTTTTCTAATTAATTATAGATAATCCTTCTACTAAATATTATTTAGTTTAATTATTACTTTTATATTTATCTATTTACTTCAAATTCAAACTTAGTTATCTAATTTGATATTAGAGTAAATTACGATTTTGGCCCATATGGTTATATCACTTTTACCCTTTTAGCCCAAAAATGATTTTTTTAACATTTGAGCCCTCAACGTCTTTTTTTCTAACCCTTTTGGACCTCAACGTCTTTTTTTCTAACCCTTTTGGCAAGGGTTAGAAAAAAAGACGTTGTGTGCTCAGATGTTAAAAGATTCGTTTTTTGGCTAAAAGGATAAAAGTGATATCACCACATGGGCCAAAATCCTAATTTACTCTTGATATTAACTATATATTTGAACGTTTTGTTTAGTTTGGTATCAAATAGATTTTACTTTTTTATTATTTGGTATATAAAATTACATTTATTCAACCCATCTAATAAATGAGGTTTCTTAAAAATGTATTATTTTATTATTTGGTAAACAATATTACATTTATTCAACTCGTGTAAAACAAGCGGTTTTAAAGATATAACTTTTTTATTTGGTATATAAAATTATATTTATTCAACCCGTACAATATGGTTCTTATAGATATATTTTTTTTTATTATTTAATATATAAAATTATATTTATTCAACCCGTGCAATAAAAGAGGTTATTAAAGATATATTGTTTTATTATTTAATATATAAAATTCATTTATTCGACCCGTATAATATAGGGGGTTATAACCTAGTTTTAAATATTAGAAAAAGAAATCCTTCGGTTCACAATATTCGTTACCATTATATTGCATACTAATCTTTTATTTATAACAATTTTAAATATTAGAAAAAAATCCTTCGGTTCACAATATGTTAATAGCAATAGTTATAACTAGAATTATCACCCGCCGTAATGCGGCGGGGGATTCGTTAGTTATATATATCATGTTAGATGAGAGACAAATGTTTCTCACATGACCACGAGCGAGTGCGTAAAATCGAAAAAAAAATAACTAAGTCGATCTCTGACTCGCGTATTGCGACAGACCTATCAAATAGGGAAAAATAGACGCACTGCGACGGGCCTGTCAAACGTGAAAAAAATAGATGAAAAAACGTTGAACCCCACACGCACGTTACGGCGTGTTAACTCGGAAGTTTAGAATGACACGTTAAACGGAGAACTTGTGAAAGATGAAAAGTATAGGGACCAAAGTTGAAAGTAAAAAAAGTGTTGAGATTAATTGCAGAAGATGAAAAGCTTTGGGTTGAAAATAAAAAAAAATTAAAATGGTTAAATTGAAAAAGATGAAAAATTTTGAATTAGAAGTGGAAAATCAAATTAATTAAAGGGATTAAATTACCAGAGATTGAAACTTTAGACTTAAATTGCCAAAGATTGAAACTTTAGAGTTAAAAAAGAAATCAATTTCTAGGGGTGCAAACGAGCCGAGCCAAGCCCAAGCTCGACCAGGCTCGAGCTCGAGTTCGTTTAACATATGAAAGCTCGAGCTCGAGTTCGTTTAACATATGAAAGCTCGAGCTCGAGCTCGGCTCGATTCGAGCTTTATTTCTAAAGCTCGAGCTCGGCTCGAATGTAATTTTTCAAGCTCGAACTCGGCTCGGGCTCGACTCATTTAGTATTTATTAATTATATTTATTATTATTTTATATATAATTTAGTTATTTTTTATATTTATATAAATGTTAATTATCATTATATAAATATATGTTTAATATATTAATACAAAAATATATAAATAGAAAGCTCGTTTAGGCTTGCGAGCCGGCTCGAGCTCAATAAGCGAAGCTCGGGCTCGGGCTCGTTTACTAAACGAGCTTGTTTTTAGGCTCGGGCTCGAGCTCGAGCTCGTTTAAGCTCGGCTCGTTCGAGCTTTTTTCGACTCGAGCTCGAGTAGCTCGGCTCGTTTGCACCCCTATCAATTTCAGATGTAGACTTAAATTGCTAAAGATTGAAACTTTAGAGTTGAAAAGAAAATCAATTTCAGATTATGAAAACAAAAGAGATAAATAGATTTAGTTAAATTGATGTTTATTATTATTATTATTATTATTTAATAGAAGAGATAAATAAAAAAAATAAAGGTGAGAAATTACTAGAGAATGACATGTAAAAAGGATTTTTGTTTATTAGTAGAGGAAGATTTTGTTTCATACCAAACATTAGTTACATAAATTTAGTTTAATCGTCAGATGTTACAAACGTTTTTTTTCGAATAACTGACTACAAATTATAGTTTTCAGTCGTATTATTTTCAATTCAATCTTTCTTAAAAGACAAAGTCGGTGGGTTTTCCACCGGCTTTGTTTCTCCCCTAAACTTTTATAATATTGCATTTCAAGCCCTTCAATTTTGCTACGGCCCCTCCACTTTTGGAGTAATCAATTTTAGTTTCTTATCTAACTTTGTTATTTTTCTACTTTAACAATTGATATTTTTGGCCCCTAGCTTTTTACTAATTTAAATTTCCTTCGAAAACATTCGTTCGTTACTTTCTTTTATTTACCCATATCATTTTTTACTTAAAAAACTATTTTTCCGTGCATATTTTTATGTACGTATCCGTATAAATTTAAGGGTGTCTACGTTTCGAAGTAAACTTTTTCTAGAGACGAGTTAGGTCAAATACAACACGTTTTCGTTTAAAAAACCATTTTTACGTGCATATTTTTATGTATGCTTCTGTATCAATTCGAGTTGGTCTACATTTGGATATACTTTTTTTTAATATAATACGTTTTCTTACTTATTTTATGTACGCTTTCATAAAAAAAATTTCCGCACAGAGTGGAGTCAGATTGTTGTTTCTTTTTTTTCTTTCTTTTTTCCTCAAAGCTTTAATTTATTCTATAGAATAAGTTATGATTGTACGAGATAGATTCAATTTATTTTACGTTATGATCCAATCGCAATACTTATATATGTTACATTGAGTTCAATCAGATATGTTGAAACACGCGTTTTTGTATGGTTAACGCATCACCTAACACTTGAACAAATCTATTCGACGTTTGCGAGTCGCAGCGCGAGCGGGCCTTATAACCAGTTATTTTCCTATTCCTTTATGTCGGCAAAAGAATCCAGTTCATGATCTCGGAAACATAATGTTAAGTGTTAAATAGTATAGGGGGTTATGAGTCAATTGTTAGAAACAATAAGGGTTGTAATTGTAAATGGTCATTTGTATTAGTTTGTTATATAAACAAACAGAGAGGATAAGAAAGGTATGGTTGAGTTGAATGAATCTTCTTCTTAGTTTCTCTCTCTAATCTCTCTCTAAAATCTGCACGTATCAATGGTATCAGAGCACCGATCCTCGGCAGTTCTGTAATCAATTTGATCAAAATCGTTTAAAAATCAGTAAGAATTTGATCAATTGTTCGATCAATTCTATCCGTATTCTTTCAATTCTTGAATTGATCATTGTTTCGATTGATTCTGTTCATTTCAGTCGGAATTAATCAATCGATTGATTAATTCTTCCGTATTCAAGATGGCTACTCGTAACCAAACCGAATTAGAAAAGGTGATTAAGGAACATTCTACATTTTTGTTGAAAAAGCTGAAAAATCCTTTACGGATATTAAGCAAATTCTTGACAAATTGGCCAATGATCAGTCGAAATCGGATGGTGGAACTTCAACATCGCAATTGGAAATAAATGGCAACACAAGAACTGATTGATTGTATTGTTTGGGCAAGATAGAGTTTCCAACATTCAATGGATCAAAAGTGGAAGATTGGGTTTGTCGTTGCAAACACTTCTTTGATGTTGACGACACTCCAGAAAACTTCAAGGTGAGATTTGCTGCTATTAACTTGGAAGGAAAAGCTATGAAGTGGCACTCTGCTTATCTCAAGACATTAGTAAACCAATTTTTGAGGTAATTTGGTCTGAATATTCTAGAAATATCATTGATCGTTTTTTCTACAAATCTATTCCATGATGCTATGGGCTTGTTAACTTCCATGGTTCAAGTCGGGTCTTTAGAAGATTATTGTGAGAAGTTTGATGAAAACCTTTTAAGAGTCACCATACGTGAAGAATATGTTGTTAGTATATTTTTGAATGGGTTAAAACCGGAGTTAGGATGCCCAGTTAGAATGTTTAGACCAAAGAAACTAAAGGAGGCTTATGAAATGGTAAAGAACCAAGTTAATCTTCTTGCCATTTTTGATAGCTATTCAAGAAGGAAGAAATAAAAGAATTTTTGGTTGATTCAAGAAAGGGTGCTTTTAAAGAATTAGTAAATGGAACAAATGAGGATGTTACAAAAACAGAAAATGAAATAAAAACAAGTAAAAGAAATGGAGAATTTGACTCAAAGAAATATGAAAAGGTAGTGGAACCAACTCAGGTTGGAAAACCAGTAAGGTTAAATGACATGGATCATGGTTATTTTAAAATTTGGCTATACAAGTTAAGGGTTAAGTGTAAACAAGAGATTATGAGAAGCTGACTATTAAAGTGGAAATAAAAAGTCCAAAGGATTAGGGAGGATGGTATGAAAGTAGGCTCTACTGAGATTGTGAAAAGATGGCTATCCAAATGGAAATATAAATTTAAATTGAGTATGGAGGATAATATGAAAAATGGCATTGATATTCAGTTTGTAAGGAGTCCAAAGAAAGGAAGTTGTTGTAAATTTGAGGAACTTGAATTCTTCAAGTTGTTGGCAAAAAGGCATAGATGGCATAAATGAAAATCTAAGCAATTTATTTTCATTAGGATGTTTAATGGGTGTTGTTTTAAAAGGAAGTATTTCCGACCACCACCACCACACTCTTCCTCTACCATTCTTCGAAATCTTCACAGAATCCACTATGGTTATAACCCCAACAAGCAATCTCTCACTCTCAA
Source organism: Helianthus tuberosus (assembly GCA_030545235.1). Lineage (NCBI taxonomy): Eukaryota > Viridiplantae > Streptophyta > Magnoliopsida > Asterales > Asteraceae > Helianthus > Helianthus tuberosus. Next base: position 26,007,554 of record CM060395.1, read on the forward strand.
GCCCTTTTTAACAAACACCCTTACCTAATCATCCGACTCTCCCAAATCCCTCAACCAGAAATTCCTTCTTCAAGAACTCGCCGATAGCTTCAATCTTCCAGCGGATTACTTTTCACAGCTCCCTCGTGATCTTCGTCTAGATCTGAATGATGCTGCTTTTGATCTCTCAAATGGACCAAGGATGAAGCAGTGTGGACAAGAGTTGGGGATGACATTGTTAAACATATCTCGGGCTTGGGAGTCAGCCGATATATCGACTTCAAAAGCTTTGGTTAATGATCTCCCTTCATTGGTCAACTCGTTGACTAGCAACAACAAATCAGCACTCGGCAAATGTTTGACTTCTGCTGGAAGGAGGTTTCAGTCAATGGGTCAATATGGTCAAGCTGAACTACAAAGGATTTCCAAGGCTATGATTTCAACCGGGAAGCTTTTATCTTCAACTCATGTATCCGAAGAAACCAAGGATGAGTCGAAAGGCGAAACCCGCATGTTCAAGTTTGGAGCTGCAAAGTGGATCTCTATTTTTTCTCTTATATTGATTCTTGGGGTCAAGAATCTTTTATGGGGAAAGTATTGTTACGTGTTAAATAGTATAGGGGTTATGAGTCAATTGTTAGAAACAATAAGGGTTGTAATTGTAAATGGTCATTTGTATTAGTTTGTTATATAAACAAACACAGGATAAGAAAGGTGTGGTTGAGTTGAATGAATCTTCTTCTTGGTTTCTCTCTCTAAAATCTGAATGTATCACATAACGAGTCATGTTTTTCAAATATACAAGATCTAATTTCATATTGTGTATTTCTCTTTAATAGATTCAGATTTCACTCATTTAAATTTAACTAGTGAGATTTTCGATCTCAAACAGATTTTCAGCCAGTATAAAATATGGTTCTTAAGTAATCGTTTCAGTTTGTTATGGTGTCGGTATGATACTAGTTCTCGGCATAGCAACCGAAAGAGACATGTCATACTGCCACGTGTTTTACATCGATTGAAAACTACAAAAAACACAGTTTGGTACCGGCGCCAATGTTGTTTCGCTAGTACCGGCCCGATTCGTTACTTAGTGTTACCATATCGGCACTCACTATAGTTTATGTAACCCCCACATCGAGGCAACCATAAAAACAAATACGATAGCGATATCGGTGTTGTTCGGATGTTATTGGTACATGGTAAAGAGATTAAAATCAACTATATTTCGAAACGTAGATAAAAATAAGCACGAAAAAACGGTGTATTCGAAATTATAAAACGTTATATTATATTACTAAAATGCGTCATGTCGACAAAACCATAAAAAACGAATACCGTAACGGTACTGATATTCTTCGGACAATATCAATTCGTTTCTAACAACAAGAAAAAACAATCAATTATCTATGACTCTCATCATAGATAAAATAAGCGCATTACAATGGTATATTCAAAATTTATAAGACGTTATATTATATTACTAAAAAAACGTAAAGGGTAAACAAGTTTTGATGACATGCATGTCTATGCTTTTGATCACTTGTATGTTACAATTTACAACTTGGTTTTAAGTATAGTTTATATCTAGATGAAAATAAAAACAAATACGTCATAACGGAATACTCAGAATCTATAAAACATTGTATCTTAAAAACTATAAACGAAAAACGGAATATGCTCAAAAGTAGTCGTAGTAATAATAATAATAATAATAATAATAATAATAATAATAATAATAATAATAATAACAGCAACAACAACAATAACAACAATAACAACAACAACGCCTTTTAACTATTTACCTCAACTAGATTGTAAGTTTATTTTAAAAGGCTAATGGGTTGTTTGTTTAGCTCTTAATAAGGTTCTCAATGGTTCAGACCTCTTACTGGTTCAGTACTTAATGGTTCAGACTGTTTGTTTCGCGAGCAGATGTCTGAGTGGTTCAGTCAGTTGCCTCTGAATGATTAAGCATTATATTGAGTCTGAATAGTTAAGACCTCTAATCTGAATTGGTCAGACATTTGGCTCTAAACGGTTAAGCATTATACTAGCTATTAATGATTCAGACATCTTACTAATTCAACACTTAATAATTCAAAAGTTGTCAAATAACCCTTACCTCAGGGTCTCACTCACCCTCTAAACCTAATCATACATCTACACCTTATGTTCACCACAAGACTTAAATACTCAACAATTAAGGAGATATTTTTTTCCAAAGTTCCTTTTCTTTGAACGGCAAATTTGGATTGTAAGTCCCTGTTTATTTAACGTATAAGTTGGCTATGTAAAGATTCGACCTGATTTGGGCGGAGCTAACTAGCTCATATACATGATTAAACTGAATTCAAGCAAAAGGTAGATGTTTCGTACGAAAGCTCAAGCCGATTTGTCACGTATACTAGACACACCGTTGTATTAATTGGTTTAAACGCACGTTTACAATTGTATATATGTTCAAGTTGTCCTAACCTAATACATGAACAAACAATCTATGCAATTATAAATTTACAATGTTAGTCCATAATATTAAAACACTACGTCCAAAATTACCTGCAGTTTAAGAGATGTATCCTAGATACCTGGTCGTTTGTAGTGAAAATCACTTTATACATAATACATTAGCCAATTTTTATATAATTATATATATATATGGAATCCATTAAGTCTAACCACCCTTTAAATCATTCTTGTCCATTGGATCATGATGAAAATAAATCTTGACCCTTTAAACTCCTATTTTTAACTGTTATTGTGGCAGTTCTGGGCGGTTCTGTACGCCCCCTCATTTTCCGGCCCATCTTTCCCACTAAATACGGTTGCCACAAAACTGGACGTGGGTAGAATGCAGTTGCCAACCGGTCTTATGTAATATAAACTCTTGCATCCAAATATTCGCCTCCATACATGATATCATATATACGCCGAAACACAAAGATGGTACCGTCATTCAACCGCGATCTCAAACCTACATTCAAGCGTTCTTCATTCGCGATCTGGTAAGCATCTAGATTTTCATTAGGGTTTCTTATGATTATAGTTTTTATTGTTTGAAATCGGATGAGGTTTTTGCTTATTTTTACTTGATTGGTTATATTATTAGAACTAATTAGGGAACCTTAATTTTATGCACATAATGAATCCATAAAATTCTACTAATTGATTTGAAGGCGTATGAATTGAAGTTTAATTTAAAGTGCCTTCTGTTTTAGAGTAAAAAAAATCACTAATTGATTGGTTCCTGTTTACTAATACTTGCTAGGTGGAGGCTGCATATGACAGATGCACGGAGGAGGACCAGGGGAATTTGTAAACAGCAGCAGATGTAATTGCTCCTCAAATGCCTTGGTGGGTACAAGCTGCCTTATGCGTTTCAGTAGAAACGCCATCTGTGGTGGGTACAAGTCGATACCTAAATTTCCCACTGTTGCTAAATGTAAGTTCTGCATCCCAATTTCTTTCAATCGCCAGTTTCACACACCTTTTCATATTCAACACTCGAGTTTCGTTTCGTGGTCAGTGGTGAATTTTTGGTGAAAAAACTATAATTTTGTACCAGGAAATAAGAATGATGCTTTGAACGCTGATTATTGGTAAAACATGTATTTTGAGGATGACCTGATTAAAAGGTCTTATTACTAGATTCAATTTTAATATGTGCATTCCACATGCTTGATGAAATGTCTGTGAGAGAATTTGAGGTGATTTTGGTACATGTTTCAACAGTTTGTTATGGATGTATGGTGCTTGCTAATATTTTGTTTGATTACAGTTGTACAAGGACTATTTTTTGAAGACGACACACGCGTCTGTCTCCTCCTCAGTCGTCAGTCCAGTGTTTGCAGGTCTAGTGTACAAGGACTAATGTATTACAACTTTGTATATTCATCAGAAAAAGGCGGCCTCGATTGGAAGGAGAAGATAGTGGACTGTGGACGGAACCTGCTATTTTGTCTGTTGAGGTATATTTATAAAAAAAAAATATAGGAATTGATAATGTTTTTATACCAATAAAAACATAGAAATTAAGCATCTATATTGCTTTGTTTTGTTTGCTTACTCGTAAAGGATGTGACTTCAGGGTATATAACGTTCAGATTTTCTATGTTGAAGAGCCTGTTTCAGATTGTCTTCGAGCTACTGTTTCAACAGTAATGTCAATTCATGATAAGGTAGCCCCACTATTGTATATGATTTTTAAAACTATATTCAACATTTACATTCTGTTCATATTTTTATTATTATCTTACGCGTTTATTGTTTTAACTTGTAGGAGCCAATGGGGGTTATTCTTGTCTTTTTAACTGGCCAAGATGATATTGATACTGCCGTTCAATTAAACACGGAAGAAGCCCAAAACAGTGGCAAGTCTTCTCCAGGTATGCCATAGGCTTAAAAAAAAATTAAATTTGAATCCGTTTGGTGTCATTGAAATGTGTAAATATGTAGTGTTCACGATAATTTGTAGTTCGTTAATCTCTTTTGTTTCTAATTATGATAATTATATATATTATTAAGCCCATTAAGTGTAACCAACTCGTAAATGAACCTCCACCGTTGGATTTGGCTGAGATTAAATCTCAGCCACTTAAACTCACTAAAATAACCGCTCGTGTGGCGGTTGAGGGAAGTTCTCGATAGTTTTGGTAGCTCCATTTTGTGCTGCCCATGATCTCCACAACTCTTGCCCGTGATCTCCACCATTCTAGCATCCTACAAACCTGGGTAGTGGGGTTTTCAGTTGAAGATTCCTCCTATATATTATACATACCTACGCCTTAAACAATCAGTCATCATATTTGAGCATTGGTGAACAACTTTGAAGCAGTAAACATCCATTTATGGTTACATCAATTTCCTTACATGTTTTCTTGAAATCTGATTGATTATATGACACAACTTTTTCTCATATATAACTTTTGTTTGTTGTTACTGGAAATGTTCGGCTGCCTTCTCTACAGTTTTCTGTTTTACATGTTATGTACGCAAGAGTTTGAGTGTCATTAGAGTTTTTATGATTCTAGATAGTTATTAGTGTTGACTTTATCATATATAGATTTCCAATTTTGCATTTTTTTGACTTATATGCAGGTAGTAAATGATATGAAAAACCATAAAACTATAAAAGTCATACAAGAGCTATGATAACTAATGGCTTTATTCAAATATTTGAATTTCAGGTTGTGAGTTGAAGAAGCAAGATGCCCATGCACAAGTTCTTTGACAAAAACAAAGGAATGACGAAGTAGCGAAAAAACTTCAAGATGAAATTCATAAAATCAAAACTCAAAAGGTCCTTTTTTTCTGCTCTAAATCTTTCTAAGCAACGCTTTTAACATAACTTTGTACTAAATCCATGTGGTACTTCCTTTGTGAGTGCGGATATGCAGGTTGAATTACAACAAAAATAAAGCAAGATTATCAGCAGTTTAGATTATGGAATGCCTCACAGGAAAAAGAAGTACTTCAGGTATAGATATGTCACTGGTATAAGTAAAGTAAGGTATGAGTTACCTGTTGTTCTTGCACTTGCGACATTCATGGGAGTTTATGCTAATGCTTTAATATTTTTTTTTGTTTTTTTTGTTTTCTTTTGTTTTAGGGTCCATCAAGGTCACCAAAAGATGGTTCTTTTTACAGAAGGGTACCAAAATCAAGTGCAATTGAGGTGATTGTTTTTGGTAGTACACCGTGTGTTTGTCGGGTTGAACCATGCATGGTAAGTTTGAACTCTATTGTACGATATTTTTGCTAATTGTGTTTTGAGCTTTTTCTGAATTATGTTTTTAACTGTGGCTGTTACTCATGAAACCTTGGAATGTCTAGCAGTGATGTAGAGGTTTATTGGCCCGTTGCCATGCCGATGTTAAGGAGATCCGAGTAAGATTTTTTTTTTCAATTCCCTGTTTTTTTCTGAAAACCCTTATATGGTAAAGTGTTTTACAAACTATATGTAAACTTTTTCACAACTGACATGCTTAGGGTGAGCGTTTCACGGTTCAGACCCGCCAGAACAGTGGATCCAACCCGAAAAAAACCGTTGGACAGCCGTATGTAGTATAAGGGTTGGTTATATCTAATCACTAAAGTTTCCTCAGTTCCCAGTAAATAAAGTGATATATTTGACATGCCCAGTGATTCAGTGAACCAACTAAATATGCTAAGCGGAATAAAAAGTTTTCTGTTACTAGGATCTCAAAGGCCAAATCAATAAATTTTGATTTCTGATTATCATGAGGAATTGCTCAGATTTGTTGAATCCATGTCTTCTTATTTTTTGGTCTATAAATTATGACTATTTGATGGATTCTAACAAAATTAGCTACATAAAGGTTTTCAGATGTATTAACTTTTACTTTACGTCTTCATTCATGACAATTCTTTGGCAAGACATAATTATTAGGGAGGAGGGTATCGTTGCGGTGAGTTTGATCGGGGAGGGGGGTTGTCGAGTGGGGAAAGGGTGCTGGCCTTCAATCGGTGAGCGGGGAATGGTTAAATCAGTGACTACTCACCACTGCGGGAAGAGGTAGGAAGGAGGAGAGAGGGGGCTTTAGTGGCTAGGGCCCGATATTTCGAAGGGCACGATATTCTAAAAAAAATTATGATATGTATATGTGAAAATATAAATTAATAGGGTATACCCATACAAACACCAATGTAGGCCCACTTACAAAACTATTTTTATGGTTTATATTAGTTATTAGCCCATTGACATTAGGTTTAAACCTTTAGTGAGCCCAATACTCAATTTTGTTAAGGCCTAAGGGCACGTTTTTTCAAGCTCGAACAGGGTAAACGAATTTCTCAGGGCCGGCCCTGATCATATCTAAGGCATTTGCAGTTCCACGACTTTTTAGTACATTCGCGTTTGATACAGTATCTCCAAGACACAATTTTACGCTTTCAAGAAAGTCTCACGTTCAATGGGATATTATGAGAAGGATATCCCCTTGGTTTCTTTTCAATCACTGTCTAATCATCTTGAATTTGACCAAAAAGTTCACATTTTCAGGATATTATGGACTATGATGAATGTGGGAAAAGAGGTGGTTACATCAAGGTGAATGGTTTCAGTCCTGAGGTTAGGGAACAAATTTACAACGTGGCATCTATTAATTTGTGTTGGAGTATCTGGATTGTTAGAGGCAAACAATTTGATGATGTCGATAAGGATGTTTTGATTCTTCCTGTGTTTGGAGCTGCAGAAACGGATGTTGACTTTGAACAGCAAGCAAATACAAAATAGTTGATAAATGCCCTTGGGTGTTGAAGGTAGTTTCTCTATTGTGTAGGATTGAGATGTGGTTGACGTATGTTGCATATGGTTATTATAAGTTAAATATCTTTTGTAGTTACTTTATTTATAGGTTAATAAAAACTTCTTTCCTATCTGTTTCCTTTTGACTTTATAAGTTTACTATTTTTTTGTGTGCTATGTTAGGTTTTTTAAATGCCTTAGTCAATTTTCTACGTTGAAACATTTAACACATTTTGCTCTTTTTTTTTCAAAAAAAAATAATGTAATTGTTTATAAGCAAACAAAAAAACATATGTCATGACATTAAAATGCCTGACCATCGGGCTTGTATAAATTTAATTTGCTTTGTGTATTCATTTGGATGTTTTAGTAGTCAATGGAGTAAGTTTAAAAAATTACTTAAAGAGGAAACGAGTGAAAGGTTATCCAAGGCGTAGTATACTTAATATTGTTATGGTCACCATAGTATGCTTCTCATAGTGAAAGCTCATGTTTCATTTCTATGGTTTACAACTGATAGCCTAGCCTGATAGGTTCATTCATATTGTTACTATATAATGTATCAACGTAACCCGTCCACCGGACGGGTATTAAACTAGTTAACAAGGGGACGGTTAACGTACAAGAGCCCCTTAACGTGCGAAGCGTACACGAGTAAATTACGCATGTTATAAAATTCATACCCCAATCACGCATGAACAACACACATAATCACGCATGAACAAAACATCACGTAATCATGCATGAAGAACACACATAATCATGCATACCCTAATCACGGATGAACAAATATCCGAAAACTACGCATGAAGAAACCTAATCACGCATGTTATTTTGTGGTCGCGCACACAATCATGCATACCCTAGCTGACACGCGTCTCAATCTCCTACTCACATATCTTCGCACGATAAGGTACTATTGTATTCTTCACTTTCTGTGATTAATAATAACTTCTTTTCATAAAATAATAATAAAACTTCAATGAGGAATTTACATTGTTACTTGGGCTTCATTGGATGCCTTCTTGCTCTTAAGAATCTAATATATTCCTTGATGCTTTATAATCTTATAATTCCAGCCCACGTTGATTTTAAAAATGACGCACGAACACTTTTTATATTATTTATCAAAAGATTTAATATTTTTTGGTTAATGCATCTAAAAATTCAATGACAACTTCTTCTGTTTTATCGTTCTCGCCACCTTCATCCTCTGTCTACTTATGCGAATATTTAACCACTATATTGGTTTAGTAGGCATGGTTTTAAATTTTAAGAACTACATATGCTATTTGCTTAGCTAAAACTAATTCACTTTATTTTATATTCCTTACATGTGTAAAATAATCTTGAAAGTATAAGAGGGTGTTTGATATTTCGTTTTGAAGTGATTATTTGATTATTGCGTTTGTAAAACATAAATAATCTAAAAAAGTGTTTAGATGAAAAAGTGATTATCTGCCTTCAAAACGAAGTTTTTGAGAAGTATGTACCTGCATGCTTTTTCAAAACGCAGTTTTGAAAACGCAAAATCTATTTTGAAAACGCATAATATATTTTGAAAACGCGACACCAAACACCCCCTAAGGGGACAAAAGAGATGGTGATGGTGCCCAAACGGAAGAATTCTAGCTCTGATTCCATTTACGTTGTGACACTTTTCCTTTAGAGGCAAACCCAATAAGATGAAATTAGAACAAACCCTAGATAGTCAACAAATAGTGCTTGGGTTACATGTGGCCGATTAAGTTAGTCGTTCAAAGTCTCTCTCTTCGTTTGGTTTTATTTTTGAACAGGAAGTTACATATGCCCGGTGGTGCGATGGTGGTTTGGTCGGTTCTCGTTGGTGGTGGTGATGGTAGTAGATAAAAAATGAAAGAGTAAGAAAGACACTTCAGATTTTTTTAGAAAAGGCAAGGGAAAAGTTATAGGAATCAAAACTGCCAAAAAAGTCATTTTCGGTCCGTTTTATATTTTTTAGGCGGTTCGCATAAAAAAATAACTTTTCTACTAGTGTTAGGTTTAAACAAAGAGACTGAATAGTATAATTGTGTAAAATATGACTTATACCTTTCTTGAGAACACGTAGGTCCATCCGTGCATAGTAGATATTAAACATTTCCATTTTAAGAATAGTTACATAATCTGATTAAACATCCCCACATTATTAATGTATGACTTGCAATGAAAAATATATATGATATGCCATTGTTTTTTTTTTTTTTTTTTTCTACTTTTCCCCTTTTATGTAAGATTTAGTCTAATTCTACATCTTCAATCGACTTTTTGAATTTTGAGTGTCAAATCCAAAACAATATTTTTGCCTTAAATCACTAGTCTTGTGTGAATTCTTACCTCGTATGACAATCTTAGGGGAGAAGGGGTGGTTCACTAGTGATAGTTTCTATCACTCACAAGCACCAATCAAGTTCCGCCATGTCATCAACCATTTTTTCATCGCTCACAACCTTTTTTAGTCGGGGTGGTCATCACTCACCACCACACCCAACAATTTTCACCCAACCAACAATTACCCTCACAAAAAAAGTATCACGTCCGTGAAGAAAATAACGGAAATCAATTTTCGTGGAAGATTAACGCGTTATAGTTTGGACCGGCGGTGGGAAATAACGAGTTATACATTGTCCGTGATAATATCACGGAACCGCCCCGTCCTCTCTTATACGTTGTTTGCACCGAGAATATTCTTTAATACTTTTTAAATCTATTTAGATTTATCTCAAACTATAAGCTCATATCTAATATCTCAACATGAATTTGTTATAATGATTTATCTTTGGAATGACACACATTCTCAGTGAACACATATCTACAAGGGGCGGAGCTAATGTGTTAGCAGGGATAGCACGGGCTACGGTTCAATTCCGTTTTCGTAGTATAAAAATACCTCTCAACTCCGTCTTCGTAGTGTAAAAATACCCCCAACTCCGTCTTCGTTATACAAAGGATACCCCTAATGCCAAAAAAAATTTTGGGATACCCTTAAATTTTTGGGCTAATTCCGCCATGATATCTACTAAGACTTCGTTAGATTATATTTTAGATTTTATATATCCAACTCAAGGGCGTAGCCAGAAATTTTTCCCCACGGGTTCGGAAATTTTCCAAGGTTCGATTTAAAGAATTCTAAGGGTTATGTAAGATGTCAAAATACACCTATGTATAACACTATTTTTTTTTTTTTTTGGTACGGGTGCCCTTCTATGTAGCTACGCCCCTACCAACTAAC